>CM042170.1:60416947-60466947 GCA_023376005.1 Doryteuthis pealeii | reverse complement strand
AAAATATTCCAACACCAAGTAACAGCTGTCTTGGGCACTGGTCCAGTTGTGCTTAGCCAGTTGCTGTTGTCCAAACCAACAGTATATTGACTGACTGACTGACTGATTTCAATAAATGAGTCAAAATATTCAATATTCATGGGTGTACAAATAATTTTGTTGTTCGCTGTATAACTATAATATAAAAATAGTAAAATACTACCACCTTTAAGAAACAATACTGATGCACTAATTACGCTCTGTGTATATTAAATCTTAAATACTTTTCTGACAATTTTTTTCCCCCACCATTTCAAGCTAACTGTAAATACATTTCAATAGTTTCTTAGAAATGAATTACACAGGATAGGTTACAAGGTAGGAGTTAGATGGCTTTAGTTGTTTCCCCAGATCATAAATAAAAACCCTACAATCTATTAAGAAACTTTAGTTGGGACCCATAAATTTTCCCAGGGACTCATTCAAAGCTAATATGATGCATCTCAGGATGCACTGAATCAAAAGGTTATCAGCATAACTATATGTGTTTGTGGGTGTGTGTGTGTGTGTGTGTGTGTGTAAAGGGAATGACTTACCCGTAAAAATATTGGTTTGGTCTCAATATTTCGGTGGTATACTTGAAAAAATATGTTTTCAATGGTCATAATTACAACATGAACTCCCGCAACTAACTTTAATTAATCAATATCTTGATTAATTCAGTGGATTTAACCCTGAAGATCCTTGTGGTGAAACTCGAGTAGGTTATTTCTGTACACACTATAATACTATATATATATATATATATATATATATATATATATATATAATATAATAAGATAAATATATAAAGGTTTTACATATCTATTTATTAGGTGACAAAGGAACAATCACAACCATATTGGTTTCATGCGATGCAATCATCAGGTGAAGATGTTTCAAATGTAAGGAAAATTGAAAAAAAAAGAATTTTTTCGATTTTCCTTACATTTGAAACATCTTCACCTGATGATTGCATTGCATGAAACCAATATGGTTGTGATTGTTCCTTTGTCACCTAATAAATAGATATTTAAAACCTTTATATATTTATCTTATTATATTATATAACAGCTCTATTTTATATTGAGCACTCTACCAATAATACTGCCTTTGGTACACCATTCCAGCAAAAGCTGAAACAGTGACCATCTCACACTATATATATATATATATATATATATATATCATGTTCTGCATACATTAAATCTGAAGATTCTGACAAGAAATAAAAGAAGAAAAAATGTATCTCAACTGCGCGTGCATATTTGTGCATCGCTGCGCTGTTTTTTAGTGCATGCACATGTGTGTATACTAATGTACACATACTGTTGCGTGTGTAGTGCATTGTTCTGTCGTTGCCACACTGAAGTGCACTTTTGTGTTTGTTTTTTTTTTTATTTGCGCATGTCTACTTACACTCTCGCATGATTAGAATCACCAATATTTACCGCATGACCTGTTGTTCATCTCGGACTGTTACTAAAAGATACCAGTTTCTTCCTTAAACCAACCAATTTGGAAAAAAAAAAAAAAATGAATAAAAACGGAAAAAACAAAAAAAAACAACGTATCATTCTCTGGTTCTTTCCAGATACATCCTGTCCAACGGAGGTTGGTCGTAAGCCGACAAAGCTTGCGTGGACTGGTGAAAATCTTGCCCGACTAATGATCAATAACATGTTTCCGTGCGACGGCTACGTTACAGGATGGGCGTACTATGTCGCCCAACCCACTGAGGTGTTTGCAGCCACTATCTGGCGACCTGTCGATGAGTTTAAATTCAATCTTCTTAGCAAGCATCTTCTGCCTGCCACTCAAATGGGATACAACGAGTTTACGCTTAGCTCCCGGGTCAAAGTTGAAAAAGGAGATTTCCTTGGTTTGCACTATCCGAAAACGGCCACAAGTGGCGCCATTGCCGGTTCCACAAGGGAGCGTTCCGATGTTCCTGCAGATGAACTCTACGAAGTCTACACTGGAGAATTGTACGATGGTCAAATGTCTGTGAATGCTGAATTCGATATGAAGTGGCTCAATTTTGAGAAAACAAGGGCGTCTTTTGCTATCCAGGCTAAGTTGAACTACAGTGGAATTGATGGTACATAAAAATTGAATATTTATTATTGTATATTTATATGTGTATTTATGAGATAAGGCTTGATATGAATAATTATGATATTTCAGACTGTTGTCCTCATCTTTATTGTGTATAACTGTAGATGACTTATTTTAAGTTAATTAGAATTGATAAATGATAAACACCTGAAACAGAGCCCCAGGTTACAGTGGCCTGAACGTTGTGTTTATTATACACAATAAAGATGAGGACAACAGTCTGAAATATCATAGTTATTTATTATTGTTGTTAGATTTGTGTGCAAGAAGTTTTTTGGTTTTTTTTTTTTTTTGTGGGAATTATTGTTTTTGTTTTTTTTTTAAAGAGGGAGAGAAAAAAATGAGATTTCTGAAAATTCCTCCAATTAATTATTCTGTACATTCTATTTATGTTTTAATTCCAATTTGTATCAAATTTAATGTTACAAATCCGTACAGGTTTTTGTGCTTATGTGATCGTATATTCTTGAAGATAGATATGAACAGATCATAATAAAGAGATGATAAACAGAATGAGAGAAATAGAGAAATATGAATAAATATGAATAGACTGACATAGATAGATAGATAGATATGCATAGAATTAGATAGAGAGATATGAATATACTTAGATAGATAGGAATATACTTAGATAGATATGAATAGACTGAGATATATAGATAGATATGAATAGACTGAGATATATAGATAGATAGATATGAATAGACTGAGAGAGATAAATAGATAGATAAGTATGAATAGGCTGAGATAGATAGTTAGATAGATATGAATAGGCTGAGATAGATAGTTAGATAGATATGAATAGGCTGAGATAGATAGTTAGATATAGATGAATAGACTGAGATAGATATGAATAGGCTGAGATAGATTTGAATAGACTGAGATATATAGATAGATATGAATAGACTGAGATAGATAGATAGATAGATATGAATAGACTGAGACAGATAGATAGATATGAATAGACTGAGATAGATAGATAGAATGATAAGCATACTGAGAGAGAAGTAGGTAAATATATATATATATATATATATTCAATTGGGGATTTTATCTAAAAAAAAAGACTTTTGTTAATGCATAATTAACAAAGTATTTACCTGAATCAAAAATTTTAAAGTTAGAATAAAAAAATAAAAACAAGGGAATATTTTTTCCAAAAATGTCAAAATGAGCATTGATAAACCTACACGATGCCTGTCTAGAATGTAAACATTCATTCTGAATATCTATTAATGTCACTAGCAAATATATGCACCCTCCGGGTGCAAGTATTTAAGTTTTAATGTAATAAAATATCGTATTAAATTAGAAACGCTAATGAAACTAAATAAGAATACAGATAAAAAGATTTGAAACAGAGGAGGGTATAATCGAAAAATAGAACAACTGAAACTTACTCTTCCATCACTCTCGTCTTTCATTGTTATTTTTTCTAATTTAAGTATTTAGTTAAAATACGAAGTAAAGAATAAAATGACACTTATCTTTTCTTGTTAACGGATTACATTTAAGATTAATTGAAGAGATTTTTGCTTATATTCATTAAAATAAAATCAAACAGTTAGAAACCAATAATACTAAGCATATATTTATTAAAATTACATTTCTAATATCAATATGCAAATTAGCCTTCCCGTTCACACTGTAAACCGCTATTTTGTTGTATATATAAATACAATTGCATGTTATTATTATGTAGATATGGTTAACAATATAAATAATGTAAAACAATTTTATCAATAATTGAGGTTAAAATAAGGATAAATTCATGGTGAATGTGACGTCAATTACTAAGGGAATTGTGACTTGAGTAGTGAGTTAGTTTCGGTTACAGACAGAAAAACACACAATCTCCATTATAATAAGATTTCTAAAGATTAAATATCATTATGTAATAATTAAGATTTTATTCATAAAGCATGTATAATACTTAATTACATAAAAACAATATAACCAAATAAATCAAATAAATTATTAACGAAATAAATGAAACTACTGAAAATAATATTTTATTAATTCATAACTTTGTGACAATATTTTTTCACCAAATAATTCCTCATTTAGTGCTGTGGCTTTTTTCATTGTTGAATTGCACAACTTTCACTTTCACTTTAACATTATTATTTTCATCTGGTTCCAACTTGGTTAACTGAAAATATTATCCAAATTACTAATTAGTTAATTGATTAATTTAATTTAAACTCATAGCCTTTTTTTTTCATTCAAAACATTAACTTGGAAGAAATGAATTTTTGTTTTTAAAAATTTTTTTGAACTTGTTTGAACATTTCCTGTAGTGGCAGTGTTGGGTGTGTGGGTAGTATTTATTCAACACCCTATGTTGCTGAGATGTGACATAAGGTCAGTTTTTAATGTGGAGTATCCTGAAATTTTGGCCTACCGATGGGATCACCACTAAGCAGAGTTTTAGCTTGCCTTTTTATAGAGTTTTTAGAAACCAAACATTTCAAATATATTTTACCCTCCTTTTCATTAGATTTTTATATTTTATGAAATCTGGAAAAAAAAAAACAGATAAAAAACGATTTTTAATTTTTATTTTAAGATAATAGTCTGAATAATTATATCAGATGGTTTTTATAACTTTCTATATGGGATTTTTTTTTTAGTAAAAAGAAACATAAATTCTGAATTCTACCTAAAAAAGTCAATATTATGACATAAAATTACTTCAAAACACTCAAAAATTCAAGATTACATAAAAAAAATATATTCTCAATGTTTAAAAAAAAAATTCCATAAAATAAACATTGTAAAACATTAATTTTCGGTGATTTTAAAAAAAATTTATTTTTAGGAACACCCCCTGGTGTTCCTAAAAATGTTTTTGTCCGGTCATGGACCAGGTACTTTTGCTAGTATATATATATATATAAATGGACTCTCCCGTCGATTATCGACGTATGAGGGTTCATACACACAATGAACTCCCACACAGGGATTTGTTTATAGTGGTGAAGGCTTGTGTTGAACCATCCACACTTTTTGGCACAGTTGATAGGAAAGAGTTGGTGCATCAAAGGTTGCCACAAACCCAATCAACGACCGACCTCAGGAATTTTGAATTCAGAGTTATCCCTCTCCTAGACTGGTTACCTACCCAAGGCTGAAGAGCCCAGTCTGCCCTACTATTTAACCCATATATATGTGCAGGTGGAAATAGATTTATAACTGCTAATATGACCAGTATTTAAGATTTTTTCTTTACTATATATATATATATGCCATTGAATCAATCTAATGATAAAAAGAAGCATTTATTTTAGACAGCAAATATATGTTTTCAGCATAGTCTCCTCCCTTGTCAATATGCTCTTTTCAATGGAAAAATCTAAAGCATTGAGGTTGAGTACTATACAATGAAAATTTCAGATCAAAATTCAGCTAGTAACTATTTGTCAGATAGAGATTCATCGATCCAGTTTTTGTATTTTCTTTGTAGAAATTCATAATAAATGAAATGTTATGCAAAGTATGACATTGGGAGTTATCTCCCTTAGATCCAGTTTTAACCCAACATTTCTTTTAAGATATATTCTATTAAAAATCTTTATAGTCATTCATTAAGCATAGATTAGTTGTGGTACAAGGCCAAAAGTATGAGGCACTCGGTGAGAAACGAACTCACTAACAATGGTCTGATAATCAAGGTTCCTAACCACTATGCTACACTACAATTTTATAAGTGCCTATGGTGTAATGGTTATTTTCGAAAGAAATGGATATGGCGACGTCTGAATTTCAGCTATTGAGCTTAGTATATTGTCAGAATTTTGGGTAATCTGAACATTAGCTACATAAATAAGAGTAACTTCCCCTTGTTTGTTTTACTTTGAGGAAGCCGTTTTTTGTTTTTTTGTTTTTTTTTTGGTCGGTCATTTTCATTTCACTGTAAATCTACACTGAAAATATGAATTTGTTCGAACCAATACAACTGCATGTTTTAACACGAAAAATATCATAATAAGATGTGTTCTTAATTGTGCTTGTGCATTATTTGAAATGAACTTAATTGTTATTAAGAACACGTGTTAAAACATGCAGCTGTATTGATTCAAACAAATTTGTATTTACAGTGTAGAATTACAGTGAAATGAAAATGGCTGACCAAAACAAACAGCTTCCTCAAAGTGAAACAAACAAGGGGAAGTTACTCTCATTTATGTAGCTAATATTCAGATTACCGAATTTTGCAAGCAATATGATTGATACAAGGGAAATGTATTGTTTCTATATTATAGATGCCCGGTTACAGAGATATTTTGGTCAAAGATTTTTTCCTTTGATTTTCAAGGCAAAAACAACTTACTAGATGCAATTTCAAATGAAATGCAATCATCTATATAATATAAACGAAAAATTCTGTCTGTCTGTATATCTGTATATATAAAAGAATGTTTGGTATGTATGTGTCGATTTATAACTCAGAAACAAAATGTAATTCAGATTCAAAATCTTGCATACACCTTGATAACCTTATAACTAAGAAACACACCAAATTTAGTTATTGATTTTTACATATTAAGGGATATAATTAATCAATTTAAAAAAAAAATCAAACAATTTGTGATAATCCTGGCATAGCTACTACTGCTAAAAAAAAAAATAATTTGCTGGCTGCTGCCTATATCAACTGATTTAAAATGGCGCTGTTGCTGGTAATTTCAACTTGACAAATTTGTGCCCTAATCATTTCAGCTCGGAATTTCTCGCGTATCACCGGTCTAATCTTAGAAATATTTATTTGGTTAGAAAGAAAAGAAAATAATCTTTCTCAATATGTAATTTGTATGTGGTTTTATCGATTGAATTATTTTTTACAGTGAAGTAAATAACAATAATAAATGAAAACATTTAATTCAACGATTAATAATAACTCAACTTTGTTTTTATTATTAATACTTTTATTTTAGAATAAGATATATCTATTTTTAATCAGTATTTATTTTTATACGTACAAAAGAGTTTTAGAAAAAAAAGAAAAAAAGAAATTGTAATATGAACAATTGTTAGTATTTAATTCTTAGCATTTGATTGATACATTTTAATATGGTAAAAAAAAAGATTTGAAATCAACAGGCAAAGAAGCTCACTTAGAAAAATAATATTGTTTCAAAAATGTAAACAAAACGAATATCATAATACACTAATTCTTAGCTTTGTTTATCGTTGAATCTTTAATAAAGTTTAGGAATGCATTTTTAGAAATAATATCTTAAATGTAAACAAAAAGAAAAAAAAATTCCTAAAATAAACATTCTACTATACATTCTCGGCGATGGTCAGCTGTGTACTGTGGCCGAGGCGATAAAAGTGTTTCACTAGTGTTTCACTGTGTCTGCTGAAGTCCCGGTTTCGATTTCTGTCGGAGGGAAATCGTTAGTATATACCGCTGATGAGACTTAATAAAGTCGAAACAGTCTGTACGGTATTCTACACACCGAGCCATCCTTTGCCGGGATTACACTTGTCAAGTTCATTTTCTATAAGAAAAAGTATCGAATTTTATGCGATACATGCGTTGTAAGTGCCTTCAAGTAAAAATTTAATATATACTTTATTCAGCAACGTTTCTAAAATAAACAAACATCCAAAAATCTTATTTTTTTGAAAAATTTGATAAATCATGTTCCTCTTATTTTCTCCCTTACTCCTGTTTTCTCCTCACTCACTCTCTGGTGTTCCTAAATTTCTTTAGTCTGGTCATGGACCAGGTACTTTTGCTAGTAATTATATATCATAAAAGAATACAAGAATGCTTAGTGAAGAAGCCATTATTTTTGCGTCTTTTTTTTTTTCTTTTGATATTATATATCAAGAAAATAAATACAAGATATCTTATAGAAGCCATTGCGATTTTTTCTTAGTATTACTAGCAAATATATGCACCCTCCGGGTGCAAGTAATTAAGTTTTAAGGTAATAAAATATTGTATTAAATTAGAAAGGCTAATGAAACTAAATAAGAATACAGATTAAATGATTTGAAACAGACGGGAGTATAATCGAAAAATAGAACAACTGAAACTTACTCTTCCATCACTCTCGTCTTTCATTGTTATTTTTTCTAATTTAAGTATTTAGTTAAAAGAGGAAGGAAGTAAAGAATAAAATTACAGTTACAAAGAATAAAATTACAAGTAAAGAATATAATTACATTAGGATTTCATTTCAGATTCATTGAAGAGATTTTTGCTTATATTCATTAAAATAAAACCAAACAGTTAGAAATCAATAATACTAAGCATATATTTATCAAAATTACATTTTTAATATCAATATGCAAATTAGCCTTCCCGTTCACACTGTAAACCGCTATTTTGTTGTATATATAAATACAATTGCATGTTGGTAGTATGTAGATATGGTTAACAGTATTAATAATGTAAAACAATTTTATTAATAATTGAAGTTAAAATAAGAATAAATTCATGGTGAATGTGATGTCAATTGCTAAGGGAATTGTGACTTGAGTAGTGATTTAGTTTCGGTTACAGAAAGAAAAACACACAATCTCCATTATAATAAGATATATCATAAGAGAATATAAAAAAACTCATGGAAGAGACGATTGTTTGTTTTTTTTTGTTTTTTTTTTATATCATATATAAAGAGAATACAAGATATCTTATAAAAGAAATCATTGTTTTTTTTGGGGTGGGTGGGTTCAGTATTATATATAATAAGAGAATATAAGATAGCTTACATGAGAGGCCATTATTTATTTATTTTTTTTTTGCTTGTCTTTCTTGGGTATTAAACATATTAAAGTATACAAATTAGCTTATAGAAGAGGCCATTGTTTTTTGTTGATAATTTTTTTTGTTTTTGTTTTTCTTCAGTCTTATAATTCAGGATCATATATCACAACAGAATACAAAATATCTTATAGAAGAAGCCATTCTACAAAAAAAAAAATGTTATGTTTTTTTTTTTGTATTATATATCATAAGAGAATATAAAATAACTTATAAAAGAGACAGTTGTTTTTTGTCTTGTTTTTTTTATATTATATATCAAGAGAATATAAAATAGTTTATAGGAGAGGCCATTGTTTTTCTGTTGTTGTTTTTTCTTGTGTATCAAACATAGTAAGATCGTTGGATTTTTAAAAAAATTTTATATATCATAAAAGAATATAAAATAGCTTGTAGAAGAAGGGATTCGTTTTTGCTTTTTATTTTTTATTTTTTAAATTTTTATTTTTAAAAATTTTGATCTTCAGTCTTTTGCAATATTTCTATTATTTTTTCTGCTTCCAATTAAATGTTATTTTGATGTTTTATGAAAGACGGCTTTCTGATTGTTGTCTGGCTTAGACACACATAGGAAGTGATTATTTTTCTTGATTATTGTTGTCAAAATTCCTTTAGTTATAGTAAAAAGTCATTAGCAAAGGTCTAATTACAAATTAGGATATCAAATCAATTTCCTTTCTTTTTTTTTCTTTTTTTCTGAGAATTTTTATTTTTTAGAAAATTATGCCTTTTTTATCTTGTAAGTAAAGACAAAAAAAAAAAAAATCTTGTTCTCTATTTAAAAAGATTTTTTTTTTTTTTTGTGGGGGAGTATTCCCTTCCATTGTGTCTGATACTAAAGTATGTTTTTTCTATTTTTCTATAAAAGAAACTTTCCCTCCACGTGATGAGTGCACAGATAATGAGTTCAAATGTCGTGACGGAACATGTATCCAAAAGAATTATCATTGCGATAACCAAGTGGATTGTCCTGATGGATCTGATGAGGAAAAATGTGGTAAGTTATTTTCTTTTTCTTATCAGAGAATATGAAATGTTGGAAAGGAAGATTTTTTCCCTACAATCAACGTGCCAACATAATATACAAATGTCAAATTTTATTTTAGTATATGATCCAGATATATCTGTAGCAAGATTGAATTTGGCAAGGACTACTAATGGAAGGGGGAGGAAGAAAGAAATAAGTAAGAGAGTAAAGGTTTTAAAAAGAGTAATGAACACAAAACAATTTGACCGGGGCGTGACCCCCGAATGGAGAATTGAGTGTCAACCGGAAGTTTTGGGTGTTGACTGGAACCGGAAGTCACGTGGTGACGTGGAACGATGAAGAAAAATACCAGCCTCTTTTTGCTTTCCGACGTCGTAGGGTACGGATCGGACCTCTGGGTCCCTTGTGTGGGATCACCGTTATTTAACAGTGTCCTCTCTCTCTCTCTTTCTCTCTGCCTTTCCTCCTCTCCGATACAGCCCACGAGATGCACGAGACGATCCCTGGAAATAAAAGCTAAGCAGCTTGTGACGATATATTTCTCGCGCTTGTACTTTTTTATCAACAAGATGACCGCCATGTGCAGAACACCTTTTTAGTACCGTGAATATATCACCACCGCCACGTTACGTATATGGTTTTGGTACTGTGACCATATACCACTACGTTACAATATCATTTGTTTATCATAGCTTGAATAAAACCTATTTTTATACATTTATTTTAAAAGAGAAAAAATCATTTTCATCTAAACAGCCATTTCTTACGATCATCTGTTACAGCTTAATTAATAAGGTAAAAATCAGCATATTAGAGGTGTTGGTGGTGATGGTGGTGGGAGACACATTTTGAATTTGAATTCTTTTTATAATATTTAAATCATTTCATTTTAATAAAATAAAATTTCTGATTTAGATATTGAAAATGGTAAATTTTCTAACCAATTTCTAGGCTAAATTTTGCAAAACTGATGATTTTTAGTTCATTTTAGTAGACGATCTTTGATGCTATTTCCTCAAACAATAGTGCAAGTAAAAAATCTAATTATTGGTATCAGTATTCAGTATACTAATACACAACTTTCACAAAGATGGACAATTTGATATTTGAAAAAAGTGAAAAATTGACATACCCTAGGGTCCAAATATCTATGGTGTATCCCCCGTCTGTCTTTTGGTGTCACTGTGTATCCTAGCATAGTAATGACCCAACCAGGGAAATCATTTTTAATAGTTTAACAGTTGATCAAACAGGTATCGAAGAACTTTTAAAGATCTCATTTCTTATTATAATGGAGATTGTGGGTTTGTCTGTCTGTAACCGAAACTATATTCCTACTCAAGTCACAATTCTCTTAGTTATTGACATCACATTCTCCATGATTTTATTTTTATCTAAACCTCAATTATTAATAAAATTGTCTTACATTATTAATACTGTTAACCATGTCTACATACTAACAACATGCAATTATATTTATATATACAACAAAATAGTGGTTTACAGTGTGAACGGGAAGGCTAATTTGCATATTAATATTAAAAAATCGAATTTAATAAATATGTGCTTAGTATTATTGATTTCTAACTGTTTGGTTTTATTTTAATGAATATAAGCAAAAATCTCTTCAATGAATCTTAAATGAAATCCATTAACAAGATAAAATAACTGTCATTTTATTCTTTACTTCCTCTTATAACTAAATACTTAAATTAGAAAAAATAACAATGAAAGACGAGAGTGATGGAAGAGTAAGTTTCAGTTGTTCCATTTTTTATTATACTCCCTCTGTTTCAAATCTTTTATTATACTCCCTCTGTTTCAAATCTTTTTATCTGTATTCTTATTTAGTTTCATTAGCCTTTCTAATTTAATACAATATTTTATTACATTAAAACTTAAATACTTGCACCCGGAGGGTGCATATATTTGCTAGTATTAATAATGGAGATTCGCTTCTGGTTTTTGTCTGTAACAAAAACTACATCACTGCTTATGTCACATTACCCAAAATCATCATAATATAGAATAAATACACTCAAAATTTGAACATGCAACATTAGACAGTCCTCATTGTTTTTTAAAACAAGTTTTAATAAATACATGACTGGTATTATATATCTATATATAGTTTGTTTTATTTTAATATATATTTAAAGTTTACATTTCAAATTTTTTAATTTTTTAATCCTTTAATGAATTTGAAGATTTTACTTACTTAGGGTACAAACTCGCTGACATTGAATCATATGACATAGAATCAGTGGAAATTCTATTGTACATCATACATCTATTAATAATGGAGATTCGCTTCCGGTTTTTTTCTGTAACAAAAACTACATCACTGCTTACGTCACTATACCCGAAATCGTCATAACAGAATAAATACACTCAAAATTTGAGCATGCAACATTAGACAGTCCTCATTGTTTTTTAAAACAAGTTTTAATAGATATATCCCCAGTATCATATATTTATATATAATTTGTTTTATTTTAATAGATATTCAAAGTTAATAGAACTTAGTTTCAATTTCAAATTGTTTTTTGTTTTTTTTTACTCCTTTAATAAATTTGATGATTTCATGATTTATGGTTCAAACTCTCTGACATTTAATTTTTAACTTCCACCTACTCAAGCAATATCTTTCAAAAAATTATTTTACATTGCCTGGGGGGTGTTTTTTTTATTTTAATAGATATTCAAAGTTAATAGAACTTAGTTTCAATTTCAAATTGTTTTTTGTTTTTTTTACTCCTTTAATAAATTTGATGATTTCATGATTTATGGTTCAAACTCTCTGACATTTAATTTTTAACTTCCACCTACTCAAGCAATATCTTTCAAAAAATTATTTTACATTGCCTGGGGGTGTTTTTTTTATTTTAATAGATATTCAAAGTTAATAGAACTTAGTTTCAATTTCAAATTGTTTTTTGTTTTTTTTTACTCCTTTAATAAATTTGATGATTTCATGATTTATGGTTCAAACTCTCTGACATTTAATTTTTAACTTCCACCTACTCAAGCAATATCTTTCAAAAAATTATTTTACATTGCCTGGGGGGTGTTTTTTTTATTTTAATAGATATTCAAAGTTAATAGAACTTAGTTTCAATTTCAAATTGTTTTTTGTTTTTTTTTACTCCTTTAATAAATTTGATGATTTCATGATTTATGGTTCAAACTCTCTGACATTTAATTTTTAACTTCCACCTACTTAAGCAATATCTTTCAAAAAATTATTTTACATTGCCTGGGGGGTGTTTTTTTTATTTTAATAGATATTCAAAGTTAATAGAACTTAGTTTCAATTTCAAATTGTTTTTGTTTTTTTTTTACTCCTTTAATAAATTTGATGATTTCATGATTTATGGTTCAAACTCTCTGACATTTAATTTTTAACTTCCACCTACTTAAGCAATATCTTTCAAAAAATTATTTTACATTGCCTGGGGGGTGTTTTTTTATTTTTTAATAGATATTCAAAGTTAATAGAACTTAGTTTCAATTTCAAATTGTTTTTTGTTTTTTTTTACTCCTTTAATAAATTTGATGATTTCATGATTTATGGTTCAAACTCTCTGACATTTAATTTTTAACTTCCACCTACTCAAGCAATATCTTTCAAAAAATTATTTTACATTGCCTGGGGGGTGTTTTTTTTATTTTAATAGATATTCAAAGTTAATAGAACTTAGTTTCAATTTCAAATTGTTTTTTTGTTTTTTTTTACTCCTTTAATAAATTTGATGATTTCATGATTTATGGTTCAAACTCTCTGACATTTAATTTTTAACTTCCACCTACTCAAGCAATATCTTTCAAAAAATTATTTTACATTGCCTGGGGGTGTTTTTTTTATTTTAATAGATATTCAAAGTTAATAGAACTTAGTTTCAATTTCAAATTGTTTTTTGTTTTTTTTTTACTCCTTTAATAAATTTGATGATTTCATGATTTATGGTTCAAACTCTCTGACATTTAATTTTTAACTTCCACCTACTTAAGCAATATCTTTCAAAAAATTATTTTACATTGCCTGGGGGTGTTTTTTTTATTTTAATAGATATTCAAAGTTAATAGAACTTAGTTTCAATTTCAAATTGTTTTGTTTTTTTTTACTCCTTTAATAAATTTGATGATTTCATGATTTATGGTTCAAACTCTCTGACATTTAATTTTTAACTTCCACCTACTTAAGCAATATCTTTCAAAAAATTATTTTACATTGCCTGGGGGGTGTTTTTTTTATTTTAATAGATATTCAAAGTTAATAGAACTTAGTTTCAATTTCAAATTGTTTTTTGTTTTTTTTTACTCCTTTAATAAATTTGATGATTTCATGATTTATGGTTCAAACTCTCTGACATTTAATTTTTAACTTCCACCTACTTAAGCAATATCTTTCAAAAAATTATTTTACATTGCCTGGGGGTGTTTTTTTTATTTTAATAGATATTCAAAGTTAATAGAACTTAGTTTCAATTTCAAATTGTTTTTGTTTTTTTTTACTCCTTTAATAAATTTGATGATTTCATGATTTATGGTTCAAACTCTCTGACATTTAATTTTTAACTTCCACCTACTTAAGCAATATCTTTCAAAAAATTATTTTACATTGCCTGGGGGGTTTTTTTTATTTTAATAGATATTCAAAGTTAATAGAACTTAGTTTCAATTTCAAATTGTTTTTTGTTTTTTTTTACTCCTTTAATAAATTTGATGATTTCATGATTTATGGTTCAAACTCTCTGACATTTAATTTTTAACTTCCACCTACTCAAGCAATATCTTTCAAAAAATTATTTTACATTGCCTGGGGGGTGTTTTTTTATTTTAATAGATATTCAAAGTTAATAGAACTTAGTTTCAATTTCAAATTGTTTTTTGTTTTTTTTACTCCTTTAATAAATTTGATGATTTCATGATTTATGGTTCAAACTCTCTGACATTTAATTTTTAACTTCCACCTCCTCAAGCAATATCTTTCAAAAAATTATTTTACATTGCCTGGGGGGTGTTTTTTTTATTTTGCTAGTTCGAGTAATGATGTCATTGTTTTTGCAAGTCATGAGAAAAATAATGATCATTTTAAAAAAAAGGTTTTTAAAAAATGTTTATTGGAGTTTCCTGAACAATTCGAGGCATAAAATCCAATGACATCAATCTTCTTTTTTTTTTAATATTTTTCTTTTATTTGTAACTGATATAATAAGAGATTTCATCATCTGTTCTTTTGAATTGAATTCTATTCAGGAATGTTCACAAGAAATTATGATGTCACAGATTTGTGTGTAAAAATCATAATTTCTTGTGAAAATTCCTGAAGAGATATCAATTCTAAACTAGTGCTGTCCAAAATCTATAGGAGGTTGAAATTCAAACTGTAACTGATAAAAATTATAAATTTTGTCATCTGTTCTTTTGAGTTGAATTCTATTCAAGAAATTATGATATCATAGATTTGTGTGTAAAAATCATAATTTCTTGTGAAAATTCCTGAAGAGATATCAATTCTAAACTAGTGCTGCCCAAATCTGTAAGAGGTTGAAATACAAACTGTAACTGATAAAAATTATAAATTTTGTCATCTGTTCTTTTGAGTTGAATTCTATTCAGGAATGTTCACAAGAAATTATGATGTCACAGATTTGTGTGTAAAAATCATAATTTCTTGTGAAAATTCCTGAAGAGATATCAATTCTAAACTAGTGCTGCCCACAACATCTCATCTGTTCTTTTGAATTGAATTCTATTCAACATCAAGTGCTGCCCAAATCTGTAGGAGGTTGAAATTCAAACTGTAACTGATAAAAATTATAAATTTTGTCATCTGTTCTTTGAAATTCTATTCAAGAAATTATGATATCATAGATTGTGTGTAAAAATCATAATTTCTTGAAAATCCTGAAGAGATATCAATTCTAAACTAGTGCTGCCTACAACATCTGTAAGAGGTTGAAATACAAACTGTAATGGATAAAAATTATAAATGTCATCTGTCTTTTGAATTGAATTCTATTCAGGAATGTTCACAAGAAATTATGATGTCACAGATTTGTGTGTAAAAATCATAATTTCTTGTGAACATTCCTGAAGAGACATCAATTGTAAACAAGTACCAAAATAGGTTTAAGAATATTTTCGAATGAAAGAAACCATTCACACATTTTTATTTATTTTCCTTCTCCTAGGTGCTGGATGCCAAACTAATGAATTCAGATGTAGGTCCGGAGATTGTGTTCCTTATAGTAGCTACTGTGATAACCGGCGTGACTGTGAAGATGGAAGCGATGAAGAGGACTGCCGTAAGTGAATGATCTTTTTTTTTATATTTATATTCCAATTCTAAATTCTAATTCTAATTCTTCATTTTGGTGATTTTATTGTTCGCTTTACTGTCATTTATTTGCTGAGCCAAATTTATATGGTATATTTTTTCAATTCTGGAATTTTGGAGTACCATTTCATTGCCATTACTCCCAGAGTGGTAATACCTGAAATTATTAGATTGCTAAATGTAAATGGTCCAAAGGATGGACGCCAGAGCTCCTGCATAATAAGATACGTGTCAGAAGGTTCCTGATTATGACAGGAAGCTCCCAAGTTCGAAAAGAAGGTTCCCGAGTCCGACAAGAAATACCTGAAGAAGGCCAGAAGGCACATCGGCCAAAACGTTGTACAGATAAAATGAAGATGAGGACAATAGTCTGAATAACACAGATAATACTAATCATTAAGCCTCATCTCAAACATTCAGAGAAATAGTATATGATCATACAGATAACAATGAAGATGAGGACAATAGTCCGAATAACGCAGATAATACTAATCATCAAGCCACATCTCAAACATTCAGAGAAATAAATAATTTTTCTTTTTTTTTAAATTTTTTCCAGCCCTTTGTGGTGCAAATGAATTCCGTTGTGGAGATGGAGTCTGTTTAAGTCAGATGAAACGATGTGACAGCCATGTTGATTGTACTGATGCATCAGATGAATATGGATGTGGTATGTAGATTTACATTTTCACTGTTCTTGTGGGGAGGGAGGAATGTCATTTACTTTGGGGGGGGGTTGAAGGGGGGGGTTATGTCTGAACTTTCAAATTCATATTTTATTTTGCAGGACTCATTTTTTTTTCTCTTTTTCTTTGTTTCTTATAACCATTTTCTTTTCTTTTAAATTTCATATTTAAAAAAAATAGTTTTAGGTTGGAGAAGTCAAAATTCAAATACTTAAATATCTTCATATATACTAGAGATAAAGATTATTAGATTATTGTATATATATATATATATATATATATATATATAATATATATAATCAATTATAAAAATATCAATGTAAGGCTCAGTTTCATGACTACGATAATCAGGTTAGTTGGTAATCCACTGTGCAACAGATTATCTTAAACAGTAAAAAGTGGAAGAGAAATGATACATTTATTAATTTAACTAGCTTAAAAGCCACCCTATTAAGCGGCAATTAAGTTAAACCTTAAGAAACCAGACGATGGCATAGAAAAAGAAAAGGTTTTATCTGCGTCTGCGCGAGTAGTTGAACAGGCCAACTTTTGAATGGCAATCTCTGGTGCACTGACTACACACAAACAGTGATGCTTACTGGGGCTGCTGTTAGTTCATTCTATACTGAAGGTTTCATGTCTTCTCTTCAACGTTATTACTTATATTCTAATGAAATATCTTATAAGAGAAACACTAATAATGTCACTAAATGTTTTAATCAACTTAATTGTTTTATTAATAATAACTAAAAGGAATAATCTCTTGTTTATTTGTTTATTTTCATTATCGTTCATTGTATTCAATTTTACTTTTTACTAATGAAATCCAACAATAGTTCACTCTGTCAGCTGAGGCTGTAGAATACGCTAACTGCACCTCTGCAGAGGGGTAAAACAAAACCCTTACAATGGAGCCAAGTGTTGACCCTGGATGATGACCCGTGGGGCTTAAGAATGGATTCCTGGTGGCTAAGTAGTCTATGACATGCACTCTCAGGGCAGGGGGTCCAGTGGCTTCGGACATGGACCATAGCATTGATTCCAGGCCCCCCCCCCCAGGCAACACCTGCCCCCTTGATTTAAAGGGGCAGGGCTGGGTTTATTGTCCGGTGCCTGAGGCACCCCCCTTGAGGGGGAATGCCGATAGGATCAATGCAATTTTTCACCCACCACCCATGAGTCTTGGCTTGTGCCTAATGAGTAGGGCCTTGTGCCTAACCTGTACACATGGGGAACGAGTAAATACTAGTCTATGACATGCAACACTCCACTTTGGCCTTCATTTGTGTTAGACAACCAGTCAGAGAGGCCCCCTTTGATCAATTGGCTGGTCATGTCAAATGCTACCTTTCACTGCCACTGGTTTTCTTAAAAAGGGACACTTTGCAGAATAATCATACTAGTTCCAATTACTGTCGAATTGGTAAGACAAGGCAGCAAGCAGTCGTAACTTAATACAAACCTGGTTTGCTGCAAAGACTACTGCAAAATGGCAGGTTATTTATGAAGCCTCAGAACATCATACAAACCAAGCATCCAATCAGGACTCAAGGAATGGAATCACCCAAATGCATGAGTGGACTATTCTGAATTCCCATAAGTACCAGTTGTCTTGACACTGGTTCAGTTGTGCTTGGCCAGTTGCTGTTGTTCAAACCAATAGTAGACTGACTGATTGACTGACTTCAATACACTTGATGCTTCTTACAGATATCATCAAGTTTATTTTAATAAACACTGTGAAACTGTACAAGGAAAAACAAATAACATTCAATAAAAGGATAACAGCAAATACATTTCAAAGAAATAGGAAACCTAAAAGAAATGGGAGAACTGCTTACCGTGTCACCTGTCCTGACCTGTAAATTAAAAAGGGTTTGTATGTGAGTTCCCCTTAACATTTTCCAGTTAGGATTTATAGACCACAGAAACGAAATGAAATTAATAAAACCCACTAAACTACTCTAAATTGGACATTGTGGTTGTAGTTAATTTTGTAAGCAAAAATAACTATATAAAAATAAGATATAAATAACTGGTCAGTTTAACAACAGTTACACTAGCACCTATATGATTGTTCCGACCATATTGCTATTATGGCAAGTCCCCAAGGGACAGTTCAGTCTAGGAATCTGTCATGTCACCCCTCACGGCCAACAGGTGGCCACATTAGGGTGGAGGTGGGGGTTTACAACTCTGCAGAGGTGAAGTCAGCCCTAGCCGACAGGACTAAGAATGGATGTCAAATATAATAGTAACATCAGCAACACAAAAAATGGGTTAGATGTCCAAAGAAAATTTTCAAAATGGCTGTTACTGTTATTATCCAAAATGGTTGCCATTAACTGTTTTTATGTATTTCTGTCTTTTTGTTATCAGTGGTGTAGCATGCCAATGGCTAGTATGGCTCATGGCCATGGGCAGCACTAATTAGGGTCAGCAAATTCTGTAAAAAAGAACTAGTAAAATGTAATTGATGTTGTCTTCTGTCTTCTCTCAAATGCTTGTACTCTTTCTAGTGGTCCATTGTGAGAAAGACAGAAGAGGAAGAGAAGGATCTTTCAAAGTAGTTTTGATTAACGAGAAGAGAGCCCCTTTTAAATTGAATTCAGAGTTTTCCTTCTAGACTGGTTGCCATACCAAGGTTAAAAATCCCAGTCTTCCCTACTATTTACCAATAGCTGGAGAGAGAATAGTTGGATTCATGCCTTTCCAAAGGTTATTAGCACTATGTGAAATGCAAACAGCCTTGTCCAGGATTTGAACTTATCTCATCGTGTCCATTAAGAATTAAACTGGTAATTACACTGTGATGTGTTTTCACCGATATGAGTTCAAATCCTGGACTACGCTGTTTGCATTTTATATAGCATTATTTACCCTTGAGAATGGTATGAATACAACTATTCTCCCTCTAGCTATGGGTAAGTAGTAGGGTGGACTGGACTCTTTAAACTTAGTTAGGCAACCAGTCTAGCAGAAGGAAAACTCTTAATTGAAAGCTGTTAAACTCCACTTAAGAAATTGACCATGTGTCACATCCTACTTGTGTGTAGGGGGTTGGTTAAATAAATGTAAGTTTTCTTTGTATTACTTAGTTCGGGGGGGGGGGCAGATTGATTGTGAACCATGGATGGCAAAAGGCCATGCTACACCACTGTTTGTTATGTACATTTAAACTGTTTTCTATGTCTGTTAATGTCAGTTAAATGTTTTGATTAATGTCTTTTCGTCTTTCTGTATTATTTTATTATTCATAATTGTAAACTTAAATTCTCAATTATTTTTTACAATTTTACAATTTTTAAAAACATTTTTTGTATCAAACAGTTGGAAAATATTTAATGAATTACACAATCTAGAATCAAAGAACAAAGACATCATAACATAATCCCAAAATGTCTTTTTTCTTTGTATTATTGAGATATACAAATTGTTTTATATTTTGTTGCTGAACTGCTAAAATGCATTATGAAATTTCCCCAATTCATACTAGTCACTAATATATATATATATATATATCCAACTTTTCTCTTTATTTTATCTGTTGGATTAATGTCTATCAATTAAATTCCTAGTAATCAAATGAGGAAGAAACTCAACATTTGGAAACTACAGTGTGGTCCGAAAGTCTTGACACCCCTACATATTGTTTTAACTTTGATTGTTTTTTTGTTTTAATAATATTATATATAAGTTATTGTGAAATATCAACCAAACTCAGGGATTCAGTCTGCTCATAATAACGTCGTTCTGCAAACTGCCAAGAAATTTGGCTTATTTATGACTCCACTCCACTCCCACCAACCCTCTCATTTCCGGTCTGTACTCTTCTTATAAAATAAATTTAAATTTTGGGCGCCATTTTCTTCCAAGCCCTGGGTAAGAGAAGTTTCATTTTTTTATCTTTATATCACAGTTATGTAATTATTTTACTTCTAAAATATATTTTGGCATGACAAGACTTTCGGACCACATTGTACATTTATCAACAGAATGGTCTCAAAGTCTATTTGGATATATATCATTAATGATAATAATAAAAATAATAATGGGATTTTCTATTTCATTTCCAGAAGTTATAGTTGATTAAGATTTATAATTTGGTAGCGGGGGTGACAAGACTTTCGGACCAGACCATTCTATATATGAAATATATTTTAATATAACTGTTAAATTGAAACTGACTCATTTTTTAACTTAACATTTGAAGAGTTCCAATGCATGTTTTATGACTTCTGCATTGATTTTTTCTTTTCATATTCCAATTACTCATTCAAAATCTTATTTCTCAATTTCCAGTTTTTGACTTTACAAAACAAACTTCTTTTTTATTATCTACATGTATATAACATTTCTGTTCTTTCTTTTTTTTAGTTTTAACTCTTTAATGTTATTTTTTTTTTTTCAAAGTTTCTTTCTATTTATTTATTTTTTTGTATTTTTTTTTTAAATCTAAAACTTGTTCTTCTTTTTTTTTTGTCTTTCAAATTACCATATATACTTGTTTAAAAGACATTCTTGAACATTGGTCAACTCTTTTATTTATGGTCAAAAAATCATTCACTACCCTGGGGCAGTTGTTTCATCTCATCCGAAACCGCACTAATGTTTCGAAGCCGACTGCACTAATGGTGTAAAATAGTATTAAAAGGAAATACTAAAAGTGGCTACCCGGCATTGCTTGGGTAGAGCCGGGGTAAAAATATCAGTCTTGCAGATCCATTATTATTGAATCCAGAGTTGAATCCTCGCAGGATGCCCCATTAAAATCCCTTTGTAAAAAGATCTTGCATTAATGCGGCTTGCTTGAGCGTCAGAAAAATAAAACGTGCACAGACACTCTGAAAAGAAAAAAATAATGTCTTGGTTTAAAATATTAAATTAAAAAAAAATCCATACTGTTACTATTTAGATTTTATTTTTACTTATCTTCATGAATATAAATCAAATTTTCCTTATTTTGCTTAAAAAGCAAAATTTAGTAATAATGATTGTGTATATATGTTTACTTTGTTGTTAATTATATAATTTTTGTAATTTCTTCAGGATATACATACACACCAACTGCACTTTATATGTGTGTAATAGAAGTGACAGTGACTTACCGGAAGCTAAACGCGTTCACTATCTCGTGTGTCAATCTACTCTCTAAGAGCCGTTTTAAAATATTAAAAGGAAATAATTATTCAAATTAATCATTTTTAAAAATCCAATTAGTTTCTTTTCCAATTTGAAAGTTGACCAAAGAAAAAGATTTTTTGCCTAAAAATGAAATCTTTAAAATTCAACCAATACACATGTATATATGGTACTATTTGTGTCTTTGTCTCTGTGCTCTTCTACTTTCAGTTGTTCATGTGCATGTCAATAAATGTCCCCTTCATAAAGGATAATTTATTTATACACTGATTAAAACATATAATGGAGACATTAGTAAAATTTGAATAAAACAAATAATAAAATACAAAATAAAACCCTAATTCTACCTGGAATATTCTGGAAAAAAGATACATTTAAAAATTTCATTACCCAGGTCAGAAAATCAAAGTTAAGGTTATTTACAGTTCCATACTGAATTTTTTAATAATGATCTTTGCTAGCTGTGTTTATGGCACTTATTATATTATATTATATTATATTATATTATATTATATATTATTAGATTATACACAGAAATTGCAGTTCATGTAGTAGTTATGCTTAAATTGTTCAAATTGATAAAAAGTTGAATTTAATTTAGAATAGTCCATTCTATTCTAGAGGGGTAACACCTCTTCTGTACAACAATTACTCATGTCACAAAATCAAAGTCTTAAGAGAAAAGTAGGTATTATCTGTTTACTTTAGACCTAAGCAATTGGGAAATAACATTTTCTGCTTGGGAACAAGAAAAAGTAAACATTTTGTTACATAGTTATCTCCCTTTATTTCATACTCATCTTATTTATACTCATCTGTTGAGGATATTTGTGTCGTCTTTATTGTTGTTGTTGTTTCAGTTTTAGTTGTGTTGTTCTGTTTCGTCTAAAGATCCTTTTTTGTTTTTTATTATTATTGTCAGTCTTTCTTGTTACTCGTTTTTGTCTTGGACTTGATCTGCTCTTTCTTCTAGCCCCCAAAAAAGACATCACAGCTTCATATTATTTTTGAGTGTTTAGAAAGCCATGTCATGATTTTAACAGAGATACAAAGTTCACCATCATAGATAGAATTAAAAAAAATAGATTAGACAATATCATGGTGATAATAGAAACATATGAAGATAAATGGATAAAGTGTTTCCAAACACTGACCCCAAATGGCTTTAACATCAAGCTGAATGGTCCTCAAGACAATGCTTTGAAATAGCATAGACAGATTTGGGGTGACACATACACACCTTAAAATAAAAATAATCTAAATAAACAAATGGGTTAATGTGAAAACTGTCCATGCTCAACATGAAATGGAGAGCTCAGTGCCAGGTGTCTACTATAGCAGAGATTGTATAAAGGTCAGTTAAAGACACTTGAATACCAGAAAATAATTCTCATTCAATGAATTAATATGTTGTGTCACATCATTTTTCATTACTTCTCATAGCATTTCAACTGTTTTAAAAATTATTTTAAAAACTTTTTAAAAAGAACTTTTCACAAAAAAACTTTTCTCTTGATGATGACCTAAGGTCAAAACTAGTAAAATGAAGTGGCAGAATAGCCCAGTGTTGGTATCAGCTAGACAGTGTGGGAGACTATCCCCTTTTCACTAGGAGTAGACCAGGGAGAAGCAATATAATACACATTGTTGCAGTGGGATTCTAACTAGTATCCAGTTGGCAGACGAGGAAGCAATCTGTAATTCACTACAGTCCTTGCAGTCAATTTAACACCATCAGCTCTCTACTTTACTGCACAGATCCATATTGTGCTACTCAAGTGCTGATATCAAGTCCGGAACCTTGTGGTTCCTATGAGGTTCATCTGCCCAGATTCTTGTGAAGCACGCTGTTGACCTTATTTTGTGTTTTTCCGTCATGCTTCACATCCACCATGCTGCTTCCTATGGTTTGTAGAATTAAATATTATGCTAATATGTTAAGCAGTTTATGACTGTCGTGGTTGCTGACTAAACACTCAAAAATCTTGTATTTTGTGCTGTCATTTATTCATTAATTATAAATTTAGTTATATGTGATATTTGTTGCAATGACCATTTTGTTTAATTTTTTTTGTTATATTTCTTTTATGGTTTTATTCAAATCTTTGTTCTTCACTGGTCATTTTCTTTTGTTTAATCAATTTTTTTTACTCTTTTCCTTCCATCAAGTAAATGAATTCAACATAGAAAATGCATTTTCCATTTATTCTACACATCTATCATAATATTTACTGTATATACTCGTGGATAGGTCAGATTTTTTTTTTAACCAAAAATTCCATCAGTTTGACCTAACCATTCAACATAGATCTAAAACAGCACTATTTTAATTTTCATATTCATTAAGTTGCAACAATTCAGTCCTGATTAAGTTAAATAACTATGCTTATGCCTTGGGAAAGGTATGAACCCCCCCCCCATCTATGGGTTAAATATCCAACTATCAGGGGGTGGGGAGTCCGCCTAGAATAGGGGCTAAAATGCTGGACTGCAACGTTGTAGTAAGCAAGTTTGAACTCCAGTTGGGCTATTATATTCACTTTCAGACTAATACCCTTGGGAAAGGTATGAACCCTCTCGTACCCCAGCTATGGGTTAAAAAGTACCATTACTGTTTTTCTACAATGATGGCTTTGGCATTAAATATCCCACTAAGGTTGATATGCCATTAATCAAAGAAAACAAATGCTGGACTGCAACGTTGTAGTAAGCAAGTTTGAACTCCAGTTGGGCTATTATATTCACTTTCAGACTCATACCCTTGGGAAAGGTATGAACCCTCTCATCCTCTAGCTATGGGTTAAATAGTACCATTACTGTTTTTCTACAATGATGGCTTTGGCATTAAATATCCCACTAAGGTTGATATGCCATTAATCAAAGAAAACAAACCTTACTGTAACAGTTTTTACCTGGTTACCAAAGAAATAGACTAATTTAAATCTTCATGCTTAACATATTTTGATTATACTTAATACCATATCAAATAATCCAGGCCATGTCACCCACCCGCTTCAATTTTTCTGAAATTTTGTACATGTGCGACTGTGTTAAAGTTAGACATTCCCCAAAATTTGAGTTTCCAATTCCAAAAATTGGCGGAGTCATGTCGATTTTTAGCTCTCCAAATTTATGGGGAGTCATGAAAAATGGTGACTTTTTGTAATCTATTTTTGTCTGTAAAATGAGTTCTAGTGCTTCCCTACTCCTAAAAATTGGTTTATAAGAGTATTTTCGCCCGAGGAATCCAAAAAATGCTATCAAAAATTTAGGTTACATTGTAATTGGAAAGTTTTTTGGTTTTCTAATCATTTTTTAAAATCATTTTTCAAAAATGCTACTAATGTTGCAAAGGTTATTGCATTTTCTTGTTGTCTCATTTTCTCTTTAAATGGAAGTTTTGATAATCCATTTAGTATTTTCCGAGGAGAATTTTTAGATGCTATTGAAATTTCATTAAAGAAGATCATTACTCAATTGTTTGTTTTTTTTTTAGGAATTTTATTTCTATTTTGAATTTTTAAAAGTTTCAATTTTCATTTAATATTTCTATTGATTTTGGAAATCATTATTATACACTGATTAAATCAGATTATTAGATATATACCAGTATGTGCACACACACACAAATATGTGTGTGTGTGTGTATATATATATATATATATATATATATATATATGTAAGTGAGAAAAATGGAAATGAATCCAACAGATATGTTGAAAAGATAAATGGAAGAAAAAAGATATATTGGTATGGATGAAATTTATTATTATTACTAGCAAATATATGCACCCTCCGGGTGCAAGTATTTTAGTTAAATTTTATAATAAAATATCATATTAAATTAGAAAGGCTAATGAAACTGAATAAGAATGTAGATAAAAAAGATTTTGAACAGAGGGGGTATGATTGAAAAATAGAACAACTTTGAAACTAACACTTCCATCATTTTCCGTTACTCCCGTCTTTCATTGGTAAATTTTCCTAATTAAACTGTTTAGTTAAAATAGGAAGTAAAGAATAATATTAGTTATTTCTTCTTGTTAATCGATTTCTTTTAAGATTTATAGAATAGATTTTTGCTCATATTCAATAAGATAAAACCAAACAATTAGAAATCAATAATACTAAGCATATATTTATTAAAATCAATTTTTTAAGATCAATATGCAAATTAGCCTTCTCATTCATACTGTAAACCTCTATTTTGTTGTATATATAAATACAATTGCATGTTATTAGTATGTAGACCTGGCCAACGCCGGGGGTCCAGTGGCTTCGGCCCTGGATCTTTACTAGTTAATAGCGTCGATCCCAGGGGGCCATCCCCCCAGGCAACACCTGCCCCCTCGATTTAAAGGGGCAGGGCTGGGTTTATTGCCCAGTGCCTGAGGCGCCCCCCATGAGGGGGAATGCCGACGGGATCGACGCAATTTTTCACCTGCCACTCCATGAGCTTCGGTTTGTGGGTGGTCCCACGTTAATAGGGACTTTGTGCCTGACCCGTATAAGTGGGGTACGTGGTAAATATCATGTACATATGGTCAACGGTGTAAGTAATGTAAAACAATTTTATTAATAATTGAGGTTTAAATAAAAATAAAATCATGGAGAATATGATGTTAATAACTAAAGGAATTGTGACTTGTATAGTAATATAGTTTCGGTTACAGACAAACAAACCCACAATCTCCATTATAATAAGATATGTTGACACATGTTTCGACCAAAATTTGTTTACACATACAGTATTCTATTTAGAATTGTTTTAAATATAAAATAAAATAAAGTTATAATTATAATAGAAAACACAAAATTAAGAATGCAAACAGAAGATCATCATACTCGTTTTTTAAAAATCAAAACATTCTGCTCTAATGATAATCTTCTGTTTGAATGCTTAATTCTGCTAATATGATTGGTTATTAAGCCTCTCTCTTTACTAAATGTATTGCTCTGTATATGAGTCCAGAATTATTGTACATTGAACTCTAAATATGGACCATACCAATTTTAACATTCTGTTAATTGGGTATCAAAATTGTTTAGGATATATTTCAGCTATTAAAATATAATCTACAAGTCCACAGTGTATTTGAAGAAAGATGTAAAAGTTCCAAATTACTTGTGGTGTTGATAAATCCGTAGAGTTGTAGATGAAAGTCTTCAAGGTGTAAAATTCCAGATATATTTTTTTTTTTATACCCAATATACACTTTTATATAATTTACCACAAACTCTTTTGAGTTTTACTATAAACTATAATGCTTCTGATTTTTAAAAATTAAAATAAAATATTTTATTTTTAAAACAGAACACGCATTTTTAAAATTTTCAGCATTTGAATATAGCGTTCGTTTGTAAACAGTCTTCTAACGGACATTTTGTTGCTCGTGAAGATGACCAATTATCGATTTGGTCGAAACAGATTTCTGTCAGCAATTACATAACATCATTTGTTTTTTAAAAAAAATGTTAAATTTCATACATATATATATATATATATATATATATATATATATATATTCACTTAGAGGAAAAAGTAAGAAGCCTTATTCTTACTAATTCATCAAAATTGTTACAGTTTGTTTGTGAAATTAAATTAACCTGTACAATAGAATAAATTATTTATTAGTTGAAAAAAAAAAAGTAATAGATATTACTTTGACTATTTAACAAAAATCTTCTTTAATTTTATTTCAATAACATTTAAAACATCTCCTTTGTTTTTGTTTATTTTCTTAACGAAAAGAAAGCCAAAAGAAAAAAACCGCGCTGTCAAACGTTTTTTTTTGTCAATTAACTTCATTTTTTCTTTTAACGTTAACACTGGACACATTTTTTTCTTATTTTTTAATTTTTTCCTGTTTCTGTCTGTCTCTGTCTCTGCCGCTGTTGCAACATTTTAAGAATCCGTACCATGCCGAGCGAATCAGTTTAGATGCGAAGGGGGTCTATGTATTGACCAGCGCCTTAAATGTGACGGGGTTGTCAACTGCCCAGACACTTCTGATGAGCTTGATTGTCGTAAGTGATTTAGAAAACAAAAAAACAAATATTTGAAAAAAAAAACAAACAATGAAAAATGTCCAAATATTCTATAAAATACAAGAATTTGCTTCTTTTTATTTTTTCTCAAAAAACTTATTTGCTGCTGCTGCTGTCGCTGCTGCTGCTAGATTTTCTTGCTTGGTGATAGCTTTTTCTTGTTTATTTTTTTTTAAAAAGCTGCAAATTTTTGTTTTTCTACTGGTATGAATGGTAAAGGGTAATGGTAATGGTGGTGGTGGTAGCACTTTTAATGATCATATAAACCAAAATTAGCAAACAGCATTTAAATTCTTGGAATCCAGCCCTGATTAAAGAGTAATCAGGGGCTTTAAAAAAAAGTATTTAAGAATGGTTGGGTAGAATACCAATGATTTTTAAAAATATATATTTAGCCAATAGTATTTAAATTCTTTGTTTTCAACTCTGCTAATAAAGTGATCAGAATCTTTTAAAGAAAAAAAAGTATTTAAGAATGGTTGGGTAGAATACAAAAATCTTTTTTAACATATTTGGCGTATAGTATTTAAATTCTTTGTATCCAACTCTACTAATAAAGTAATCAGTCTTTTAAAGAAAAAAGAATGGTAGGTGGATTAAAAAAGATTTTTTCTTTTAATATATTATTTGTCAAATTTGTTATTTTAATTCCTTATTATCCAACTCAGATAGCATTTTTAATGATTATAAAAACAAAATTAAAAACGGTATTTAAATTTTTTAGTATCCAGCCATGATAACAATGTAATCAGGGTCTTTTTAAATAAAAAAATAAATATCTAAGAATGGTTGGGTGGGTTAAAAAAGATTTTTTCTTTTAACATCATTTGGGAAATAGTATTAAATTCTTCTTATTTAACCCTGATTACTTTGTAATCAGGGTCTTTTAGAAAAAGAAAATAAATATTTTAAATATGGTTGGATGGATTAGAATTTTTTTTTTTAACATATTATTACCGAACAGTATTTAAATTCTTTGTATCCAATTCTGATAACAGAATAATCAGTGTCTTCTAAAAAAAAGACCAAAAGTATTTAAGAATGGTAGGGTGCATTACAAAGGATATTCTTTAACACATCATTTGACAAATGGTATTTAGATTCTCCGTATCCAACCCTGATAACAAAGTAATCAGGGTATTTTAGAAAAAGAAGATAAGTATATTTTAAATATGGATGGATGGATTAAGAATATGATTTAAGAAAAGTTGGGTGGACTATAAAGAAATCTTTTCTAAAGATTGAGAAACGGTATTTGAATTCTTTGTATCCAACTTGGATACAAAATAATCAAGGTCTTTTAAAAAAAGAAAATAAGAATTTAAAAATGGTTGGTGCATTTTTTAACACATTTGGCAAAGAGTTATTTAAATTCTAGTAAGTAGATCCATAACAACATAACCAGGGTCTTTAAAAAAGAAAATAAGAATTTAAAAATGGTTGTGCATTTTTTAACACATTTGGCAAAGAGTATTTAAATTCTTAGTAAGTAGATCCAATAACAACATAACCAGGGTCTTTTAAAAAAAGAAAAATAAGAATTTAAAATGGTTGGGTGCATTTTTTTAAACACATTTGGCAAAGAGTATTTAAATTCTTAGTAAGTAATCCAATAACAACATAACCAGGGTCTTTTAAAAAAGAAAATATTTAAAAATAGTAGGGTGTATTACAAAGGATTTTTTCACATCCACCACTTATTTGCTATTACACTCTGAAAACATAAAAGTATCCGGTATTTGACATTTTACATCTGTGTTCCTTGTTCAGTCATTATTTCAATAATTCATTTAATGCAAAATTATTCAACCTTTTCTGCCAATATTTCGGATGAACTCTAAATTCCCCAGAAATCCATAAATAATTTCATTACCCTATAAGTAAGTAAGGTCGGTGGAGTGGCCTGTTGTTGGTATTAGACAAACACTGAATCTATACCCTTTTCATTAGCGCTTAACCAGGGAGTTTTTTTTTTTCTTAAAAACCAAATGCTAAAAATGTAAATATAAGCACACAATGGACATAATTTTTAACCTCAAGGCATAAAATAACCCTGAAAGTCTATCTCCTTTTCCTAGCACTAAATCTCTGAGATTGCTTTTTTTTTTTTTGTGAAAGAGAATGCTAAAAATGTAAATATAAACATACAAAGAATAGGATTCCTAACCTCTAGACATAAAATAACCCTAGACAGGTTGACATACCATTAAAATCAGTCAATCAAGCATTCTTGTTATAGGACTTACTTAGTAACAATTAACTATTCAGTATACAGGTGACTGAAAAGTAACTCCCTTTGTGTTATAGGTGATATACCCCTATAGACTAATGGAATGCGCCGGCGGTTACTGTAAGTAACAGGGACAATTATGGCTTGAGAGTAAGCCAATACGAGTCAGCTCATAACTCTATTTGTCGGACGTAATTCCCACTTCTCTGTACTGTAATTGTCTACTCTTTTTTGTTAATACATTTTCCTACATTTGTTACCCGTCGTTTTGTTCTTATTTGACCCCTTAAAACCCCACAACACTTTGCAATATCATGAATGATGGCCTACAGGGTGGCCTACAGTCGGTATCAGCCAGACAGTGATGGAGTCTATTCTCTTTTCACTAGCACTAGACCAAGGAGATTGTTTTGGTATCTGAGGCAAGGCGCCACACCTACAGATACCTGTGCTACTCATATGCTGAGTTAATAATAATCAATTAAAATGTTACCTTACTTATGTATGAGTTCAATGTTTTCTCAAATTTTTTTGACCATCAAAATCCAGTGTTTGTTAGGGTTAGGGTTAGTTGGCCAGTTGAAAAGGACTTAAAGTAAGTAAGTCCTGAACTATAGAATCCTTTGGTAAGTGAATAAGTCTAAGTTTTGGAATCCTACGTAGTGTCAAAGGTCCAGTGATATAATCCTATGATCCGTCGTCCACGAAGGCTCAAAAGCAATATGTTCAGGTATGATAGAAAAGCCAGTATAAAATAATAACATCAGCAGCAGAGTACTGCCAGTGGTTGGCCAATAAGTTGGTCACGTGGTTATCGGCGAGTCTATAAGTAGAAGTGGCTTTTGTCACACGCCTTATATAAAAACCTCCAACAAGTTTTATAATTAAAAAAAAAAAAAAACTCTAAAAATCGTCTGTAACAATTAACCAGATTTTGACAGTGTAAATGGAAAAAATGTCCCACGAATCGAGATCGCAAAAGGGTGCCTAAAGGTCATATAGTCCAATTTTTTTAGTCGGGTCATTTTTCCCTGATAATTTTGGAAAGAGTCAAAAGAAATATTGGGCAATAAGGAAAAATGTTTTTTACAATTTTTTATTTCATGGTAGACACATGTCTACGAATATTACACTTTTCTTTTATTTGGTTGAGTAATATTGCATCGATGAAAAATGAATGCGCAAGGATCACTTTATATGACGTTGATGGTAGACATAATGCACATTAGTTTCACAAATTTCACATTTCACATTTCTCACCAAAGTTGACCTTTTTTTGGTTTTGTTCACTTGTCTATAAGCACACACACACTGACTTGTTTGAAAAGTTTTGACAGCACTTTTGCACTTTGTTTATAACAATTAATCAACAAGAAAACAAGGAAAGTTATGTCTATTCTAGAGTGTATTTCTATATATTCTTTCAAAATCCACATTTATCAAATTTGTAAATTAGAATAAAGTTCTTTTTAAATCATATGTATGAAATTAGGTAGAATAGAGTTTTTTTTAAAAATCCATATATTATGAAATTTATGTAATCAAGCTTTCTTTTTAAATCCATATATTATGAAATTTAGGTAAAATAAAGCTTTTAAATCTTTTGTAAATCTTTCTTTTTAAATCTATATTTATGAAATTTAGGTAATCGAGCTTTCTTTTTAAATCTGAATTTTATGAAATTTAGGTAAAATCAAGCTTCTTTTTAAATTCATATTTTATGAAATTTAGTAAAATCAAGCTTTCTTTTAAATTCATATTAATGAAATTATGTAAAATCAAGCTTTCTTTTAAATCCATATTTATGAAATTTATGTAAAATCAAGCTTTCTTTTAAATCTATATTTATAAATTTATGTAAATCAAACTTCTTTTAATCCATATTTATGAAATTTAGTAAATTAAAAGCTTTTTTATAAAAATCCATATTCTATCAAATATGTTTAAAATTAACTCATAGATACTATTAGATCTCCAAGTTTTGGTTCCACTCACATAAATTGACCTTGGTCACATCCTGCTTGTTATTTTCATTTTTGCATAATTTCAATGACAATTTACCTACCGTACACTGTATGACTGTAGTTGAAGCCTGTTGTTATTTGAATATCAGAGTTACCAGAGAAATAATAGGAAGAAACACAATAAGTATAGGTTTACTAAGCAAATATACAAGGTGAACTGAGTAATTAGCAATTACTAGTTGAATTAACAAATCCCATGAGATCTTGTTCTTTCCTCTAAGGTTTTTATAGGAAAAACAGGTATTCCTTTGTCATTATTTAGGTAATATATGACAAACTCATGTTCCAGAGATTTTTTTTACCATTATCTCACAGACTGCATGTAATTTCTTTTTTTTTTTTTTAATTCTTCAATGCACATCTAATTTGTTATTATCTCACAAAACTGCACTGCATTTGGTTTGGAAAACTTTTTCACCTGCCACTGTAGAATCTCACAAATTCATTTAAAAAATGAATTTATAAAATTTTCTTTAATATTTTAAACCACACACATATTGTACTAATTTACAATCTATTCTATTTAAAAAAAAACAAAAAAAAAAAACGTCTTTTTAATACAAGATCAATTTTGAAATTATATAAATTTTTCCATTATTTTTTGAATGACTAAAACCTCATATAATAATCAAAATTTATCTATTTATTAAATGGTAGTTTCTTTTTTATAAAACAAAACTGAATTCTGATAAAAATCTCCTTTCTTCTTCATCACAAATGTATGCTTCTAAAACCCAAACCATCAAATATTATGAAAACCTGACACTCTATTTTACATTGTCTTATATAAATCAATGAATTTCTTATCATGAAGTTAAGCAGTGATGAGCCTGCTCAATACTTACATGAGTGATCACTTAAGCACAGCAGGTACTGTAAGAACCTGAATCAAAATGACCCAAAAAGGATGGTTAAGATCCATAAAACAAAACAACCGCCAATAATTTTTTCATGATATAATGGGTTTAAACTAGCAGTAAAAACTTACTGAGTAAAATACAAAATAGGCCTCAATGGGTGTCACAAACTGTAAAATAGAACAGTCTATATAATACTTTGATGTTATTGGGAAATAAATATAGTTTAAATGAGTGGAGGAAGAGAAAAATGTATTTTTGTGCAAAAGAAAGATTCCAACAAGATCTGTTAATGATAAATGGTTTAAACTAGCAATAAAAACTTACTGAATAAAATACAAAACAGGCTCAATGGTGTCACAGACTGTATACCAAAATGAGGATATAAAGAAACTGTCATGAAAGAAAAAAATAAAATATGACGAAAATAAAGGGGGAAAAAAACATTGAAGGAAATATGAAAATTAAAACCAAGCTTTAAAAAATGGTAAAATTAAAAATATAATGGTGTATAGGTGACAACCCTATAAGACCAATGGATCGCCAACGCTTACTATAAATAAACAGGATAATTGTGGCTTAAGCAAGCCAATGCGAGTGCCAATAACTCTGTTCGTTGACTAATTTCCACATCTCTCTATTGTATTGTCTACTTTCTGTTAATACATTTTCTACTTTCGTTAACCCGTTGTTTTGTTCTTATTTGACCCCTTAAAACCTCACAACAAATGGCTTTAAACTAACAGTTAAAAACTTATTGAGTAAAACACAAAATAGACTGTGGTGTTACAGATTGTTAATACCAAAATTTGGTACAAAGAAACTGTGCTGTGAAATGAAAGAGAAACAAAATATGATGAAAGAAGAAAAAATATTGAATGAAAATAATGGATTTAAATAGCAATAAAACTTCCTGAGTAAAACCACAAGTAGACTTCAGTAGTGCAACGACCTTAATATGAAAATTGGGTACAAAGCAACTGTGCTGTTGAATGAAAGAAGAAACAAGATATATGAAAGAAAGAAAAAAAATATGAAAAAATACTAAAACCAAAACTAAGCTTAAAAAAATGGTAAAATTAAAAATAAAATTTGAATTTTTGTGTGGGTTTTTGCTTGTCTGTTTTCTTTTTTTTTGTCTCACTTCTTTCCCTTCTTTTTTTAAAGCACAGTTTATTCATTGAAGATGATTCATCTCCAGTTCTCTCACACTTTTTTTGCGGGCATGGTTTCTATTACTAATCTCTTGGTGTTTTGCATTTTTATTCAGAAAAACATTTTGACTTACCTCACCAATTGGTTTGCTCAAATTGAGGTTTTCTTTTGTTGTTTTTCTTTCTTTTACTGTTAAAAAATGTTTGTTGTGTTTTTTGTGTTTTTTAAAAAAATCATTTCCCCTTTTACTAAATTTCAATGCAACACTCTCCTTATGCCTTTACTAGGCCGATGGAAGTCAGAGGCCCCCTCAGCTAGTACAACAAACCCTAGCACCTATATGATTGTCCTAACCTATGGCCTAACCCTTTTATTATATATGTGCTATAAGGCGCGGCTGAGGTCTTATTTTGTCCTGGTATGATGTTAACTGCACCAAATGGTGAAGTTCCAGTTCTGGATATGGATATATACCCTTCATCACCATTACTACCAGGTCACTCTGATCCAGTGGTAGTACCTGTTAGGGTCCATCTATGAATTAATAGAACAAAATGAGTTCTAAAAAATGTTTAAAAAATTGAGTTTTAAAAAAATTGAGTACCGATGAAGAATAAATAAACAAAAGAGTCTTTGGCATAAAATGACCCAACAAAGTTGACATGCCCATAAAATCTAACCAACCAACCAACATCTTACTAAATGTTTTTGTTGTTCATGCCTGCATGTATACACTTGTATTGTCACACCATTATAACTGTTTCATTAATTCTGTGGTTTCGTTTCAAAGCACCTTTTTTTTTTTTTTTTTTTCTTTATTTAATTTTTCAAAGCACAATGTTGTTATGCATTCTACACCCGTTTTCTCTGTTTCAATGTAATCCATTTTCTATCTCATGTAAAAATAAAATGAAAACTGAATAAGATAAAGTTTCTGAATTCTTTTTATAATATCCAATATCACTTTTATATATTATCAATGTGGAAAAAATGCTTCATTTTTATGTAAGGTGTGAAATAATTAAAGTCCAATTACCGTCGAACTGGGAAGACAAGGCAGCAAACGGTTGTAACTCAATACAATCCCAAAAGCTCAAGGTCCACTGCAAAATGACAGAGTATAATAAGACTCCACAATTCAAATCAAAAAGCAGTCAATTCAGAACTCAAGGAATGGAATCACCCAAATCACCCAGATTCATGGATGATCATTCTTGAGTCCTATTTATACCAACTGTCTTGGACACTGCTAGATATACTTAGTTAGCTGCTGTTTTAAAACCAACAGTAGGCTAACTGGCCTCAATAAGGTGTTATTGATATATAAGTTGAAACTATATTCCCTTATGTGGAAGGGTTGCCTTAATGGTTGAGACTCATCGACCAGATTCAAATCCTGGATGAGCTACTGCATTTCATATAGCGCTAATACAAATGCATCCAACTACTCTCCCTCCAGCTATGGTAAAATAGCAGGCAGACTGAGCTCTCTAACCTTGGTTAGGTAACCAGTTTAAGAGAAGGAAAACTCTGAATTCAAACCTGTTAAAATCTGCTTAAGAAATTACCTTGTGTCACATACTGAAATAGACCCATCGACCAGAGTTCAAATCCTGGACGAGCTGATTGAGGCTTTCTTTTTTTATTATAAAACTAACCCCTAACCAACACCGGATTTTGATTAGCAGTATGGAAATTCAATCAGGCTCGTCCAGGATTTGAACTCTGGTCGATGGGTCTATTTCCAGTATGTGACACAAGGTAAATTTCTTAAGCAGATTTTAACAGGTTTGAATTCAGAGTTTTCCTTCTCTTAAACTGGTTACCTAACCAAGGTTAGAGAGCTCAGTCTGCCCTGCTATTTACCCATAGCTGGAGGGAGAGTAGTTGGATGCATACCTTTCCCAAGTGTATTAGCGCTATATGAAATGCAAGTAGCCTCATCCAGGATTTGAACTCTGGTCGATGAGTCTAACCATTAAGGCACACCCTTCCACATAAGGGAATATAGTTTCAACTTATATATCAATAAACACCTTATTGAGGCCAGTTAGCCTACTGTTGGTTTTAATAACAGCAGCTAACTAAGTATAACTCAAGCAGTGTCCAAGACAGTTGGTATAAATAGGACTCAAGAATGATCCATCCATGAATCTGGGTGATTTGGGTGATTCCATTCCTTGAGTTCTGATTGACTGCTTGATTTGAATGACATTGTGGAGTCTTATATATACTCTGTCATTTTGCAGTGGACCTTGTAGCTTTTGGGATTGTATTGAGTTACAACCGTTTGCTGCCTTGTCTTCCCAGTTCGACGGTAATTGGACTTTAATTATTCTTCACACCTTACATAAAAATGAAGCAATTTTTTCCACATTGAATAATATATAAAAGTGATATTGGATATTTATAAAAAGAATTCAGAATAACTTATCCTTATTACAGTTTTTCATTTTATTTTTACATGAGATAGAAAAATGGATTAACATTGAAACAGAGAAAATGGTGTAGAATGCATAACAAACATTGTGCTTTGAAAAATTAATATTCAACAAAGAAAAAAAGAAAAGAAAAAAAAAAAAAGAAAAAAAAAAGGTGCTTTGAAAACGAAACCACAGAATTAAGAAATGAAAAGTGACAGTTATAATGGTGTGACAATACAAGTGTATACATGCAGGCATGAACAACAAAAACATTTAGTAAGATGTTGGTTGGTTGGTTAGATTTTATGGCATGTCAACCTTTGTTGGGTCATTTTATGCCAAAGACTCTTTTGTTTTATTTATTCTTCATCGGTACTCAATTTTTTTAAAACTCAATTTTTTAAACATTTTTTTAGAACTCATTTTGTTCTATTTAATTCATAGATGGGACCCTAACAGGTACTACCACTGGATCAGAGTGGACCTGGTAGTAATGGTGATGAAGGTATTCTCCATATCTCCAGAACTGGAACTTCACCATTTGGTGCAGTTTAACATCATACCCAGGACAATAAGACCCTCAGCCAGCGCCTTATAGCACATATATAATAAAAAGGGTTAGGCCAATAGGGTTAGGACAATCATATAGGTGCTAGGGTTTGTTGTGACTAGCTGAGGGGCCTCTGACTTCCATCGAGCCTAAGTAAAGGCATAAGGAGAGTGTTGCATGTGACATTTAGTAAAAGGGGAAATGATTTTTTTAAAAAAACACAAAAAAACACAACAAACATTTTTTAACAGTAAAAGAAAGAAAAACAACAAAAGAAAAACCTCAATTTGAGCAAACCAATTGGTGGGAGGTAAGTCAAAATGTTTTCCTGAAATAAAAATGCAAAACACCCAAGAGATTAGTAATAGAAACCATGCCCGCAAAAAAAGTGTGAGAGAAACTGGAGATGAATCATCTTCAATGAATAAACTGTGCTTTAAAAAAAAGAAGGGAAAGAAGTGAGACAAAAAAAAAGAAAACAGACAAGCAAAAACCCACACAAAAAAATTCAAATGATTTTTATTTAATTTTACCATTTTTTTAAAGCTTAGTTTTGGTTTTAGTATTTTGTTCAATATTTTTTTCCTTTCTTTTCATCATATCTTGTTTCTTCTTTCATTTCACAGCACAGTTGCTTTGTACCCAATTTTTCATATTAACGGTCGTTGACACTACTGAAGTCTACTTTGTGTTTTACTCAGGAAGTTTTTATTGCTAGTTTAAATCCATTATATTTCATTCAATATTTTTTCCTTTCTTTTCATCATATTTGTTTCTTCTTTCATTTCACAGCACAGTTTCTTTGTACCAAATTTTTGGTATTAACAATCTGTAACACCACCAAGTCCTATTTTGTGTTTTACTCAATAAGTTTTTACTGTTAGTTTAAAGCCATTTGTTGTGAGGTTTTAAGGGGTCAAATAAGAACAAAACAACGGGTAACGAAAAGTAGAAAATGTATTAACAGAAAGTAGACAATACAATAGAGAGATGTGGAAATTACGTCCAACGAACAGAGTTATTGGCACTCGCATTGGCTTGCTTAAGCCACAATTATCCCTGTTTATTTATAGTAAGCTGTTGCGCATTCCATTGGTCTTATAGGTGTGTCACCTATAACACCATTATATTTTTAATTTACCATTTTTAAAGCTTGGTTTTAATTTTTCATATTTCCTTCAATGTTTTTTCCCCCCTTTATTTTCGTCATATTTTATTTTTCTTTCATTTGACAGTTTCTTTATATCCTCATTTTGGTATTAACAGTCTGTGACACCATTGAGGCCTGTTTTGTATTTTATTCAGTAAGTTTTTATTGCTAGTTTAAACCATTATATCATTAAACAGATCTTGTTGGAATCTTTCTTTTGCACATAAAATACATTTTTCTCTTCCTCCACTCATTTAAACTATATTTATTTCCCAATAACATCAAAGTATTATATAAGAAACTGTTTCTATTTACAGTTTGTGACACCATTGAGGCCTATTTTGTATTTTACTCAGTAAGTTTTTACTGCTAGTTTAAACCCATTATATCATGAAAAAAATTATTGGGCGGTTGTTTTGTTTTATGGCATCTTAACCATCCCTTTTTGGGTCATTTTTGATTCAGGTTGCTTACAGTACCTGCTGTTGCTTAAGTGATCACTCATGTAAGTATTGAGCAGGCTCATCACTGCTTAACTTCAGTGATAAGAAATTCATTGATTTATTATAAGACAATGTAAAATAGAGTGTCAGGTTTTCATAATATTTGATGGTTGGGTTTTAGAAGCATACATTTGTGATGAAGAAGAAAGGAGATTTTTATCAGAATTCAGTTTTTGTTTTATAAAAAAGAAACTACCATTTAATAAATAGATAAATTATTTGATTATTATATGAGGTTTTAGTCATTCAAAAAATAATGGAAAAATTTATATAATTTCAAAATTGATCTTGTATTAAAAAGACGTTTTTTTTTTTTTTTTTTTTAAATAGAATAGATTGTAAATTAGTACAATATGTGTGTGGTTTAAAATATTAAAGAAAATTTTATAAAATTCATTTTTTTAAATGAATTTGTGAGATTCTACAGTGGCAGGTGAAAAAGTTTTCCAAAACCAAATGCAGTGCAGTTTTGTGAGATAATAACAAAATTAGATGTGCATTGAAGAATTAAAAAAAAAAAAAAAAAAAAATTACATGCAGTCTGTGAGATAATGGTAAAAAAAATCTCTGGAACATGAGTTTGTCATATATTACCTAAATAATGACAAAGGAATCACCTGTTTTTCCTATAAACAAAACCTTAGAGGAAAGAAACAAGATCTCATGGGATTTGTTAATTCAACCTAGTAATTGCTAATTACTCAGTTCACCTTGTATATTTGCTTAGTAAACCTATACTTATTGTGTTTCTTCCTATTATTTCTCTGGTAACTCTGATATTCAAATAACAACAGGCTTCAACTACAGTCCATACAGTGTACGGTAGGTAAATTGTCATTGAAATTATGCAAAAATGAAAATAACAAGCAGGATGTGACACAAGGTCAATTTATGTGAGTGGAAACCAAAACTTGGAGATCTAATAGTATCTATGAGTTTAATTTTAAACATATTTGATAGAATATGGATTTAAAAAAAGCTTAATTCTACCTAAATTTCATAAAATATGGATTTAAAAAGAAAGTTTGATTTTACATAAATTTCATAAATATAGATTTTAAAAGAAAGCTTGATTTTACATAAATTTCATAAAATATGGATTTAAAAAGAAAGCTTGATTTTACATAAATTTCATTAAATATGAATTTAAAAAGAAAGCTTGATTTTACATAAATTTCATAAAATATGAATTTAAAAAGAAAGCTTGATTTTACCTAAATTTCATAAAATACAGATTTAAAAAGAAAGCTCGATTCTACCTAAATTTCATAAAATATAGATTTAAAAAGAAAGCTTGATTCTACCTAAATTTCATAAAATATAGATTTAAAAAAAAAGCTTTATTTTACTAAATTTCATAATATATGGATTTAAAAAGAAAGCTTGATTTTACATAAATTTCATAATATATGGATTTTTAAAAAAAAGCTCTATTCTACCTAAATTTCATACAATATGGATTTAAAAAGAAAGCTTTATTCTAATTTACAAATTTTGATAAAATGTGGATTTTGAAAGAAAATATATAGAAATACACTCTAAGAAATAGACATAACTTTCCCTTTGTTTTCTTGTTGATTAAATTGTTATAACAAAGTGCAAAAGTGCTGTCAAAACTTTTCAAACAAGTCAGTGTGTGTGTGCTTATAGACAAGTGAAACAAAACCAAAAAAAAAGGTCAACTTTGGTGAGAAATGTGAAATGTGAAATTTGTGAAACTAATGTGCATTATGTCTACCATCAACGTCATATAAAGTGATCCTTGCGCATTCATTTTCATCGATGCAATATTACTCAACCAAATAAAAGAAAAGTGTAATATTCGTAGACATGTGTCTACCATGAAATAAAAAAATTGTAAAAAACATTTTTCCTTATTGCCCAATATTTCTTTTGACTCTTTCCAAAAAATTATCAGGGAAAAATGACCCGACTAAAAAAAATTGGACTATATGACCTTTAGGCACCCCTTTTGCGATCTCGATTCGTGGAACATTTTTTCCATTTACACTGTCAAAATCTGGTTAATTGTTAACAGACGATTTTTAGAGTTTTTTTTTTTTTTAATTATAAAACTTGTTGGAGTTTTTTTATATAAGGCGTGTGACAAAAGCCCACTTCTACTTATAGACTCGCCGATAACCACGTGACCAACTTATTGGCCAACCACTGGCAGTACTCTGCTGCTGATGTTATTATTTATACTGGCTTTTCTAGTCATACCTGAACATATTGCTTTGAGCCTTCGTGGACGACGGATCATAGGATTATATCACTGGACCTTTGACACTACGTAGGATTCCAAAACTTAGGACTTATTCACTTACCAAAGGATTCTATAGTTCAGGACTTACTTACTTTAAGTCCTTTTCAACTGGCCAACTAACCCTAACCCCTAACAAACAACTGGATTTTGATGGTCAAAAAAATTTGAGAAAACATTGAACTCATACATAAGTAAGGTAACATTTTAATTGATTATTATTAACTCAGCATATGAGTAGCACAGGTATCTGTAGGTGTGGCGCCTTGCCTCAGATACCAAAACAATCTCCTTGGTCTAGTGCTAGTGAAAAGAGAATAGACTCCATCACTGTCTGGCTGATACCGACTGTAGGCCACCCTGTAGGCCATCATTCATGATATTGCAAAGTGTTGTGGGGTTTTAAGGGGTCAAATAAGAACAAAACGACGGGTAACAAATGTAGGAAAATGTATTAACAAAAGAGTAGACAATTACAGTACAGAGAAGTGGGAATTACGTCCGACAAATAGAGTTATGAGCTGACTCGTATTGGCTTACTCTCAAGCCATAATTGTCCCTGTTACTTACAGTAACCGCCGGCGCATTCCATTAGTCTATAGGGTATATCACCTATAACACAAAGGGAGTTACTTTTCAGTCACCCTGTATACTGAATAGTTAATTGTTACTAAGTAAGTCCATATAACAAGAATGCTTGATTGACTGATTTTAATGGTATGTCAACCTGTCTAGGGTTATTTTATGTCTAGAGGTTAGGGAATCCTATTCTTTGTATGTTTATATTTACATTTTTAGCATTCTCTTTTCAGCAAAAAAAAAAAAAAGCAATCTCAGAGATTTAGTGCTAGGGAAAAGGAGATAGACTTTCAGGGTTATTTTATGCCTTGAGGTTAAAAAATTATGTCCATTGTGTGCTTATATTTACATTTTTAGCATTTGGTTTTTAAGAAGAAAAAAAAACTCCCTGGTTAAGCGCTAATGAAAAGGGTATAGATTCAGTGTTTGTCTAATACCAACAACAGGCCACTCCACCGACCTTACTTACTTATAGGGTAATGAAATTATTTATGGATTTCTGGGGAATTTAGAGTTCATCCGAAATATTGGCAGAAAAGGTTGAATAATTTTGCATTAAATGAATTATTGAAATAATGACTGAACAAGGAACACAGATGTAAAAATGTCAAAATACCGGATACTTTTATGTTTTCAGAGTGTAATAGCAAATAAGTGGTGGATGTGAAAAAAATCCTTTGTAATACACCCTACTATTTTTAAATATTTTCTTTTTTAAAAGACCCTGGTTATGTTGTTATTGGATCTACTTACTAAGAATTTAAATACTCTTTGCCAAATGTGTTAAAAAATGCACCCAACCATTTTTAAATTCTTATTTTCTTTTTTTAAAAGACCCTGGTTATGTTGTTATTGGATCTACTTACTAAGAATTTAAATACTCTTTGCCAAATGTGTTAAAAAAATGCACCCAACCATTTTTAAATTCTTATTTTCTTTTTTTAAAAGACCCTGGTTATGTTGTTATTGGATCTACTTACTAAGAATTTAAATACTCTTTGCCAAATGTGTTAAAAAAATGCACCCAACCATTTTTAAATTCTTATTTTCTTTTTTTAAAAGACCTTGATTATTTTGTTATCCAAGTTGGATACAAAGAATTCAAATACCGTTTCTCAATCTTTAGAAAAGATTTCTTTATAGTCCACCCAACTTTTCTTAAATCATATTCTTAATCCATCCATCCATATTTAAAATATACTTATCTTCTTTTTCTAAAATACCCTGATTACTTTGTTATCAGGGTTGGATACGGAGAATCTAAATACCATTTGTCAAATGATGTGTTAAAGAATATCCTTTGTAATGCACCCTACCATTCTTAAATACTTTTGGTCTTTTTTTAGAAGACACTGATTATTCTGTTATCAGAATTGGATACAAAGAATTTAAATACTGTTCGGTAAATAATATGTTAAAAAAAAATAAATTCTAATCCATCCAACCATATTTAAAATATTTATTTTCTTTTTCTAAAAGACCCTGATTACAAAGTAATCAGGGTTAAATAAGAAGAATTTAATACTATTTCCCAAATGATATGTTAAAAGAAAAATCTTTTTTAACCCACCCAACCATTCTTAGATATTTATTTTTTTATTTAAAAAGACCCTGATTACATTGTTATCATGGCTGGATACTAAAAAATTTAAATACCGTTTTAAATTTTGTTTTTTTATAATCATTAAAAATGCTATCTGAGTTGGATAATAAGGAATTAAATAAACAAATTTGACAAATAATATATTAAAAGAAAATCTTTTTTAATCCACCCTACCATTCTTTTTTCTTTAAAAGACTGATTACTTTATTAGTAGAGTTGGATACAAAGAATTTAAATACTATACGCCAAATATGTTAAAAAAAGATTTTTGTATTCTACCCAACCATTCTTAAATACTTTTTTTCTTTAAAAGATTCTGATCACTTTATTAGCAGAGTTGAAAACAAAGAATTTAAATACTATTGGCTAAATATATATTTTTAAAAATCATTGGTATTCTACCCAACCATTCTTAAATACTTTTTTTTAAAGCCCCTGATTACTCTTTAATCAGGGCTGGATTCCAAGAATTTAAATGCTGTTTGCTAAATTTTGGTTTATATGATCATTAAAAGTGCTACCACCACCACCATTACCATTACCCTTTACCATTCATACCAGTAGAAAAACAAAAAATTTGCAGCTTTTTAAAAAAAATAAACAAGAAAAAGCTATCACCACAGCAAGAAAATCTAGCAGCAGCAGCGACAGCAGCAGCAGCAAATAAGTTTTTTGAGAAAAAATAAAAAGAAGCAAATTCTTGTATTTTATAGAATATTTGGACATTTTTCATTGTTTGTTTTTTTTTTCAAATATTTGTTTTTTTGTTTTCTAAATCACTTACGACAATCAAGCTCATCAGAAGTGTCTGGGCAGTTGACAACCCCGTCACATTTAAGGCGCTGGTCAATACATAGACCCCTTCGCATCTAAACTGATTCGCTCGGCATGGTACGGATTCTTAAAATGTTGCAACAGCGGCAGAGACAGAGACAGACAGAAACAGGAAAAAATTAAAAAATAAGAAAAAAATGTGTCCAGTGTTAACGTTAAAAGAAAAATGAAGTTAATTGACAAAAAAAAACGTTTGACAGCGCGTTTTTTTCTTTTGGCTTTCTTTTCGTTAAGAAAATAAACAAAAACAAAGGAGATGTTTTAAATGTTATTGAAATAAAATTAAAGAAGATTTTGTTAAATAGTCAAAGTAATATCTATTACTTTTTTTTTTTCAACTAATAAATAATTTATTCTATTGTACAGGTTAATTTAATTTCACAAACAAACTGTAACAATTTTGATGAATTAGTAAGAATAAGGCTTCTTACTTATTTTCCTCTAAGTGAATATATATATATATATATATATATATATATATATATATGTATGAAATTTAACATTTTTTTAAAAAACAAATGATGTTATGTAATTGCTGACAGAAATCTGTTTCGACCAAATCGATAAATTGGTCATCTTCACGAGCAACATAGACGGGGAAAAGAAAATGTCCGTTAGAAGACTGTTTACAAACGAACGCTATATTCAAATGCTGAAAATTTTAAAAATGCGTGTTCTGTTTTAAAAATAAAATAAATTTTATTTTTAATTTTTAAAAATCAGAAGCATTATAGTTTATAGTAAAACTCAAAAGAGTTTGTGGTAAAATTATATAAAAAGTGTATATTGGGTATAAAAAAAAATAATATCTGGAATTTTACACCTTGAAGACTTTCATCTACAACTCTACGGATTTATCAACACCACAAGTAATTTGGAACTTTTACATCTTTCTTCAAATACACTGTGGACTTGTAGATATATTTTAATAGCTGAAATATATCCTAAACAATTTTGATACCCAATTAACAGAATGTTAAAATTGGTATGGTCCATATTTAGAGTTCATGTACAATAATTCTGGACTCATATACAGAGCAATACATTTAGTAAAGAGAGAGTTAATAACCAATCATATAGCAGAATTAAGCATTCAAACAGAAGATTATCATTAGAGCAGAATGTTTTGATTTTTAAAAAACGAGTATGATGATCTTCTGTTTGCATTCTTAATTTTGTGTTTTCTATTATAATAACTTTATTTTATTTATATTTAAAACAATTCTAAATAGAATACTGTATGTGTAACAAATTTTGGTCGAAACATGTGTCAACATATCTTATTATAATGGAGATTGTGGGTTTGTTTTCTGTAACCGAAACTATATTACTATACAAGTCACAATTCCTTTAGTATTTAACATCATATTCTCCATGATTTTATTTTATTTAAACCTCAATTATTAATAAAATTGTTTTACATTACTTACACCGTTGACCATATGTACATGATATTTACCACGTACCCCACTTATACGGGTCAGGACAAAGCCCTATTAACGTGGGACCACCCACAAACCGAAGCTCATGGAGTGGCAGGTGAAAAATTGCGTCGATCCGTCGCATTCCCCTCATGGGGGGCCTCAGCACTGGGCATAAACCCAGCCCTGCCCCTTTAAATCGAGGGAGGTGTTGCCTGGGGATGGCCCCCTGGATCGACGCTATTAACTAGTAAAGATCCAGGGGCGAAGCCACTGGACCCCGGCGTTGCCAGGTCTACATACTAATAAATGCATGATTGAATAATATACAACAAAATAGAGGTTACCAGTATGAATGAGAAGGCTAATTTGCATATTGATCTTAAAAAAATTGATTTTAATAAATATATGCTTAGTATTATTGATTTCTAATTGTTTGGTTTTATCTTATTGAATATGAGCAAAAATCTTATTCTATAAATCTTAAAAGAAATCGATTAACAAGAAGAATAACTAATATTATTCTTTACTTCCTATTTTAACTAAACAGTTTAATTAGAAAATTTACCAATGAAAGACGGAGTAACGGAAAATGATGGAAGTGTAGTTCAAAGTTGTTCTATTTTTCAATCATACCCTCTGTTCAAATCTTTTTTATCTACATTCTTATTCAGTTTCATTAGCCTTTCTAATTTTAATATGATATTTTATTATAAATTTAACTAAAATACTTGCACCCGAGGGTGCATATATTTGCTAGTAATAATAATAAATTTCATCCATACCAATATATCTTTTTTCTCCATTTATCTTTTCACATATCTGTTGGATTCATTTCCATTTTCTCACTTACATATATATATATATATATATATATATATATATACACACACACACACATATTTGTGTGTGTGTGCACATACTGGTAATATCTAATAATCTGATTTAATCAGTGTATAATAATGATTCCAAAATCAATAGAAATATTAAATGAAAATTGAAACTTTAAAAATTCAAAAATAGAAATAAAATTCCTAAAAAAAAAAAAACAATTGAGTAATGATCTTCTTTAATGAAATTTCAATAGCATCTAAAAATTCTCCGGAAATACTAAATGGATTATCAAAATCCATTAAAGAGAAAATGAGACAACAAGAAAATGCAATAAACCTTTGCAACTTAGTAGCATTTTTGAAAAATGATTTTAAAAAATGATTAGAAAACCAAAAAACTTCAATTACAATGTTAACCTAAATTTTTGATAGCATTTTTTGGATCCTCGGGCGAAAATACTCTTATAAAACCAATTTTTAGGAGTAGGAAGCACTAGAACTCATTTTACAGACAAAAATAGATTACAAAAAGTCACCATTTTTCATGACTCCCATAAATGTTGGAGAGCTAAAAATCGACATGACTCCGCCAATTTTTGAATTGGAAACTCAAATTTTGGGAATGTCTAACTTTAACACAGTCCGCACATGTACAAAATTTCAGAAAAATTGAAGCGGCGTGGGGTGACATGGCCTGGATTATTTGATATGGTATTAGTATAATCAAAATATGTTAAGCATGAAGATTTAAATAGTCTATTTCTTGGTACCAGGTAAAAACTGTTACAGTAAGGTTTGTTTCTTTGATTAATGGCATATCAACCTTAGTGGGATATTTAATGCCAAAGCCATCATTGTAGAAAACAGTAATGGTACTATTAACCCATAGCTAGAGATGAGAGGTTCATACTTTCCAAGGGTATGAGTCTGAAAGTGAATATAATAGCCCAACGGAGTTCAAACTTGTTACTACAACGTTGCAGTCCAGCATTTGTTTTCTTGATAATGGCATATCAACCTTAGTGGGATATTTAATGCCAAGCCATCATTGGTAGAAACAGTAATGGACTTTTTAACCCATAGCTGGGGTCGAGAGGGTTCATACCTTTCCCAAGGGTATTAGTCTGAAAGTGAATTAATAGCCAACTGGAGTTCAAACTTGCTTACTACAACGTTGCAGTCCAGCTATTTTAGCCCTATTTAGGCGACTCCCCCACCCCCCGGAAGTGGATTAACCCTAGTGGGGGGGGGGTTTCTACTTCCAAGGCATAAGCATAGTTATTTAACTTAATCAGGACTGAATTGTTGCAACTTAATGAATATGAAAATTAAATAGTTTTTTAGATCTATGTTGAATGGTTAGGTCAAACTGATGAATTTTTGGTTAAAAAAAATCTGACCTATCCACGAGTATATACAGTAAATATTATGATAGATGTGTAAATAAATGGAAAATGCATTTTCTATGTTGAATTCATTTACTTGATGAAGAAAAGAGTAAAAAAAATTGATTAAACAAAAAGAAATGACCAGTAGAACAAAAGATTGAATAAACCATAAAAGAATATAACAAAAAATTTAAACAAAATGGTCATTGCCAACAAAATTCACATATAACTTTAATTTATAATTAATGAATAAATGACAGCACAAAAATACAAAGATTTTTGAGTGTTTAGTCAGCAACCACGACAGTCATAAACTGCTTATAAACATATTAGCATAATATTTAATTCTACAAACCATAGAAGCAGCATGGCGGATCTGCATGACGGAAAAAACACAAAATCAGCGGCCCTGCACAAGAATCTGGGCAGATGAACCTCATAGGAACCACAAGGTTCCGGACTTGATATCAGCACGTTGAGTAGCACATATGATCTGTGCAGTAAAGTGAGAGCTGATGGTGTTAAATTGACTGCAAGACTGTAGTGAATTACAGTTGCTTCCTCGTCTGCCAACTGGATACTCGTTAGATCCCACTGCAACAATGTGTATTATATTGCTTCTCCCTGTCTACTCCTAGTGAAAAGCGATAGTCTCCCACACTGTCTAGCTGATACCAACACTGGGCATTCTGCCACTTTCATTTACTAGTTTGACTTAGGTCATCATCAAGAAAAAGTTTTTTGTGAAAAGTTCTTTTAAAAGTTTTTAAAATAATTTTAAAACAGTTGATAATGCTATGAAGTAATGAAAATGATGGACACAACATATTAATTATTGAATGAGAATTATTTTCTGGTATTCAAGTGTCTTTAACTGCCTATACAATCTCTGCTATAGTAGACACCTGGCACTGAGCTCTCCATTTATGTTGAGCAGGACAGTTTTCACATTAACCATTTGTATTTAGATTATTTTTATTTTAAGGTGTGTATGTGTCACCCAAATCTGTCTTGCTATTTCAAAGCATTGTCTTTGAGGACCATTCAGCTTGATGTTAAAAGCCATTTGGGGTCGTGTTTGGAAAACTTTACCATTTATCTTCATATGTTTCTATTATCACCATGATATTGTCTAACTATTTTTTTTAAATTCTATCTATGATGGTGAACTTTGATCTCTGTTTAAAATCATGACATGTTCTTTCTAAACACTCAAAATTAATATGAAGCTGTTGATGTCTTTTTGGGGGCTAGAAGAAAGAGGCAGTCAAGTCCAAGACAAAAACGTAGTAAAAGAAGATGACAATAATAATAAACAAAAAGGATCTTTAGACGAAACAGAACAACAACCTAAAACTGAAAACAACGACAACAATAAATACACACAAATATCCTCAACAGATGAGTATAAATAAGATGAGATGAATATGAATAACTATGTAACAAATGTTTACTTTTTTGTCCAAGCAGAAAATGTTATTTCCCAATTGCTAGTCTAAAAGTAACAATATACCTACTTTCTCTTAAGACTTTGATTTTTGACATGAGTAATTGTTGTACAGAAGAGGTGTTACCCCTCTAGAATAGAATGGACTATTCTAAATTAAATTCAACTTTTATCAATTGGAACAATTTAAGCATAACTACTACATGAACTGCAATTTCTGTGTAAATCTAATAATATAATATAATTAATAATATAATATAATATAATATAGATAATAAGTGCATAAACACAGCTAGCAAAGATCATTATTAAAAAATTCAGTATGGAACGTAAATAACCTTAACTTGATTTTCTGACCTGGGTAATGAAATTTTTAAATGTATCTTTTTTCCAGAATATTCCAGTGAATTAGGTTTTATTTGTATTATTATTTTTTATTCAAATTTCTAATGTCTCCATTATATGTTTTAATCAGTGTATAAAATAAATTATCCTTTATGAAGGGACATTTATGACTGCACTGAACAACTGAAAGAGAAGAGCACAGAGACAAAGACACAAATAGTACCATATTATACATGTGTATGGTTGAATTTTAAAGATTTCATCTCTCTCC
>CM042170.1:60390821-60416847 GCA_023376005.1 Doryteuthis pealeii | reverse complement strand
TTAGATAAATAGATAGATTGCTAGATATAGATAAAGATATAATATATATATAATTATCCATATAGATAGATAGATAGATATATGTAGATAAAATATTAAAATATATATCCAGATAGATAGACTAGATAGATAGATTGCCTTAAGGGATTTATAAAAGGGGGTAAAAAAATATATATATATATAATATATATATATAGAATATATATATATATATAGATGATAGATAATATAGATAAGATATAATATATAATATATATATATATATATAATATCCATATAGAATAGATACATAGATAGATAAGGATTTGGCTAAAGAATGTAAGGGATAGAGATATAATTATTATTTTAATATCCATATAGATATACATAGATAGATAGATTGCCTAGATATATATAAAAATATAAATATATATATCCATATAGATAGATAGATATTATTGCTCGAATAAATAAAAATATATAAATATATTTTATATCCATATAGATAGATAGATAGATAGAATAGATAGATAGATAGATGCCAATATAGATAAAGATATAAATATATATATCCCATACTAAATAACATAGAAATTTTCCGGGAAATCTACCCCCCTTGCTTGATCACAAGCACCCACCCTTTATCATATATTATATATTTACCAAACCCCTCCGCACGAGCAGGATTTGACACAAGGCGTGCATAGGCACTCGACTCAGGCCACAAAATCGACAATGTTAATACTGCTTGCTGGGTCGTATGTGTAGTAATGCGGAGTATAAGGATTCACACGATAGACATAGTAGTAGTAAGACTGTTAACGTTATGTCTTTCCCCTCGTGGTGGGTGCGTGTGGGTTGGACGAGCTGCGACAACGGCGCTACGAATGTTGCAGGACTGGCGATCGGGAGGTGAAACGGGGTGGCGAGCCTCACTGCCCGCAGCCAGCCGCTCGACGTGTCGACGGTCGACCCCTTGTGTCTCTGTTCGCCGTCTCCTATCTGACTGACTGTCCCCATGACCGTGCTGTTTTTGTATTCTCCGAACGCCCACACGTTTTCTTTGTTGCGCACCACCAGGACAAAGTCCTTTGTTATCTGGGTCGCTCATCTCCCCCTTTTTTAATTCACCGGAAATTCATATTCACGTTTGTACTATATCCAACAGGTCAATTTCTTAAGCGGAGTTATGATTCAGAGTTTTCCCTCTCCTAGAACGGTTGCCTAACCAAGGTTAAAGAGACCAGTCTGCCCTTTTATGGGGCATCCGGTGAGATCTAACTTGGGATAAGTAATAATTGGATCTGCGAGACTAACCTTTTTAAAAATCCCCCCTCTACCCAGGCGACGCCAGGTAGCCATTTCAGTAACATATATAAAGGGCAGTTGTGTGTATCTGTATGTCCGGAGGAAACTTCGAAAATAAAACAAATCACGACAAAGTAAATATATATACACATTAAATATCACCAGGGCTTGGATTTTTTTGAGCAAAAATAATACAGATTGATTTATATTTGTGAAGAATAAATTAAAAAAGAAAATTTAAATGATAAAGCATCGATTTTTCATTTAATATTTTTAGATATAAACATTAACATTTCTTTCAGAGTAGCTGGATCAATGCAAGGTCTATTTTTTTAACATAGGTATTTAAATAGGGCCATCCACGAGAAGTCCAACTCACTATTCAGAAAAATGGATCTGCGGGACTAACTTTAAAATGCGCGCCGTGCGTGACCCAGGCGACGCCGGGTAGCCGCTGCTAGTAAAGATGAAGAGATAAAGGAGATGAAAAAAAAAAAAAGGTATTCGGAGCAAGAAGCTGTATTTGCCCAATCGCAAAAGGTCATTCATAGACTGTATTAAAACTGTCATGGGGACCACCAAAAAAAATTTCCGTTGTAATTTTCCGACCAATTTGCAAAGTTTGTCCTACATATTTACCAACCCCTCCGCACGAGCAGGATGTTACACAAGGTCAATTTCTTAAGTGGGTTCAACAGGGTGAATTCAGAGTTTTCCTTCTCCTAAACGGGTTGCCTAACCAAGGTTAAAGAGCCCAGTCTGCCCCTACTATTTACCCATTAGCTGGAGAGAGAATATTTGGATTCATACCTTTCTCAAGGGTTATTAGTCGCCCTAAGTCGAAATGCAATTACCCATCCAGATTTGAACTCGGGCAAACGAGTCCATTCCCATGACTTTGACATTTACACCACCGCTTCCTTTGATCACATAGGTGCAAGAAGGGCAGTGGGCTGAAGGGCAACCAGCAATATTGTTATAGACATGAAGTTAATTTTGAAAATTATTTCTACCATTTATTAATACAACATGAAGTTAATGAAAATTTTTTTAACAAATCATTAGTATATATATATATATAATAATATATATATATATTTATAATATATATATATAAGTAAAGAAAACCAAAGACTTGGAGATTTAGCATTATGTCTATTTCAGGCGAGCTTAGACAAAGTGTCTAACTCTCCGACTCATCAGGTGCGAATCTGGATGGGTTGAAGTTAGCACCTTGTATAAGCCCAGAAATAGACATAATGCTAAATTCTCTAATCTGTGGTATTTCGTTACTGATATATTTGCTCTGGACTCTAACATAAGAGCACATAAGAGCTCTGCAAACTGCGACAGTTTTTTTAAAAAAACTTCTATGTCGTAAGGAAGATTTCTTCTCTGGACTTTTGGCATTATAATATATATATATATATTTTCTTATTATAATGGGAGATTGTGTGTTTTCTTGTCTTAACCGAAACTATCATTACTACTCAAGTAACAATTCCCTAGTTATTTACTGTGAATTATTTTTATTTAAACCACAATTATTAATAAAAATGTTTTACATTATTAATACTGTTCACTATGTCTCATTACTAAATAAAATGCAATTGTATTTATATAAACAACAAAATTAGTGGTTTCAGTGTGAACGGGAAGGTTAATTTGCATATTGAGATTAGCAATTTATTCTAATAAATTCTGCCTTAGTATTAGGATTTTAATTCTTTGGTTCTATCTTAATGAATATGATCAAAAAATCTCGAGGTTATAAATCTTAAAAAATCCATAAAAAAGAAATAACGTCATTTTATTCTTTACTTCCTATTTTGAACGAGGGGGATATTAAATTAGGAAAAATTTAACAATGAAAGACGAATAATGAAAGCAGTAGTTTCAGTTGTTCTATTTTATTATACCCCCTCTGTATCAAGTCTTTTATCTCCATTCTTTTATAGTTTCATAGCCTTTCTAATTTAATATAATATTCTATCTACATTAAAACTTACAATACTTGCACTCGGAGGGTGCCATACATTTGTAGTAATAATTATATTAAAGATAATCTACTGAGTCAGACGAACCTACTATTAGTTGGCGCAATAAAGCTCTTCAGGCTAAAATCTGATTTAGCCTGAAGAGCTTTATTGCAAACTAATAGTAGTCGTCGACTCAGTAGATTAGCTTTATTACTTGTCTCTACTTAGTATGAGCACTTTTTACAAATTAGCTTCTCCTAGCGCGTTATAAGAATATATTATATATATCTATATACATATATATAATATAAATTGTTTTTTCTTTGGCCAAATACTATACCAATAGATGATTTTTTGGTTGGGGATACGATATCTTGGTCTTTCTTTGTCAAAAATTTTTTTCTTCCTGGTTGATGTTGGTAGTATATTTTACAATCCAAACTCTCTTCCGGGTTTTTTCTCTCCGCAAGATTACCAACACGCTTGGTATATATATATATATATATATATATATAATATATATATAATATATATGATAATAGTATTAGTGGAAAAGACGTGTTAAAGGTGCTACCATGATTTTGATCTAAATGATCTCATCAGACCCTGCTTACGATTTACGTAACTTGATGTCTTACTTAGTTAAATGAGATAAACGTATTTTTCATAGTAATGATTAAACTCTCTGTGAGTCATTAGGTACCACCCAATTTCCCCTGCTCAAATCTTTACCCCCCCCCCTTATATTTAACACAATGAAACTTGCATAAAGAGTTGATATTATCTTAAATTTTTTTGTCATCATTAAGGAAGAACATAGAAAAACTGATGATTTTTTATTTAAATTTCAAAACACGGAAAAATGGAAAATTATGGACCATGATGACATTAGCACCACCTTTTGCGATCTCGTTTTCAAAGTACATTTTTTTATTTACACCGTCAAAATCCGGTTGTTTGTTAGGGGCTTAGGGTTAGGTTAGGGTTAGTTTTATAATGAAAAAAAAAACTCTAAAATCATGTTAACAACACCAGATGTTGACGTGAAATGGAAAAAATGTCCTTCTGAAACGAGATCGCAAAAGGGGTGCCTAATGGTCATATGGTCATAATTATGAACGAAAACAATGTTTACACATTTGTTGCCGTTAAATCAATAACGTAGCCGATAAACCAAGTTATGCTAAAGCCTTTTTTTAATTCTTATGAAAAATCAATAATGGTCGGATTTTCACGAAATTCCATATTACTTTTGATGACAAATATGTTTGAAATAGTTTTTTCTAAAAATTATATCAGGGGAAATATTTTTACGAGCGTCTACCCCACACACACACACACACCTATTATTTTAGGAAAATTAAAAAATGAACCGTAAAAAGATCTCTACTTTTTTGTCTATAAAGATCAGAGTCTGAATAATTATATCAGATTTTAAGTTCTATGCGAGAGTTTTTTTTGTTAGAAAAGAACCAATGATACCAGAATTTTGCCTAAAAATCAATAAAGAAATTGCCGTGTTGTAAAAAAAAACGGACTGTTTTACTTATTTTTCAAGAAACAGTGAGTAACTTTTATTTTAATCTCGAACATAAAGAGTTGTTACAAAAAAACCCAAAAAAAAACAGTTAATTCAAAGATCAAATTATCCCGATTGGGGAAAAGTTACTCACTGTTATCTTGAAAAATAAGTAAAACAGTCCGTTTTTTACAACACGGCCAATTTCTTATTGATATTTTTTAGCAAAATTCTGTATTCATGGTTCTTTTACTAAAAAAAAAACTCTCGCATAGAAGCTTATAAAAATCTGATATAATTATTCAGACTCTGATCTTTATAGAAAAAAAAAGTAGAGATCTTTTTTTACGGTTCATTTTTTTATATTTCCTAAAATAAAAATAGGTGTTGTGTGTGTGTGGGGTAGACCTCGTAAAAATATTTCCCCTGATATATTTTAGAAAAAACCTATTTCAAACATATTGTCATCAAAAAGTAATTATGGAAATTTTTCGTGAAAATCCGACCATTAATTGATTTTTCATAGAATTAAAAAAAGGCTCTAGTCATAACTTGTTTATGGCTACGTTAATTGATTTAACGGCACAAATGTGTAAACATTGTTTTCGTTCATAATTATGGACCATATGACCATTAGGCACCCCTTTTGCGATCTCGTTTCAGAAGGACATTTTTCCATTTACACCGTCAACATCTGGTTGTTGTTAACATTGATTTTTAGAGTTTTTTTTTCATTATAAAACTAACCCTAACCCTAACCCTAACCCCTAACAAACAACCGATTTTGACGGTGTAAATGAAAAAAAAATGTCCTTATGAAACGAGATCGCAAAAGTGGTGCCTAAATGTCATATGGTCCATAATTTTCATTATTTCCGTGTTTTGAAAATTTAAATAAAAAATCATCAGTTTTTCTAATGTTTCTTCTTATGAATGGACAAAAAAATTTCAAGATAATATCAATCTTTATGCAAGTTTCATTGTGTTAAATATAAGGGGGGGGGGTAAATTTTGACAGGGGAAAAATTGGTGGTACCTAATGAACTCACAGAGCGTTTAATCATTACTATTGAAAAATACGTTTATCTTCATTTAACTAAGTAATGACATCAAGTTAGTAAAGCGTAAGGCAGGGTCCTGATGAGATCATTTAGATCAAAATCATGGTAGACCTTTAACTCTTTCCACTATTACTATTATCATATATATATATATATATAATATATATTATATATATAATATATATATTACCAAGCGTGTTGGTAGATCCTTGCGGAGAGAAAAAAACCCGGCAGAGAGTTTGATTGTAAAATATACTACCAAACATCAACCAGGAAAGAAAAAAATTTTTGAAAAGAAAAGACCAAGATATTCGTACCAACAAAAAATAATCTATTGGTATAGTATTTGGCCAAAAGAAAAAAACAATTTATATGTATATATATGTATATAAGATATATATATATATTCATATAACCGCTAGGAGAAGCTAATTTGTAAAAAGTGCTCGATACCTAAGTAGAGCCAAGTAATAAAGATAATCTACTGAGTCAGACGAACCTACTATTAGTTTCGCAATAAAGCTCTTCAGGGCTAAAATCAGATTTTAGCCCTGAAGAGCTTTATTGCGAAACTAATAGTAGGTTCGTCTGACTCAGTAGATTATCTATATATATATATATATACTAGCAAATGTATGCACCCTCCGAGTGCAAGTATTTAAGTTTTAATGTAATAGAATATTATATTAAATTAGAAAGGCTAATGAAACTAAAAAGAATGCAGATAAAAAGACTTGATACAGAGGGGGGTATAATAGAAAAATAGAACAACTAAAACTTACTCTTTCATTACTTCTGTCTTTCATTGTTAAATTTTCCTAATTTAATTATCTAGTTAAAATAGGAAGTAAAGAATAAAATGACCGTTATTTCTTTTTGTTAATGGATTTCTTTTAAGATTTATACTCGAGATTTTTGATCATATTCATTAAGATAGAACCAAAGAATTAAAAATCCCTAATACTAAGCAGATATTTATTAGAATCAAATTGCTAATATCAATATGCAAATTAACCTTCCGTTCACACTGGAAACCACTATTTTGTTGTTTATATAAATACAATTGCATTTTATTAGTATGTAGACATAGTGAACAGTATTAATAATGTAAAACAATTTTATTAATAATTGTGGTTTAAATAAAAATAAATTCACATAAATAACTAAAGGGAATTGTTACTTGAGTAGTAATATAGTTTCGGTTACAGACAAGAAAACACACAATCTCCATTATAATAAGAAGATATATATATATATATATATAATCCAAAAGTCCAGAGAAGAAATCTTCCTTACGACATAGAAGTTTTTTTTAAAAAACCTGTCGCAGTTTGCAGAGCTCTTATGTGCTCTTATTGTTAGAGTCACAGAGCAAATATATAAGTAAAGAAATACCAAAAGACTTAGAGATTTAGCATTATAGTCTATTTCATGGAGCTTATACAAAGTGTCTAACTCTCCCAACCCATCAGATTCGCATCTGATGAGTCGGGAGAGTTAGACACTTTGTCTAAGCTCCCTGAAATAGACTATAATGCTAAATCTCCAAGTCTTTTGGTATTTCTTTACTTTATATATATATATATATATATATATATATATATATATATATATATATAAATGATTTTGTTTAAAAATAATTTTCATTAACTTCATGTGTATTAATAAATGGTAGAAATAATTTTTTACTTCATGTCTAAAACAATATTGCTGGTTGACCTTCAGCCACTGCCTTCTAGCACCTATGTGATAAAAAGGAAGCGTGTGGTGTAATGGTCAAAGTCATGGAAATGGACTCGTTGCCCCGAGTTCAAATCCTGGATGTGGTAATTGCATTTCACTTAGCGCTAATACCCTTGAGAAAGGTATGAATCCAAATATTCTCTCTCCAGCTATGGGTAAATAGTAGGGCAGACTGGGCTCTTTAACCTTGGTTAGGCAACCCGTTTAGGAGAAGGAAAACTCTGAATTCAAACCTGTTGAACTCCACTTAAGAAATTGACCTTGTGTAACATCCTGCTCGTGCGGAGGGGTTGGTAAATATGTAGGACAAACTTGCAAATTGGTCGGAAAATTAAAACGGAAATTTTTTTGGTGGTCCCCCATGACAGTTTTACTACAGTCTATGAATGAACCTTTTGCGAATTGGGCAAATACAGCTTCTGTCCCGATCCTTTTTTTTTTTTTCATCTTTTATTTTTATTTTTTACTAGCAGCGGCTACCCGGCGTCGCCTGGGTAGAGGGGGTTTTTTAAAGTTAGTCCCGCAGATCCATTTTTACTGAATCGTGAGTTGAATTCTCGTGGGATGCCCTATTTAAATACCTATGTAAAAAAATAGACCTTGCATTGATCCAGCTACTCTGAAAAGAAATGTTAATGTTTACTATCTAAAATATTAAATGAAAAAAAATCGATGCTGTTATCATTTAAATTTTCTTTTTTAATTATCTTCACAAATATAAATCAAATCTGTATTATTTTTGCTCAAAAACCAAGCCCTGGTGATATTTAATGTGTATATATATTTACTTTGTCGTGAATTGTTTTATTTTCGAAGTTTCCTCCGGACATACAGATACACACAACTGCCCTTTATATATGTACTAGAAATGGCTACCTGGCGTCGCCTGGGTAGAGGGGGGATTTTTAAAAAGTTAGTCTCGCAGATCCATTATTACTTATCCCAAGTTAGATCCTCACCGGATGCCCCATAAAAGGCAGACTGGTCTCTTTAACCTTGGTTAGGCAACCGTTCTAGGAGAGGGAAAACTCTGAATTCATAACTCCGCTTAAGAAATTGACCTGTTGGATATAGTACAAACGGAAATATGAATTTCCGGTTGAATTAAAAAGAGGGGGATGACGAAGATAACAAAGGACTTTGTCCTGGTGGTAGCGAACAAAGAAAACGTGTGGGCGTTCGAGAGATACAAAAGACAGCACGGTCAATGGGGACAGTCAGTCAGATAGGAGACGGCGAACAGAGCACAAGGGGTCCGACCGTCGACACGGTCGAGCGCTGCTGCGGGCAGTGAGGCTCGCCCACCCCGTTCACCTCCCGATCGCCAGCCTGCAACATTCGTAGCGCCGTTGTCCAGCTCGTCCACCCACACGCACCCACCACGAGGGGAAAGAAATAAACGTTAAAAGTCTTACTACTACATATGTCTACGTGTGAATCCTTATACTCCATTACTAACACATACGACCCAGCAACAGTATATAACATGTACGATTTTGTGGCCTGAGTCGAGTGCTATGCAACAGACCTTGTGTCACATCCTGCTCGTGCGGAGGGGTTGGTAAATATATATATATGATAAAAAGGGGTGGGTGCTTGTGATAAGAGCAAGGGGGGTAGATTTCCCCGGGAAAATTTCTATGTATCTATATGGATATATATATTTATATCTTTATCTATATCTGGCAATCTATCTATCTATCTATCTATCTATCTATCTATCTATATGGATATATATATTTATATATTTATCTATATCGAGCAATATATCTATCTATCTATCTATGTATATCTATATATATATATATTTATATCTCTATCTACATCTAGCAATCTATCTATCTATGTATCTATCTATATGGATATATATATATATATATATATATATATATATATATCTTTATCTATATCTATCTATCTATCTATATATATATATATATATATATATATATATATATATATATATATATTTACCTATATCTAGCAATCTATCTATCTATCTATCTATCTGGATATATATTTTTATATCTTTATCTAGCAATATATCTATCTATCTATCTATATGGATTATATATATATTTATATCTTTATCTATATCTAGCAATCTATCTATCTATCTATATATCCATATAGATAGATAGATAGTTAGATAGATTGCTAGATATAGATAAATATTATATATATATAGTCATCGTTTTTTGTTGTTGTGTGTTGACTTTTTGGTTAGAAAGGAATAGTTCAATTTTACCTTTTCGTTTGCATCTATTTTTATTTATCTATTTATTACTAGCAAATATATGCACCCTCCGTAGGGTGCAAGTTTTTAACTTTTAATATAATAAAATATCATGTTAAATTAGAAAGGTTAATAAAACTGAATAAGAATGCAGATAAAAAGATTTGGAACAGAGGGGGTATAATCGAAAAATAGAACAACTTTGAAACTAACTCTTCCATCATTTTCCATTACTCCCGTCTTTCATTGGTAAATTTTCCTAATTTAACTATTTAGTTAAAATAGGAAGTAAAGGATAATATTACAGTTATTTCTTTTTCTTAAATGATTTCTTTTAAGATTTATCCCCGAGATTTTGGCTCATATTCAATAAGATAAAACCAAACAATTAGAAATCAATAATACTAAGCATATATTTAATAAAATCAATTTTCTAAGATCAATATGCAAATTAGCCTCCCGTTCACACTGTAAACTGCTATTTTGTTGTATATATAGATAAATTGCATGTTTTAAATATGTAGATATGGTCAACAGTGGCTTCGGCCTCTGGACCATTGCTATAATTAACGGCGTCGATCCCAGGGGCCATCCCCCAGGCAACACCTGCCCCTTGATTTAAAGGGGCAGGGCTGGGTTTATTGCCAGCGCCTGAGCGCCCCCCCTTGAGGGGAATGCCGACGGGATCGACGCAATTTTTCACCCGCCACCCCATGAGCTTCGGTTTGTGGGTGGTCCCACGTTAATAGGGCCTTGTGCCTGACCCGTACAAGTGGGGTACGTGGAAAATATCATGTAGATATGGTCAACAGTATTTATATTATAAAACAATTTTATTAATCATTGAGGTTTAAATAAAAATAAAATCATGGAGAATGTGATGTAAATAACTAAAGGAAATTGTAACTTGTATAGTAATATAGTTTCGGTTACAGACAGATAAACCCACAATCTCCATTATAATAAGATGTATTTATTCATCAATTATTTATTTATTCATTCATTATTTATTCATTATTTATTTATTGTTTCGGAAAATGCAATAGAATTGTTTTATATGCATTATTGATTCTCTCTCTCTCTCCCCTCTCTCTCTGTCTTTCTGTCTGTCTGTCTGTCTCTCTCTCGTTTTTTTTGTATATTTTTGTTTTTGAGGAAACCTTTTTGTATTATCAAACGTCAATTCAATTGACCTATTTTAATTATAAATTGTTTTAAAAAGAGAAAAAAATTGTGCAGAGGGGGGGGGGGTCGATTGGGTAAGTAGGGTGTGAGGGGGTGATCTTTTCTTTTAGATGGTCGGTAAGAGTTGAACTTCTATGAAATTCAAACAGAAAAATACTATCAAAGAAAGAAAGAAAGAAAGAAAGTAAGAAAGAAAGAAAGAAAGAACGACAAGACGGGAAATGGGTTGGTTGGTTGGATTTTACGGCATGTCAACCCTCATTGGGTCATTTTATGCAAAGATATTTTGTTTTATTCATTCTTGATGGCTATTCAATTTTCGTAAAAATTTTTTTTTTTATCTAAACTCAATTTTTTAAAACAATTTTGTGAAATCATTTTTTCCATTTAACCCATAGATGGGACCCTAACAGGTACTACCACTCCAGGCCAAAGTGGACCTAGGAGTAATTGTACTCCACACTCCCCGGAGCTCCAAAATTGGAACTTTACTATTACATACAGTTTAATGTCAATCATAGTGAGATTTCTACAATACTATGAGAGCAGTTTCAATTCCAAATTGCAACTGAATAATTTTGTGGGGTCTGCATAATGTTGAACATAGTTTTTTAAAGGAATATTTAATAAGGCCAGAATGTTCAGCTATTAAATCTAACTCAATTTTTTAAAACACATTTTTTCTATCTGACCTATGGATGGGACCCTAACAAGTACTTCAATATTAGATACACTTTAACGTCATACCCAGGCCAATAAGATCCTCAGCCACTGCTGTCTAGCTCATATATGATAAAAAGGGTTGAGGTCTGCCATTAGGGTAATAGGTTTGGGACAATCATATAGGTGCTAGGGCTTGACATGACCGGCCTCACTGATCGCCTGTCTAGCCTAAGTAAGGCCAAAGTGGAGTGTTGCACATCATGGACTGCTTAGCTACAAGGATTCTGTCTTTAAGCATCATGGCTCACTATCCACAGCCAACAGGTGGCCCCATTGGGAAGATTTTAGCCATCTGCAGAGAATTTGCAACTGAATAATTTTGTGAGGTCTGCATAACACTGAACATAGTTTTTTTTTAAGGAATATTTCATAAGGCCAGAATGTTCAGTTATTAGATAAAATGTTTTACATCTGATCTGTTGTTAGTTTATTTACTGCTAAATAAATAAAAAACCAAGTGAACATTTTCTAATTTCTTAATATGTTTTTTTTTATAAATGGGCGGGGTGGATGTGGGTGAGGGTGGATGTTACTTTGTTACGTGTGATTAAATCATTGCAGATCACCTTGGCCGGAATTTGAACACCGATTGTCGATTCCATTTTCTGTGACAATAACCGTTACACAACACGCACATCTCTCTCTCTCCTCCTCTCTCTCTAATTAGGAACACTATACACTCTTTATTTCTAGTCTCTTTCTCTTTCCTTCTCTCCCTCTCTCTCCCTCTCTCTCTCCCCCTCCCTCCCTTGACTGATAAATTATTTATTTATTTTCCTATTAAACTAACCCTAACCCCGTCTTCTTTTCTTGTAGATCAATAAATAAATAAATAATTTATCAGTCAAGAGTGGTTCCCCTTTGTTTATGTTGGACTTATAAGAAATAACCAAAGTTTTTGTAAAATTACTGAAAGAATTATATTTTTTGTTAATGATCCTTTTGTAGTTTTAAGGTTTCTTTAAGGCAGGGGTTCCCTCCCGATGAGGGGTGTAAGCATCATTCCAGGGGTTGCGAGAAGCGTCTGTTCAAATTTAGATTAAATTACTTTCTTTGTAATTAATTTAGCAAGTAATTCTCAAATATTAATGTCTGATTTTGTTTACATATCTTATTATAATGGAGATTGTATGTTTTCTGTGAACCGAAACTATATTACTATACAAATCACAATTCCCTTTGTTATCTGCATCCTATTCTCCATGATTTTATTTTTATTTAAACCTCATTATTAATTACATACATTAATGCAGTTGTATATACACAACAACATTTACAGTGTGATGTTTTGCATATTGATTTGATAATAAATGCTTAATGATTTCTAATTGTTTATCTTATTGACAAAAATCTTGAATAAAGAAATTGGCAATCTTTATTTTAACTAAAGTTAAATTAGGAATAGGAGTGAAAATGATGGAAAGATTATTTCCGTTCCAAATCATGTTAAGTTTATGTTCTATTAATAAAAATATGATATTTGCATTATTTGCATTATATTAGATTTAGAGAATGAAATATATATGATCGTTTGATAAAACTGTAGAATGGATTCCCATTCTATATTTTTGAACAAAGTATAAATTGTAGGGGTGCGAGGTCAGAGCAAAACTCTTTTAACGGGTGAAGGAATAGAAAAAGGGCGGGAACTACTGCTTTAAGGGTAGCACAATGGATAAATTTAACCAATGATTAAAACAATAGACTGTTTAAACAAATAAAAAAAGTTTTGGTTATTTCCTAGAAGTCTAACATAAACAAAGGGGAACCACTCTTGGCTGAAAAATTATTTATTTATTTATTGATCTACAAGAAAAGAAGACGGGGTTAGGGTTAGTTTAATAGGAAAATAAATAAATAATTTATCAGTCAAGGGAGGGAGGGGGAGGGAGAGAGAGAGGGAGAGAAAGGAAAAGAGAAAGAGACTAGAAATAAAGAGTGTATAGTGTATAGTGTTCCTAATTAGAGAGAGAGAGAGAGAGAGAGAGAGAGAGAGAGAGAAAGGAGAGGAGAAAAGAGAAGATAGAATATAGAAAGAGAGTACTAGTGTTCCTAGAGAGAGAGAGAGAGAGAGAGAGAGAGAGAGAGAGAGAGACTAACCCTAACCCCGTCTTCTTTTTACCCAGTAGATCAATAAATGAATAAATAAATAATCAGTCGAGAGTGGTTCCCCTTTGTTTATGTTAGACTTATATGAAATAACCAAAGTTAATTTTCTTTTTTTTTCTATTTAATTTTTAAAAAATTTTATTTTTTTTTTATTTCAGCTTTTGTTTGCAAACCAGGCGGTTTTAAATGCAATGATGGATCCTGTATCCGCGAAACTCAGAAATGTGATCGTCAGCCGGATTGTCGCGATGGTTCAGATGAGTTAAACTGTGGTAAGTGATTAGACCTTCCCCCTCCGCCCAAAAAAAGAAAGTTGAACTATGACCTCTGGGGGTTTAACTTCACAGATTTAATCATTCATAGCATGCCCTGTGAACTGGGGCTGTAGAATATACCGACTGCACCTCTGCAAATGGATAAGATAATGGAACCCCTTGTTTAACCTTGGTATAACAACCAGTCTAGAAGAAGGAAAACTTCAAATTTAAACCTGTTAAACTCTACTTAAAAATAGACCTTGTGTCACCTCCTGCTCGTGCGGGCGGTTTGGTAAATATATATATATATATATATATATATATATATTATATATATATAGTGATGCTGATAACTTTTTGATTTAGTGCATCCTGGGATGCACATATTTGCTTTGAATGAGTCCCCAGGAAATGTGATGGGTCTCAGCTAAAGTCATTTAACTCCTACCTTGTAACTTATCCTGTGTAATTCATTTCTAAGAAACTATTGAAATGTGTTTGCAGTTAGCTTGAAATGGTGAGGGAAGAAAAAAAAGAAAAACACTGGGTTGGATGGATACGATTTTACTGCTTCCTTTTAGATTTTTGTGCATCAGAGACACAGCACACGTGCCTATCAGCATCTCTGTGTGAATATATATATATATATTATATATATATATATATATATATATGTAGTATATTAAGAATGAATGAAAAAGCACAGGTTTAAATGAGTTAAGTGGTGAGTTTATTGGCCGACGCTGCAGTGTTTCAATCTATTAATTAGATCATCTTCAGGGCATTTGTTGGTATATGGAAGGTAATAAGAAATTTTTATCACAGAATAACAAAAAAAGCGAGTGGTAGTCCTTCACACACACACACCACACAACCTTGAGGTTTGTTTCGCTGTTGTTTATCGCAAAAGATTTATACACGCACGCACAACCACACACCTAAAAAATGCACAACGCTTTCTTTTCAATACACACACTTACACAGTCCCATACTCACACCGTAAAAGAGAATATTTGACGTCATATTTCAAACTGTCTTCCTTTTTCAAACCTCAAATTTTAAACAGACTGAATAACAAGGACTACCACTCACTTTTCTCGTTATTCTGTGATAAAAATTTCTTATTACCTTCCATATACCAACAAATGCCTTGAAGATGATCTAATTGATAGATCGAAACACTGCAGCGTCGGCCAATAAACTCACCACTTAACCCATTTTAACCTGTGTTTTTTCATTTTTCTTAATATACTACATACCGTCGGATTCACTTCCCTTTCTTCACACATATATATATATATACACACTTGATTTTATTTGGTAAATACATTTAGGGGAGTGGCTATGGTTCTGTACACACTGACCTTGGTGTCCTCATTTCGGAGTTTGTTGTTCCATTCTTTTTATGTCCCCAAATCTACGAATGTAATCTTCCTGGTTCTTTTAGATACTGTGTGCCGACCTGGAGAATTCCGATGCCAGAATGGAGACTGTATTCCAGAAACAAGACGATGTGATGGTCGTCCTGATTGCAGAGATGCAACTGATGAGTTCAATTGTCGTAAGTTTAATTTGATTCTATATCTTTTTGTGGGAATTAATTTGGTACGACGTGTTGATAATATATGTACATTAAGTAATTCTTTTTGCTATAAGCTATGAGGCTTACTTAAAATATGAATGCCAATTAATATATATATATATATATATATATATATATAAACATAATCTGAGTTCCCAAGAAATTCCTGGAGTCTCATTTGGCTCCAAGGCCTGGCTCAATTGTATCCCTTTCACGTCCACATAGGCTCTTTGTGTGTATACATACATATACACACATATATGTATATATATATATATATATATATACATACATACATACACACAGGTTCTTTGAGTGTGAGAGTGTATATATGTGTGTGTGTATATATATATATATATATATATATATATATATATATTTTATATGAGATTTATCCAAAACCTGGTAGTAAGGGATGATTCTATATGTGATTTCTAAGATACACTGTATTAATATTGTATGATCCAGTATGTATAAATACAGCGAATCTTTAAATCACTAAAGAGAGCTCAAAACTTTTTAGATTATATACAGAGCAATATTTATCATAGAAAGGAAGGAAGAACTCAACACCGTAATTCCATAATAAATAGGCCCTAATTTTGGTTGAAATAAATTTATTATGGAATTACGGTGTTGAGTTCTTCCTTCCTTTCTATGATATATATATATATATATATATATATATATATATATACACTCACACTCAAAGAGCCTATAAGTGGGCACGGAAGGATAAAATGAAACCAGGCCTGGAAGCCAAATGCCTCTCCAGGGATATATATATATATATATATATATATATATATATTTAATTTGTTGATTTTTAAAAAAATAAATGCTTATTATAGACAGCTACCCAGGTTGTCTTGCTAAGTCGCAATCATCAGGCTGTCAAATTAGATCTTATGGTGTTTATTTGAAGATCTAATTTGACAGCCTGATGATTGCGACTTAGCAAGACAACCTGGGTAGCTGTCTTTAATAAGCATTTATTTTTTTTTAAAAACTCAACAAATTAAATAAATATTAGCTCTCACAATTTGTGATTGAGTGCTGTATTTTCTTTGTTTCATCACAAAAAAAATTTGTTTATATATATATATATATATATATATATATATATATATATATGTATGTATAAATCAAGAAAAGTGATAAGACAAAATAGTAACTTTTCTTTTTAGCTATTTCTTTTTTTGCTTGTTCTCAACTAGTCAGGAGAAAAGTTTTGTTGAAAAAAAAATGTTTTTTTAAAGTTTTAAAAATTCTCTTGTTAAAACCTGTTCTTTGCCAATTTCATTCTAAACATATATGTCTGTGTGTCTATATATTTGTGTTTTTCATTAGATAAATTAATATTTTTATCTCTAAACAATTCACTAAATAGTGTTTTTTTTATTTTGTTATATCTTAAACCAATCTAATATATTTTTGCACAAAATGCACAATACTAACAAATTAATTTGTGCAGTGTTATAATGTTGTGAATTAATATTTTTACTTACCAATCACCCTAACAAACATCACTAAAAATATTTTTCATGTTTATTTTTTTAACTCCAAAGTGATATTAATAGGTAAAGAATAGTTGGTAATTTATAAGGAAGTGCGTCCCGGTCTCCTGCCTCAGAAATTGCTACCCGGTGACAATTAAAATAACGTCCCCAGCTATGTCGTCTTGGCAGTGTTACTTGAAAGAAAACAAACAACTTAGGGCGTTAAATGTATTTTTGAGGGGGGTGGGGCTTCTCTTTTTTTATATGAACAAATGGAGATGGGTGGATATATATATATATATAAAGTAAAAAATGAACAAATTGAGGTAGATAGATAGATATATCCATCTTCATATCTAAACAAGAATTATGACAAATTTCTATAAATAAACAAGAATTACGACAATTTCTATACAAATTACGATAAATAAATAAGAATTACGACAAAAAAAGAGAAGCCCCCCCCCCTTACTAAAATACATTTAACGCCCTAAGTTGGTTGTTTTCTTTCAAGTAACACCACCGAGACGACATAGCAGGGACGTTATTTTAATAGTCACCGGGTAGCAATTTCTGAGGCAGGAAACCGGGACGTACTTCCTCATAAATTACCGAATAGTTATATAATTTTTGAAAATTTTATATTGAACACTAATAAATGATTAACATCCAAGAGAATGATATCCACCAATGTTGTGAAGAAATATTACTAAAGCAAATTTGTTAAGAAATGTGACTAAAAAGTTTTTTTTTTAAAGAAATATAACTGGAAAAAAATTTCTGTAAAGAAATATATTTAAAAAAAAAAAAAAAAAATCTTGTATTGTCACACCATTATAACTGTCACTTTTCATTTCTTAATTCTGTGGTTTCGTTTTCAAAGCACCTTTTTTTTTTTTTCTTTTTCTTTGTTGAATATTATATTTTTCAAAGCACAATGTTTGTTATGCATTCTACACCATTTTCTCTGTTTCAATGTTAATCCATTTTTCTATCTCATGTAAAAAATAAAATGAAAAACTGTAATAAGGATAACAGTTATTCTGAATTCTTTTTATAAATATCCAATATCACTTTTATATATTATTCAATGTGGGAAAAATTGCTTCATTTTTATGTAAGGTGTGAAGAATAATTAAAGTCCAATTACCGTCGAACTGGGAAGACAAGGCAGCAAACGGTTGTAACTCAATACAAATCTCAGTTTGTTTGCATTTTTAAGATGAAGCTTTATGTGAATAATTTTGATGTTTCGGACTGTTGTCCTCATCTTTATATTTTAAAGGCAATTACAATGCATATAAAATAGTGTCCAATGTTTAATCAATTTCGAAGTATTTTCATCTTCAGAGACTGCTTTTGAAATGGACGCGGTCTTGTGTGTTTATATATATATTTTTTGATTTAAAAAAAAAATGTTTTTATTTTTCAAACACACAAGACTGCGTCCATTTCAAAAACAATCTCTGAAGATGAAGATACTTCAAAATTGATTAAACATTGGACACTATTTTATATGCATTGTAATTGCCTTTAAAATATATATAATAATATAATTTACTTAACAATGCTTCAAGCAAATTATGAAATACTATTATATATATATATATATATATATATATTATATTATTTATATTTTTGCTTGAAGGCAATTATAATGCATATATCATATAAAATTCGATAATTATAGAAAATAACCATGACAAGTGAATTTGGCTAACGATTATGCGATGCGAGAACATCATACAGTCTGTTTCAACTTTATTAAGTCTCATCAGCGATGTATACTAACGACTTCCCTCCGACAGAAATCGAAACCGGTAGTCCAGCAGGCAAAGTCTGTGACTTTACCACTCGGCCAACAGTCCGCATCGTACAATCCCAGCAAAATTAACCTGTCAATGATACTAGTATCATTGACAGGTTAATTTCACTTGTCATGGTTATTTTCTATAATTATCGAATTTTATACGATATACGCATTTTAATTGCCTTCAAGCAAAAATATAAATAATAATATATACTTTATTCAACAATGCTTCTAAAAAACAAACATCCAAAATACTTATATATATATATATATATATATATATATGTAATATATCAGAAAATTATATTATATATATATTGATATATATATATATAGATATATATGATATATATATATATATATATATATTGATATATATTGATATAGATATATATATATATATTGATATATATATATATATTGTGTATTTAATTGATATATATATATATTGTGTATTTAAGCAGCAAGTTAATTTTTGTTTCAGTTTCAGAGTTCTTTCATATTTTCCTTGCATTGGTTTTTTTTTCCAAATGTGTTATCTGACATATTTTTCTTTTCTTTTTTTTTTCCTTCACCATTTTCTTTTCTTTCTTTCTTTTTTCTTTTCCTATTCTTCTCTTTCTTTTTTTCCTTCGTCTTCTATGTAACTCTTTTTTCATTTTTCATTTTCTTCTCATTCATTTTATTTTTTAAACCTTTGCTTCCTTCTCTTTTTCTTTATCATCTCTTTTCCTTCTCCTAGCTTTCTGCTTTATACTCTTCTCCCTCCTCCTCCTCCTCCTCCTCCTCCTCCTCCTCCTCCTCCTCTTCTTCTTCTTCTTCTTCTTCTTCATTTAATTCTATTTTCCACTTCTTTTCCTTTTCCTTCCTTTTCTCCCCTTTTCCTTCTTTTTCCTTGTTTTATATTTTCTTCTCTTTTTTCTTTTCTCTTTCACTTCCTTTTTTCTTTCTCTTTCTTTAATTCTATTTTTCTTTCTTTCCCCTTCTTCTTACCCTTCATCTCTTTATCTAATTCTGTTTTTCTTCTTTTGTTCATTTTCTTTTTAATTCTTCTTCTTCTTCTTCTTCTTCTTCTTCATTTAATTCTATTTTCCACTTCTTTTCCTTTTCCTTCTTTTTCTCCCTTTCCTTCTTTTTCCTTGTTTTATATTTTCTTCTCTTTTTCTTTTCTCTTTCACTTCCTTTTTCTTTCTCTTTATTTAATTCTATTTTTCTTTCTTTCCCCTTCTTCTTACCCTTCATCTCTTTATCTAATTCTGTTTTTCTTCTTTTGTTCATTTTCTTTTTAATTCTTCTTCTTCTTCTTCTTCTTCTTCTTCTTCTTCTTCTTCTTCTTCTTCTTCTCATTTAATTCTATTTTCCACTTCTTTTCCTTTTCCTTCCTTTTCTCCCCTTTTCCTTCTTTCCTTGTTTTATATTTTCTTCTCTTTTTTCTTTTCTCTTTCACTTCCTTTTTCTTTCTCTTTATTTAATTCTATTTTTCTTTCTTTCCCCTTCTTCTTACCCTTCATCTCTTTATCTAATTCAGTTTTTCTTCTTTTGTTCATTTTCTTTTTAATTCTTCTTCTTCTTCTTCTTCTTCTTCTTCTTCTTCTTCTTCTTCTCCTCCTTTTTCTTTAATTCTATTTTTTCTTCTTTTTCTTCTCTTTCACTTCTCTTTTCTTCTTCTTCATTGCTCTTTTCCTTTTACACTTCTCCTTTTTCTTCTTCTTCTTCTCCTCCTTTTTCTTTAATTCTATTTTTTCTTCTTTTTCTTCTCTTTCACTTCTCTTTTCTTCTTCTTCATTGCTCTTTTCCTTTTACACTTCTCCTTTTTCTTCTCATTCATCTCCCACTCTTTCTTTTTCTTCAGTTTTTCTTCTTCTCCTTCTTACTCTTCTTCTCTTTCTTTAATTCTATTTTTCTTCTCTTTTTCCTTTCCTTAATTCTTCTTCTTCTTCTCATCTTTCCTTCGCTTTTTCTTCTTCTCCTTCTTACCCTTCTTCTCTCTCTTTAATTCTATTCTTCTTCTTCTTCTTCTTCTTCTTCTTCTTCTCATGTTTCCTTCGCTTTTTCTTCTTCTCCTTCTTACCCTTCTTCTCTCTCTTTAATTCTATTCTTCTTCTTCTTCTTCTTCTTCTTCTTCTTCTTTCCTTCCCTTTTTCTTCTTCTCCTTCTTACCCTTCTTTAATTCTATTTTTCTTCTTCTTCTTCTTCTACTTCTTCTTCATCTTCCCTTCCCTTTTTCTTATTCTCTTTCTTACCCTTCTTCTCTTTCTTTAATTCTATATTTCCTTCCCCCTTTTCTTCCCCCTCTTTCATTTAATCAAATTATATCATCTAAAAATGCTTTTCTTCACCATGCTTCATCTTTGGTTCCAGCCATTTGTGACAAACCTCATGAATTCCTGTGTCACGAAGGAACTGCGTGTCTCTTCATTTCGCAAGTCTGTGATGGTGTCATTGATTGTCCCGATAGAAGCGATGAATTGAATTGTAGTAGTATGTAAACAAAAACAATCCAAAAAAATAAAAATTTAGTCAAATTATCCTCACCCAGAATAAACAAACAAAAACATTAGAAATTGCTGGTAGGGTATGTGTGTAGATTGGAAAAACAAGAAAATTATTAAAACTTACTTTAGTAACGTTAAAAATCCATTTCTTGGACATATTGTTATATAAGGAGAAAATAGCAAGAATATGCGCCCTCTGCTGGGTTTACGTATTTAAGTTTTAATGTAATGAAATTAAATAAGAACACATCTAAATAGATAACACTTATTTTAATTATACTAGCAAGAATATCTGCCCTCGAGACATAAGTATATAAGTTTTAAAGTAATGAAATATATTAAATTAGAAAGACTAACGAAATTAAGTGGGGACGCAAATAAAATGGTTATACTAATTCAATTATATTTTAATTGTTTTCTATATAAAATCATTAATAGGATTGATTTTAATACATTGGAGAATAAAACAATAATATTAGAGATCAATAACACCAAGTAAATATTTACCAAACCCGGTTTTCTTAAAACCAGTATGCAAATTAACCATACCATATATTATATAAATCTTTATTTCTTAGTGATATATAAGACACATTGCAGGATTTTAAATGCATTAATAACATGGGCTATTTTGAGGCAAATCTAACTCAGATTTTCATAGAGACATCATTAATGAATAAGATTTATTCTATGTATTAATTAATAATATAATAATATATATATATTATATATATATATTATATATATATATATATAATATAGAAGGAATAGAGAATGAATGAGAAATATATTGGCATATAAAGGTGCTCAATGGTAAAATAGCAGAGCAGATTTACAATCAATAATATATTATATTATGGATATTAATATTTTAATAGTAACGAGATATTGATATCCATAATATAATATATTATGATTATATATATATATATATATATATATATATAGGTGTGTGTGTGTGTAATTTGAAACCATAATTGTTCAACTGACTATGATATAAAATAAACCAACCAAAAAGTTGTGTGTACGTATATCCGGAGGAAACTATGAAAATAGAACAATTAACAACAAAGTATATATATATATATATATATATATATATATTCACTATCACCAGAGCTTGCTTTTTGTGCTAAAATAATGAAGATTCTATTTATATTTATGAAGATATTAAAAAATAAGAAATTGAATAATAAGAGAAGGGAAAGTCATTAGTTCATGATTAAAACATAAACAAATCAATTATGGAAAACCAAAACAATCAATGGATCTTTCGAGACTAACTTTTTATTATACCCCTCTACCCAGGCAATGCCGGGTAGCCAATTCTAGTAAATAAAGAAAAAGGATATTTTATTAATTATTATTAATTCAAACATATCTAAAATTTAAAGAATGATTTTTTTTGTTTTTCCAATATACATATATATATATTATTGCAAGTATCTTTCGACCAGCATCTTGTTTTTATTTCTAATTGTTCCAGACATGACATTTTTTTTATTATATCAATATGCATAATTCAAAGTCTCTGCAAATCTAGTAACTATTATGGGATAGAAGTAATATTAAAAATGATTTGTACTATTTTATGGGCCATCCTTTGGTCTTCAAGCAAGAGCGCTTGTCCAGCAGAAATCCTTGGTAATCCTCTTGGTTAAGAATCCTGAGTATTGTTAAGTTCCTTCATCAATGGTCGCAAGTATACTGTGAAAGAATCAGTGTTTAAGTGGTTAATCAGCTGAACATTATGGCTGCTGATTGGCAAAGGAATAGACCACGTGACCTCAGCTAGTCTATAAATTCAGGGTGGGAATTGGAGCACACCTTATATACAGAAATATTCCAACACTGTCCTATTTTTGTTATGTTTAGTGTATAAAATTTATTTTTAAAAAAATTGAATTAATTGAACAATTAATTTAAATTGTCACTATTTAAAGAATCATGATCCATTACATTTAAAGATTATTTGTATTCAATTGGAATACTTCATGCCATACAACTGTAAATTATTTGTATTAAGAATAGTTACTTGAATCTGTGATTGTTTACTAAGGATTATTATTATTAGTTAATTGAAACAATTTATCTGTGCTATAACAAATGATTAATATTAAATAGAAATAATTACTTAAAACCATATAATAATTAGTATTTGATAGGAATACTTGAAATCATACAAGAAACAACTAGACAAAAATGTAATTATAAATGTACAATGAAGGCAATTCTCTAACTTCTAAGCATTAAATAACCCCTGACAAGTTGACATTAGGTTAAAGTCAATTGTTCTTCAGACTGAAGTTTAATGTTGAGTATTAAGTTGTCTGTAAAATAAAATGGCTGATCTTATTGCACATTTAAACTGTTATTTTCCAAAAAACTTCAGACAATTAAAAATGTAACAAATTGTACAATTGTAGTGTCAATCTATCTATACATATGATGTAATGAATATGTAAATACCTTGGTACTCCCTCACTATAATCTGATTGGACAGTGTCATGTATAAATATTCAACACTGTGGTGATACAGGCGCCTAAGCCTAAGTCTACCAGCCTAAACTTACTCGCCAGACTACACCATGACTGCTCGGAAGACATACTGCTATTCGACGTACCAGCTACTACTACGATAATATACCAACTACCAACTTCATAATATATCCCTTAACCCGGATATATCAACATATATAAAGGGCAGTTGTGTGTATATGTATGTCCGGAGGAAACTTTGAAAATAAAACAATTAACGACAAAGTAAATATATATATATATATATATATATATATATATATACATACACATTCACTATCACCAGGGTTTCGTTTTTGAGCAAAAATAATGAAGATTTTATTTATATTTGGTAAGATATTTAAAAATTAAAATTTGTATAGTAACAGAAGATAATTGAAATATGATGTTGATTGATTGAATTAATCGTCTCATATATATTGTTTTTTTTTTTTATTGTAAATTATCAAATTAAAATTTCTTACTATATTGTTATATATTTACGTGGGGATTTTATGGGGCATCCAGTGAGGATCTAACTTGTGATAAGTAATAATGGATCTGCGAAACTAACTTTAAAAAAATCCCCCCCTTTACCCAGGAAATGCCGGGTAGCCACTTCTAGTATCCATATAATTCTAATGAAGTCATCAGAGACAATGTTTTATGTATTTTGTATAATAATATATTGTATGGAACACTGAATGTGCAGTGCATTTAGGGGAAAAAAAAAGAAAGAAGATATGCCTGATCCATTTTAGAAAGTATATATGATGGTATATAATTAACTACCTGATTTGAAATCTATACATTAAAACAGAAAAAAAGATGAATACTTAGCTGTGTATGAAAGTATTTTATTGAGCTAAATATTTTAAATTGTGTTATTCGAACTATTGTCCTCATCTTCAATTAGACACATGGCCTAGTGGATAAAGGAGTTAGGTTAAGACAGTTCTAAGTGACAGTTATCTCTGGACTGCAGGTTCAATCCTGGTCAAGGGCAGCAGTAACATAGAATAATAATCAGCACAGATTAACGTCTCTACCCCAGCTATGGTTAGCGGAATGAAAACAGAATACCCCCATGGACTGAATAAAGGGTTAAGTTCAAAGTTCTGTGATGGCTCCCGATTATGACAACAAGGTTCCCGAGTTTGAAAAAAAGGTTCCCGAGTTCAACAAGAAATACCCGAAGAAGGCTGGAGGGCACATCAGCGTAAATGTTGTACAGATGACAATGAAGATGAGGACAATAGTCCGAATAACACAGATAATACTCATTTTTAATTGTATTGTAATGAATGGAGAATGTATGGATGGCCTTTGGTGTTAAAAATGGAATTAGAAAAGAAAGTCATTTAGGGATTTAGAAATTAAATTTCTTTAAAAAAAAAACTAAAAATGGACAAAAATATAAACAGGAGAATTGGGGGGGGGTATTTTTTAAAAATTAGGGTTAATTCCTATTAGTCTAACATAAACAAAGGGGAACGACTCTTGATTGATAAATTATTTATTTATTTTCCCATTAAACTAATCCTAACCCCGTCTTCTTTTTTCCTAGTAGATCAATAAATAAATAAATAAATAATTTATCAGTCAAGAGTGGTTCCCCTTTGTTTATGTTGGACTTATAGGAAATAACCAAAATTAGTTAATCTCCATTTAAAAAAAATTTTTTTTCTTATATATGTATGCACATCGGTTAGAGGCGTGTGGTATAATGGTTAGCGTCATAGGAAATGGACTCATCGACCTGAGTTCAAATCCTGGACCATGTTATTTACACTTCACACAGTGCTAATACCCTTGGGAAAGGTATTTATCCAACTACTCTCTTTCCAGCTATGTGTAAATAGTAGGTCAGACTGGGTTCTTTAACTTTGGTTAGGTAACCAGTCTAGGAGAAGGAAAACTCTGAATTCAAACCTTCACTTAAGAAATTGACCTTGTGTCACATCCTGCTCGTGTTGAAGAGTTGGTATATATTGTGTGCATATTTTTATAGTTATTTTTAATGG
>CM042170.1:60364994-60390721 GCA_023376005.1 Doryteuthis pealeii | reverse complement strand
AATGAATCATGATCCATTACTGCCAGGTCCACTCTTACTTGGAGTGATAGTACCTGTTAGGGTCCCACCTATGGGTCAAATAGACCTGTTTAAAGATTATTTGTATTCAATTGGAATACTCCATGCCATACAACTGTAAATTATTTGTATTAAGAATAGTTACTTGAATCTGTGATTGTTTACTAAGGATTATTATTATTAGTTACTTGAAACAATTTATCTGTGCTATAACAAATGATTAATATTAAATACAAATAATTACTTAAAACCATATAATAATTAGTATTAGATAGGAATACTTGAAACCATACAACTGTGTGCAAAAAACCTTTAAGAAACAACTAGACAAAAATGTAATTATAAATGTACAATGAAGGCAATTCTCTAACTTCTAAGCATTAAATAACCCCTGACAAGTTGACATTAGGTTAAAGTCAATTGTTCTTCAGACTGAAGTTTAATGTTGAGTATTAAGTTGTCTGTAAAAAAAAATGGCTGATCTTATTGCACATTTAAACTGTTATTTTCCAAAAAACTTCATACAATTAAAAATGTAACAAATTGTACAATTGTAGTGTCAATCTATCTATACATATGATGTAATGAATATGTAAATACCTTGGTACTCCCTCACTATAATCTGATTGGACAGTGTCATGTATAAATATTCAACACTGTGTTGATACAGGCGCCTAAGCCTAAGCCTTCCAGCCTAAACTTACTCGCCAGACTACACCACGACTGCTCGGAAGACATACTGCTATTCGACATACCAGCTGCTACTGCGATAATATACCAAATACCAACTTCATAATATATCCCTTAACCCGGATATATCAACATATATAAAGGGCCGTTGTGTGTATATGTATGTCTGGAGGAAACTTCGAAAAATAAACAATTAACGACAAAAAGTAAAATATATATATATATATATATATATATATATATATATATATATATATCACCAGGGTTTCGTTTTTGAGCAAAAATAATGAAGATTTTATTTATATTTGGTAAGATATTTAAAAATTAAAATTTGTATTGTAACAGAAGGTAATTGAAATATGATATTGATTGATTGAATTAATCACCTCATTTATATTGTATTTTTTTTTTTAATTGTAAATTATTGAATTAAAATTTCTTACTATATTGTTATATATTTACATGGGGATTTTATGGGGCATCCAGTGAGGATCTAACTTGTGATAAGTAATAATGGATCTGCGAAACTAACTTTTAAAAAAATCCCCCCCTCTACCCAGGCAATACCGGGTAGCCACTTCTAGTATTCATATAATTCTAATGAAGACATCAGAGACAATGTTTTATGTATTTTGTATAATAATATATTGTATGGAACACTGAATGTGCAGTGCATTTAGGGGAAAAAAAAAAGAAAGAAGATATGCCTGATCCATTTTAGAAAGTATATATGATGGTATATAATTAACTACCTGATTTGAAATTTATACATTAGAAAAAAACAAAAACATGAATACTTAGAAAGTATTTTATTGAGCTAAATATTTTTAATTGTATTGTAATGAATGGAGAATGTATGGATGGCCTTTGGTGTGTTAAAATGGAATTAGAAAAGAAAGTCATTTAGGGATTTAGAATTAAATTTCTTTAAAAAAAAAAAAACTAAAAATGGAGAAAATCTAACAGATTTTTTTTTTTGGGGGGGGGCAATTAAAATTAGTTAATCTCCTTTTGACATTTTTTTTTTTTTTGCTTATATGTGTATGCACATTGGTTGGCATTCTGAAATCATTCTGCAAGAATGATCTCAGGTGCTTTGGAATTGCCCCTTCCAGCTGGGAAAATTTGGCTCAAGACTGCCCTCAGTACTGGCAGAATCTCCGTAGAGGACTGTTTATGTCAGAAATCACCCTGACGCAACACCATGAAGCTAAGAGGTCTAGAAGAAAGCAGCGGCAACAAAGCACCAGCACATCATCATCTTCAGGGATAGCCTTCAAATGCAACATCTGTGGTCAAGAATGTTTTTTAAACATCGGACTTCACAGTCACAGGAGGTGCTGTAACTTCAGGGGCACAAAAGACCTTATTATAGTCTTCCGAGACTAAAATGCCAATACAATGCATATTGGTTGGAGGCATGTGGTGTAATGGTTAGAGTGATAGGAAATGGACTCATCGACCTGAGTTCAAATCCTGGACCATGTTATTTACACTTCACACAGTGCTAATACCCTTGGGAAAAGTATTTATCCAACTACTCTCCCTCCAGCTATGTGTAAATAGTAGGGCAGACTGGGTTCTTTAACTTTGGTTAGGTAACCAGTCTAGGAAAAGGAAAACTCAAACCTTCACTTAAGAAATTGACCTTGTGTCACATCCTGCTCGTGTGGAAGAGTTGGTATATATGTGTGCATATTTTAATAGTTATTTTTAATGGTTATCAATTGTCAAGATGTGAAGATTCTCATATATTTTAATAGTTATTTTTAATGGTTATCAATTGTCAAGATGTGAAGATTCTCATATATTTTAATAGTTATTTTTAATGGTTATCAATTGTCAAGATGTGAAGATTCTCATATATTTAATAGTTATTTTAATGGTTATCAATTGTCAAGATGTGAAGATTCTCATATATTTTAATAGTTATTTTTAATGGTTATCAATTGTCAAGATGTGAAGATTCTCATATATTTTAATAGTTATTTTTAATGGTTATCAATTGTCAAGATGTGAAGATTCTCATATATAATAATATGAGAGTAGTACACTTGGTAAGTTACCTTAAAAGATAAAAATCTAAGTAAAATCTCTAGACCCACATAAAAAAATATGTAAAATGTAATAATGGGACCATATGACCTTTTTCTTTGCTGATTCATGAGTACATTTTTTTCATTTACACCGTCAACATCCGGTTGTTTGTTAGGAGTTAGGGTTAGGGGTTAGTTTTATAATATTTTTTAAAAACCTCAAAAAATCGTCTGTTAACAAACAACCGGATGTTGACGGTGTAAATGAAAAAATGTACTTTTGAATCAGCAAAGCAAAAAGGGTGCCTAAAGATCATGTGGTCCTAATAATGATATTTATGGTAGCCATTGTGACAGATTCAAATATATTGAAGCTTTATTATTGGCTCCTAAAAACTGGTAATCTTGGCTTCTTTTTACTGCAACAGTTATGTCCCCTTGATTAGTTATGCCTAGTTATCGCCCTTGAATCTTATTTCACTAATAGCGATCTTGTATACAAGATTCTTACAGATAAATCATTGCTTCTTTTTAAGTCTTAACTGAATAAAATATTAATAATTTACTGTGTATAAAATTTAGAAATGGAAAAAAAACATTTCTTTAGAAGATGAATCCGCTTTTAAATGCTGTTTATAAAATATTAGCTAAATCAACAGGTTATTTCCTATAACTCCAACCTAAAAAAAGGGGAACCACTCTGATTGACTGATAAATTATTTATTTATTTACTAGGAAAAAAGAAGGGGTTAGGGTTTAGGGTTAGTTTAATGGAAAAATAATGGGTAGATTGATTAACAGACAAAATTCATTCAGAGTGGTTCTCCTTTTTTAAGTTGGAGTAATAGGAAATAACCTATTTGTCTTCCTCACCTTATTACATAAAAGACAAAAGTAAAGTCGGTATCATCCAGACAGCGAGAGAGTTTATCCTCTTTTCAGTAGTGCTAGACTAAAGAGATTGTTTTTTTAGAGTCTGAGGTAGAGCGCCACACCTACCATCAGCTCCTCACTTTACCGCAAAAATCCCTGTGCTACTCGTACGCTGAATTGGCAAGGGATGGTATCGAACCAGGAACCATGTGGTTCCCAGGTGAATGCTCTACAGACTGGTTACAGTCCTCATTGTATGTGTGTCTGTCTGCGTGTTTGTGTGTATGTGCTTTAATTTACTGCTAAACAAATCAGGTAGTTACTTAAACATTACCATGTGTGTATGTGTATATATATATATATATATATATATATATATATATATATATATATATATATGTATGTAAAAATGGAAATTGGAAATGAATCCGACAATATGAGGAAGAATGAATAAAGAAAAGAAAGAACAGAATGGATAATAAAAGATGAATTTAATCAATATCACTTACACATGTGTTTCGGTCAGTTGAAAATAAAATTTCACTCTGAAGTTCGAATCTTTGTGTGCGGAATATTTTCACACAGATGAACTGACCGAAACACGTGTAAGTGATATTGATTAAATTCATCTTTTATTATCCATTCTGTTCTTTCTTTTCTTTATTCATTCTTCCTCATATATATATATATATATATATATTTATTTATTTATTTATTTTACAATGTTTTCATAGATCAATGTTCATTATCAACGACCGCGGTTTCATGCTAAAAGCAATCATCAGGTTGAGGAGCAAGATCCAATGGTGTTTGTTGGAGTTCTTTACTCAATGTCACAAATGTGACATATGAAAACATTGTAAAATAAATAAATAAATATTAGCTCTTACAAACTGTGATTGAGCAATGTTTTTACATATACCTATATATATATATATATATATATGAATAAGACCAGTTAGAATGAACAGTGCCTGATATCAGGACTTGATTTTTACCATTGAGTCCAATATTTCCAACATGCCTGAGCCTCTTTTTGTAGTGTTGACCTATCGTTATCCAGAATGACAATGCCTGTGTCTTCTATCTTCAGCAATTTGAGTCAAAAGGCATAATACCTGTTTCATCTGTTTGTTCCAGACAGCCTTTCACACGTAGAAACGGAAACTAGAATCGATTGTTTTGATCATCTGATCCTTTTTATAATCATGAATGCTTTAGACATTTAGATGCATCGTAGATGCTAACATCGTATTTGCATGTTCCTTTAGGTTTCTTATCTCATTGAAATGAAAAATGTGAAATCAAAGAAGAAAAAAAAATTTGGTTATTTCCTATAACTCCAACATAAACAAAGGGGAACCACTCTTGACTGATAAATTATTTATTTATTTTCCCATTAAACTAACCCTAAATCCTAACCCTAACCCTGTCTTCTTTTTTCCTAGTAGATCAATAAATAAATAAATAAATAATTTATCAGTCAATCACAGTGGTTCCCTTTTTGTTAGGTTGGAGTTATAGGAAATAACCGTCAAAACTGTTTGAAACCATAAGATACAAGTCAAAATTAATTATTGACAATGCTGTGTGGGTAGGTTAGAGTAACCTCCCTTTACTGATAAGTAACTTAGAGTGACCTATCGTGGTGTTATGCAAATATTATTGGCTGGCCGTCGGTAAGTCTCTACTTAATGACTGGTGGGCGCCGCCATTTGCATTCTGGACTTTGTATGTCGTATGAAACGGTCGATTTGTGTTACTCTTCTTACAAATGCAAGTAAAAATGAAATTTTATTATTTTCTGATTTCACATCAACTAAATCCCCACCCACCCCTAAAACTGCATGTTGCATATCTTTAATTCTGCATGTAGAAAAACAATTACTAACATTTTTTCTTTATTTTTATTTCACAGTTATTAATTTATAATGATTCTAATTTGACTTTTAATGATATTTTATAAATGATTCATTGTTTTTTTTTCTAATATCATAAATATTTGTTGTTTTCTGCTTTTTATTAAACAAAAATGATTTAAAAAATCAATTAACTAAATTCCTATTTCTAATGTTTTAACTATCTTATTATAAATTAACCTTTGCACCTCATGGCTGTTACATTTTGCATATGAGTATCTAACATTTCATATTCCATTGTTAACCAGGATTAGTTTGTTCATGAATCATTTGGAGTAATATCAACACTTTCTTTTTTATTAACATTTTGAATAATACATTAGGCTGCCGGTTCAATCCTAGTCATGGTTAGTGAAATTAGAACAGTATACTCCTATGGATTGAATAAAGGGATGAATTGTGGATTGTAAATAATCATGATAAAAGCCACTGTCTTATGTAATGTGCTGGCACCTTGCTATAGCTTTAACCCTTTGAATCAATAAGCCCAATATTTGGGATGAGCACTTATTTTACTAGATATATAAATAAGCTCAATATTTCATATTCTAATAATAAAAAAAACGTTTGATCCTTTGAATCTATAAACCGAATATTTGTGTTTAGCACTATTTTACAAGATATATAAATAAGCCCAATATTTGGGCTGAACACTTATTTTACTAGATAAATAAGCTCAATATTTCAGATTCTAATTATAAAAGGCTATAATACAGCAATTTTTTAAAAATGGATGTTTGCACTCCAAAGTAGAAATTAAACATGGTGCTTATTTTATTGAGCTCAGATACTTTCAGTGCCAAAGAGTCAAAGAGTTAACATATTGTTGCTTATAAGCTATATTCCTCTTCCAATCACATAAAAGAATTTTGTTTAAAAAAAAAGGCCTCATTGGTGTTGTGAACTGTAAATAATAATTATACTAATAAATTAATAAAACCAAATTTTTGTACTTAACAATGAATTTCCATTTTTTCCCCCAACTGTAGATCTTAAAGCAAACAATTACTTCCTATTTTTAATATTTGATATTCTTTAATGTCTTTATTTTTCTATAGAATGCAGATCCGGACAATTTAGATGCAGAAATGGTCAATGTATAAACGAACAGGGAGTGTGCAATAGAAGAAGGGAATGTCATGATGGATCTGATGAAGAAGACTGTCGTAAGTATATTTATATATATATATATATATATATTATATATATATATATATATATATATATTGTGTATTTTGGCAGCAAGTTATTATCTAGGCACGTACTGTTAAAAACCACAAAATATTTCTTTTTCATGTTTTTAGTCGTCTAGTCATTTTTCTTAGTTCAGGATCCAGCTGGTATAGGAACTGTCCCATACTCTTTACCCTAGTGCTTTCAACCGTTTTGTATTCTGTGGTTTTAAACAGTATTTGCCTATATATATATATATATATATATATGATGTTGTTATAGAGTCCACATATGGTTCTTTGTGTGTATATCTGATGAGTGTTGGGAAAACAAATTTTGGAGGGCTTTTTGGCTAAAATTAACCTTTGAGAAAGAGGAATGTACCTAGAAATATAAAAAAAATAGATAAGATTAGGAACACATTATTGATCATTTTGTTACTGATCTTCACTCTTTTCTATGCTTCTAAAACAACCACTCCACTACCTAATTTTTTTTCCAACAGTCATCAGATATATATATATATATATATATATATATATATATATATATATATATATATATATATAATAACCACTCATTTCTCACATGAAATAATATCATTTTTTTTTACCTTACTGATATTGAGTTGAATTAGCTCAAAAGGTCAGTGAGTACTCACAGATTTAAGACAAAATTTTCCAGATTCTGATACATATACAGAGATGAGTTTAACCTAAGAGAGGGTCAGGCAAAAATTACCTTTGTTGTTCTCCTTAAAAATGAGGGCACCATAGCAATAACTAACCACACCACACAATGGCAATTTTTGTTTTTCAAGAATTTTCAAAATTTATGTTTTATATTTGTAAAAAGTAATATTGACATAAAAATCTTTAATAGCTACATAAAATCTTTTAAAAATTCATAAAAATAAACCAAACGCTTTAAAATCAAATATTTTCATTGACAAATAAAATCGATTAAGATTAAAATCTTAAAATTGATTATGAGTTATGATACATTGCACTGTGAAATCAAACATTACTGTAGAGTACGACGGAACATATATTGGAGGGGGATGCCCTTGGACAGTTACCGGCAATAGTAGACTCAACTATGCACGTGCAAGACATGGGAGAGAACAAATATAAGCAGGCTTCCTCAAAGCCTGGCAGATCACTTCTTACAGTCAGACACATTACAATTACAACATTATTAGATGTTGTGTTTTGGGCGAAAATGATACAAGCACACATAATAATAATAATAATGAAATTTATTGTGTACAGTGCTCAGGTGCACCACAACTCATCAAAGTCTCATGTCAAGTACACAGAATAATGTTGTGTCAGGAACATGAACAGTTCACAGTAGTAATATGCATGTATGTATGTGTGTGCATATGTATGTGGAGAGTGGCATCAGGTATAGTGTTGGCGGACTACAGGAAGCATGGAGGCTTTGAAAGATTTAGTGCTTCGGCAGCCTACAACAGATGCGGGCAGTTTATTCCATGTCTCCGCAATTCTGAGCGTGAAAAAATGTTTCCGAAAGTCAGGTGAGCTTTGCTGTTTTCTGACTTTGTAGGCATGCCCGCGTGTATTGGAGAGATGGAGATCAAAAAATTTTCAGGTTGCATTGATGGTGCACAATTTTGAATTCCAAGAAAAGATTTTGTGATGATAAAATGAGTTTATTTTCTCATTTTAACTCTCCTTAGGGTTTTTTCTTCTTTTAGATATAAAAAAAAAAAAAATTGTTTTGTTTTTAAGTTAAAGACAAAAATTGCCATGAACATGGCTTGTTCTTTAAGTCATCTCAGCATTGAAAACGGACACTGCAGTATTTTTTTGCATTGCTGTGGTCTAAACTCATCTCTGCATATATATATGTATATCTCAGAGACAATAACACATGACTTCAAAAGAGTTTTTGCCTTTTCAGCTTCTTTGTTTGATGTTTGTTTTTCTATCTTATATTATTGTGTAAATATTTTTTCTTTTTATGTCTTTTTTTTTTTTTGTGGAGTGTATTTTGTGATTTTTTTAATACATTTTAACTAATCTGAAATCTGGAAAAAAAAAAGTTCAATTTTTAAATCAGATTTTAAAAAAATCCTTGTCCAAATTACAGTGTGTCTTATATACTGTTAAATATGCTAATCTGAAAAAAAAAAAAAAAAAATGGCTACCTTTCTCCTACAACATTTGTTACATTGGTATATTGTATTCTTGATCATTGGCAACACTTATCAAAAGTTATGTTTATATGTCTGAGGGACAACTTTGTTCCTATATATATATATATATATATATATATATATAATGTATATGTATATATAATGTATATGTATATATATATATATATATGGAGGTGCGTGGGCTAGTGGTTAGAGTCGTGGAAAATAGACTCGTCGCTTCGAGTTCAATTCCTAGCCAAAGCTGTTGGCATTTCACATAGCGCTAATACCCTTGGGAAAGGTATGAATCCATATATCCTCCCTCCAGCTATGGGTTAAATAGTAGGGCAAACTGGGCTCTTCAGCCTTGGGTAGGTAACCAGTCTAGGAGAGGGATAACTCTGAATTCAAAATTCCTGAGGTCGGTCGTTGATTGGGTTTGTGGCAACCCTTGATGCACCAACTCTTTCCTATCGACTGTGCCAAAAAGTGTTGATGGTCCAACACAAGCCTTCACCACTATAAACAAATCACTGTGTGGATGAACCCTCATACGTCGAAAATTGACGGGAGAGTCCATTATATATATATATATATATATTATATATTAAATTTTTACTTGAAGGCACTTACAACGCATGTATTGCATAAAATTCGATACTTTTTCTTATAGAAAATGAACTTGACAAGTGTAATCCCGGCAAAGGATGGCTCGGTGTGTAGAATACCGTACAGACTGTTTCTACACACCGAGCCATCCTTTGCCGGGATTACACTTGTCAAGTTCATTTTCTATAAGAAAAAGTATTGAATTTTATGCGATACATGCGTTGTAAGTGCCTTCAAGTAAAAATTTAATATATACTTTATTCAGCAACGTTTCTAAAATAAACAAACATCCAAAAATCTTATATATATATATGTATTAATCTGTTCCTATATGTCTATTCATATCTACTTATCTCTATTCATATCTATCTACCTATGTATCATCTCTTTCCCAAGTGTATTAGCGTTATGTGAAATGCAAATATCCTCATCCAAGATTTAAACTCTTTTCAATGAATCCATTTCCTATGATGATAACCATTACACCATACGCCTCCTCCTATTATACCACTAAATGTACTCCTATTGATATTTTAAATGCCAAAAACAATTGTTATAGAATAAAAGTAGTCAAAACTTTTTTTTTTTGTTAAATTGATAAATGAATTATATGTGTATGTGAATTTATAATTAATTCATTTTATATTTGTTATTGCAAGTTGAACACGAAAATACTAACTCACATTTTTTTTCCCCCTAATTTTTTAACATGAAAACTCTTGCATTAATGAAATATCTCCAGACAGTTTCTCTAAATTACTTACCTAGCTTATGTGTCCTGTGTCCATTGGCTTTGGCCATTGGACTGGTAAGATATTAATATTAGCAGGGATCCCAAAGGATGGCCCCCCAGGCAACACCTGCTTATCCCCCCGTCTAAAAGAGGCAGGGCTGGGTTTATTGCCCAGGAATTACTGGTGTCAATTGAACAGACTCCAGTTGGAAAATTTGTTACATAGTTAAACACAAACAATCAGAATTTTCTAAAATTGGAGCCGCATCTGTGGTATTGTACACTTAGAATATTTTCTAAATTTTATTGAAAAAAAAAGAAGTAATTTCTATTAAATGAAGTTGATTACCTAAGTTGTGCTACTAAGGTGCTAAATTTGTGAGAACCAGGATTGAACCTGGAACCTTGTGAGTCCTAGGTGGATGCTTAAAAGTAAAGTAGCCTATTCTCAGTATCAGCTGGAAAGTGAGGGAGCCTATCCTCTTTTCACTAGTGCTAGACTAGGGATATTCTTTTTTTTTGCTGAGGTTGAGCACCACACCTACCGTCAACTTCCTACTTTACTGCATAGATCAGATTACCTGGTGATTCCTATGTGGATGCTCTACCAACTGAGCTAAATCAGAAAAAAACAAAAAAACAAACCATTATGATATATTTTTATTATAAAACTAGCCTTTTACATATTGTCGGTATCAGCCAAACAGTGAGGAATCTATCCCCTCTTCACTAGCACTAGATCAGGGAATTTGTTTTTGCTAAGGTGGAGTGCCACACCTACTGTCAGCTTCCAGATGCTTTACTGCACAGATCAGATTACCCAATCTATGTTACCCATGCACTGAGTTGGTGTGGACTTGTTTTGAACCAGGAACCTTGCAATTCCTAGGTGGGTGTTCTACAGACTGAGCTAAACTGGCTCCTCATAAAATATATAAAGCTTATAAAATACTGACACAACTTTAAAATCAAAAAATAATTTGTATTATTTTTATTATTCAGATTGTTGTCCTCATCTTTATTGTGGTATGTAAAAAAAAAAAACAATGTTTCCGCTGCTGTATCCTCCAGCCTTTTTCAGGTGTTCCCTATCTATCCAAACATAGTAATGACCCAACCTGGGAACTCTTTTTGAATAGTTGGGTCATTGCTATGCTAGACAGGGAACACCTGAAGAAGGCTGGAGGATACAGTAGCTGAAACATGTTTTTTTACATACTACAATAAATGTGAAGATAATGGTCCAAAAAATCAAAATAATATACATCCTCATCTCAAAGAATTTAGATAAATAATTATTTGATTTATTTCTAACATCTAGTATCTCCAGTCAGTTGCCTATATCACTTCTTCTCTTTTTTCATCGAAGAGTTCCTTCTTCTAAAGACCAAAGCTTAAGTAATCAGAAACTGTTCAAGGGAGATAACTCACAATTCATATTAGCACATTATTTTCTAAGCATGCACACATATATATATATATATTTTTTTTTTTTCAACCTTCAACTTCACAAATACATTTATTGCAACTTCACATCACTGACATCCTTACAATTTGCACCGATCACTTGCATGGAATTGCACTTGACTGTTTTGTTTCTTTTTGTTTCCCCATCAAATTAACAGCCAAAAACAAATGCCAGCCTCATGAATTCCAGTGCAATGATGGACAATGTATTGACTTGAGAAGAAAATGTGACAGGAATGTTGATTGTGGTGACCGATCAGATGAGTTAAATTGTTGTAAGTAAATCTAACTTGGTCGGATTATAGGAAAACAAAACAAAAAAACTCTTTTTCAAAACAATTCTATAAATTGAAATTAAATTAATTTTTTGTTTTTAATTAAAATTAGTGAAATAGACCACTAATTACTAAGTTTACCAGTCTTTAAAAAAAGGTGTAGCCTATTAAAAACTAATACGATTTTCTTCAATAAATCTGTGAACAGAGTTTTTGTAATATATATATATATATATATATATATATATATATATATATATATATTTTATTATATATTAATGATAAGAAAGCAATTACAATGTGTATAAAATAAAAATAAAAAGATGTTTAGTCTTATCGATTTCAAAGTAACTTTATCATCACAGACGTTTTCAGAAATGGATGCGTTTTTTGTGTCGTTATTTTTTTTTTTTATGTTATAAAACGTCTCTGATGATAAAGTTACTTTGAAATCGATAAGACTAAACATCTTTTTATTCTTATTTTTATTTTATATGCATTGTAATTGCTTTCCTATCATTAATATATAATAACATACTTAACAATGCTTCAAACAAATTACCAAATACTATATATCATCCACTAAATGTAAAAAAATATTATGGGACAAGGGTGGTATTTGCATTTTCTGCTGAGCGGCTTTATGTGATCCTGAGGAAAGCTAGGGGAGTAAACCCCCAAAACAAATCTGGAGCCAAAGTCCCTAAGATGTTGTATCGCTGAACTTCAGTAACTCCTGCGACACTGCCGTTGCCAAACTGCATTGGTTTCTTACCTTTTCTTTTGGACCACAGCGGCAGTGTGGAGAGAGGGGTTGGGATTTGCTTCTTGGGCAACAGCACATCCTCCATATCAACCCACCCAGGCTACGTAGTTAAAAAAAAAAAATCCATTTGGACACTACTCCATCGTCTTTCACAGACGGAGAGATGCCAACAACAGATCACTAATTAGGAATTAGGACCTATTCTAGTAGTGCCCACCCCAAGCAGAGTTTATCAGGTTTAAATTCCTTCCTAGTTTTCCTTCTCCTAGACTGGTTGCTTAACAAAGGTTAATGAGCCCAGTCTGCTCTACTATTTTACCCATAGGTGGAGGGAGAATAGTTGGATTCATACCTTTCCCAAGGGTATTAACATTTTGTGAACTGCAGCTTCATCGAGGATTTATTTAGGTCTTTGTTGGGCAGCCCACACTGTTTTATCAGAGTTCAAATGAGGACTAATGTTCTGAGCTGCCTTCTCCAGGCTATGCAGCAGGGATTCAGCAAGAAGCGCTAGATCATCTGTGTAGTCAGCATCTGTAACTTATATTTATAAATGGTACTAATTTTTAAAATACCTTCAACCTCATCACTATTGCACTTTCACTGCATGTACAATCTTCCTGATTTTGTAAAGTGTGTTTTAATTCTTTATTTGTTTTTTGTTTTTACAAATTTTTTGTTTTACAATTTTTTGTTTTTTGTTTTTATATACAATGGTTCATTTATTAATTGTTAAATGTTTGTTTGTGATGTTTTTCTAACCATAAATTTGCCGTAATGGCTTTGTTGTCTGGAAAACTCTTTTTTCTTATTTTATGTATTTTCCATGGTGTGCTATACTCCAGGCCTGCTCATGGCACAACTGAGAGCCAGAACTGGAAGCCTAATAAAAATTAAGTTAACTATTTTTTAGAATACTTAGAATAACAATTTGACCTCCAATTCTGGCTATTAGTTGAGCCATGAGCAAGCCTAGAGTACAGTACAACAACTCTACAAACCATATATATATACATATATATATATTTGTACAAGGAATAATGTGTAAAATCCGCAGATGTGGAAGTAAAAAAAAACAAAAAAAACAGACTATGTAATATAGTGAAAAATTGAAAAAACAAGTTCATAAAATGAGTGATGTTTATTTTGCCAACGCTGCAGTGTTTCGATCTGTTTTAATAGATCTTCATCAGGGCTTTTGTTAATTTGAGGAAAAATAGATTTATCACAGAGAATAAGAAGAGTTTGTCAATTTTCAAACACCCAAAGAACGTTAGTTTTTCATTCAACATTTTTTAAATAGATTGACCGACAAAGCAAAAGACTCTCACAGTCTTCTTATTCTCAGTGATAAATTTATTTTTCCTCAAATTAACAAAAGCCCTGATGAAGATTTATTGAAACAGATTGAAACACTGCAACATTGGCAAAATAAAGAGGTATTCTGAATGCCTATCACAATGTGAAAAAAGAATAGGTAATAAGTATGTTGTTCATTTACCAGTTTTTTATTTGGGGGGGGGGTATGTTTCCTTAATATTTCAGGAATAATATTAATCCTGAAATATAAAAGAATAATCAAAAAAAAAAAAATGAAAAGATAAAAGAAGCAAGTTAATGAACAACATACTCGTTAGCTTTTTTTCCTTCACATTGTGATAAGCCTTCTAAAACAATGTATAAACCAAATATACACACAATGCTTCACAAAGCAAATGATAAAACTCATATATATATATATATATATATATACAGGGTGAACTATAATGATGGGACACATTTTAAATGCTATTTTCTCAGATTACAAAAGCAACACAGAGTACTAAGTATATTTATTACATAACTAATACACAGGAGTTTTACATATGATCTAAGATTTGAATATTATTCCTTTGAGATGGTCACCATCATGACGAAAAAATTCGAGAGCTTGATTTCTCATATCACGTAAAATGTTGTTTAGCATATCAACTGGAATAGCTGTTATCTCTCTACGGCATTGCCTGTCTCTCAGCACGAAGGATCACCTTTCAGGATGGTGCCTCTCACTTTCCAAAATGCTGTTGGAATTTTCTTTGGGCTGCAGCAATGGATCTTTGGCTGGCAAAGTATTCTTCGACTACATATGCAATTTCTTTTGGACTCCACAGCATTATGAGGATCACCAAAATCCATACCTAAAAGTAATAAAAACTTAATGTAATATTCAAATCTTAGATAACATGTAAAACTCCTGCTTATCAATTATGTAATAAAAATATTTAGTACTCTGTGGTGTTTTTATAATCTGAGAAAATAGCATTTAAAATGTGTCCCATCATTATCGTCCAACCTGTGTGTGTGTATATATATATATATATATATATAATATATATATATATATATATATATATATGAGGTTAAGTAAACAAACAAATGTGTTATTTTTATATGGCTTTAAGCCGACAATTTTTGGAGGATATGTGCTTAAATGAATTTTTTAGGCGGGCATATATGTTCAAATGTAAGGCTAAACGAATCGAGCTCGATTCGTTTAGCCTTTCATTTGAACATATATGCCCGCCTAAAAAATTAATTATTAACTAATTAATTTTCAAAATTAGGTACAACTTCAATTAAGCACATATCCTCCAAAAAACACACATATATATATATATATATATATATATATATATATATATATTATCCATGGGGAAGAGGTTGGGTAAATACATACAATATATACCAATTTTAAAATTTTGTTTTTATTAATATTTTTCCAGAGAATATTGCTTTTTTTGCATTTTGTTTACGTGTTGATTTATTTTGCCTGTGTGTTTGGTATTTCACGTTATGTTTTTATTCCTGGTACTCAGTACCACCCGATTGTCAGCCGAATGAGTTCCAATGTGTGGATGGACAATGTATTGAGTCAAGGAGAAAATGTGATGGACGCCCAGATTGTCCAGATCGGTCTGATGAATTTAATTGTAGTAAGTATTAAGTGACCGTGCTGTAGTGTAGTCAAAGCACTTATCCTGTAGTTGATCCATGTAGTTGTAGAATTATAGATTGAAAACATAGAGACAAATATGAAATAAACTACTAATATCAAGAATTAAACATGATTTTCAACTAAAAGTCTGACTCTAAAATGCAATACTTTGACCTCAACATCTGGCTCCAAACCTATCTTTGACCTAAAGTTCTAACTCAAAAATCATCCATTATGCAAATTATCTTTTGAAAGATATTGAAATAACATTGAAATTATTCATTTTACAATACTAAAAATCTAAAGATCTGGCTCTAAAGTTATTCATTATATAATAATTGGACCTCAAAATCTGGCTCCAAAATTATCCATTTTATGATAGTTGGACCTCAAAATCTGGCTCCAAAATTATCCATTTTATGATAGTTGGACCTAAGATTTGGCTCCAAAATTATCCATTTTACAATATTTCGACCTCAAGATCTGGTTCCAAAATTATCCATTATTCAATACTTTGACCTTTAGATCTGGCTCCAAACCTATCTTTCTGGCACCAGATTATCTTTTGAAAAATATTGAAATCCTATTGAAATTATCCATTTTACAATACTTTCACCTAAAGATCTGAGTTCAAAGTTAACTATTATATAATACTTGGATCTCAAGATCTGGCTCCAAAATTATATTTGACCTAAAGTTGTGGATTATCTTTTGAAAAATGTTGAAATTATCCACTTTATAATACTTGGTCCTGAACATCAGGCTCCAAATTATTATCAATTATAAAATATTTGGACCAAAAATATCTGGCTCCAAAATTATCCATTTTACAATACTTGGACCTAAAATATCTGGCTCCAAAATTATCCATTTTACAATACTTGGACCTAAAATATCTGGCTCCAAAATTATCCATTATATAATACTTGGACCTAAAATATCTGGCTCCAAAATTATCCATTATATAAACTTGGACCTAAAATATCTGGCTCCAAAATTATCCATTTTACAATACTTGGACCTAAATAATCTGGCTCCAAAATTATCCATTATATAATACTTGGATCTAAAATATTGGCTCCAAAATTATCCATTATATAATACTTGGATCTAAAATATCTGGCTCCAAAATTATCCATTTTACAATACTTGGACCTAAAATATCTGGCTCCAAAATTATCCATTTTAATACTTGGACCTAAAATATCTGGCTCCAAAATTATCTATTATATAATACTTGGATCTAAAATATCTGGCTCCAAAATTATCCATTTTACAATATGGACCTAAAATATCTGGCTACAAATTATCTATTATATAATACTGGACCTAAAATATCCAATAAAATATCTGGCTCCAAAATTATCCATTTTACAATACTTGGACCTAAAATATCTGGCTCCAAAATTATCCATATTACTTGGACCTAAAATATCTGGCTCCAAAATTATCCATTATATAATACTTGGACCTAAAATATCTGGCTCCAAAATTATCCATTTTACAATACTTGGACCTAAAATATCTGGCTCCAAAATTATCCATTATATAATACTTGGACCTAAAAATATCTGGCTCCAAAATTATCCATTTTACAATACTTTAAAATATCTGGCTCCAAAATTATCCATTATATAATACTTGGATCTAAAATATCTGGCTCCAAATTATCCATTTTACAATACTTGGACCTAAAATATCTGGCTCCAAAATTATCCATTATATAATACTTGGATCCATTATATAATACTTGGACCAAAAATATCTGGCTCCAAAATTATCCATTATACAAACTTGGACCTAAAATATCTGGCTCCAAAATTATCTATTATATAATACTTGGACCTAAAATATCTGGCTCCAAAATTATCATTATACAATACTTGGACCTAAATATCTGGCTCCAAAATTATCTTTATACATACTTGAAATTAGACCTAAAATATCTGGCTCCAAAATTATCCAATACTTGGACCTAAAATATCTGGCCCAAAATTATCCATTATATAATACTTGGACCTAAAAATATCTGGCTCCAAAATTATCCATTTTATAATACTTGGACCTAAAATATCTGGCTCCAAAATTATCCATTTTACAATACTTGGACCTAAAATATCTGGCTCCAAAATTATCCATTTTACAATACTTGGACCTAAAATATCTGGGCTCCAAAATTATCCATTTTACAATACTTGGACCTAAAATATCTGGCTCCCTGGACCTAAATAATCTGGCTCCAAAATTATCCATTATATAATACTTGACCTAAAATATCTGCTCCAAAATTATCCATTTACAATACTTGTACCTAAAAGATCTGATAATAAAGTATCTAATGTTGAAATTAAATGTCATTGCCAGACTCATTAGATTTTCCCTCTTTCTAAAAATTCAAGTGGATGATGCCTTGAATCTCTGTAGGACTAACTCATAGTTGAACCTTTCTTTTAACTACTTATTTAGTACCAAATAGTTGATTGAAAAAAACAAACCCTAACTGGCTTGATTGGTATGAAAACCCTACTAAGACATATTTTTATAACATACTATAAGTACTATGACTTTTCTTTAACAAAAAGTCAGGTACTATGTATGCTTAGAATATGTAGTCACTTTAGAATTGACTGATAGAATTCAATCCTCCAGTCATGAACATCCTTGCGTGATATGAACTTCTATGTTGCATGATTTATTTGTTTTAATTTTGTTTATGCTTGTTTTTTTTTTTTTTTTTTTTTTTTTTTTTTGGGGGGGGTCCTGTAAGTCTATCATAAACAAAGGGGAACCACTCTTGACTGATTAATTATTTATTTATTTTCCCATTAAACTAATCCTAACCCCCGTCTTCTTTTTTCTTAGTAGATCAATAGATAAATAAATAATTTATCAGTCAAGAGTGGTTCCCCTGTGTTTATGTTAGACTTCTAGGAAATAACCCTATTTTTTAATTTTTTTTTACTTTTCCTATCTTCAACTTGCATGGTTAACAATTGACTTTCTTGAAATAATTGTCTTCATAGTTTATACTAATAATATTAACTTAATACTATACTATTACAGTGATGCTGATAGATTTTTGATTTCATGCGTCCTGGGACGCACATATTTTCTTTGAATGAGTCCCCGGGAAAATTTATGGGTCCCCAACTAAATCCATTTAACTCCTACCTTGTAACCTATCCTGAGTAATTCATTTTTAAAACCATTGAAATGTATTTGCAGTTAGCTTGAAATGGTAGGAGAAGAAAAAAGAAAAACACAGGGACGCATGGGTACGATTTTACTGGGTCCTAGATTTTTGTGTGTCAGGGACGCAGGACGTGTACCTATCAGCATCTCTGCTATTAACTTACCTCATTCTTCAGAACCTGTGTCCAATGGCTTCGGCCATTGGACTAATAAGATATTTAATAATTAGTGTGATCCAAGATGGCCATCCCCTCAAGCAGCACTTGCCCCCTCAATTTAAAGGGGCAGGGCTGGGTTTATTCCCCAGTGCCTGAGGTGTCTCAAAAGAGGAATGCCAAGGGGATTCACACAATTTTTAAATACTAGCCATACATGAGCTTCGGTTTGTGTGTGGTTCCCTACTATAATGATCCTTGTGTAACAAAAAAATTAATTTTTTTGCGGGGGGGGGTACGAGTTACAATTTTTTTTTTGGGGGGGTTACAAGTGTAAGTGTATTTATAATTTGATTTTTATACTACTCTTAAAAGAGTTTTGCTCTGAACTCACACCCCTACAATTTATACTTTTGTTCAAAAATATTTCACTCTCTAAATCTAATATAATATGTAAACAAAAATCAGTCATTAATATTTGAATTACTTGCTAAATCCTGACTCAAATTTAATATGGAACTCAAATTCCTGACACAATTAATATTTGAATAAACTTTACAAAAAATAATTACTTGCTTAAAATATGTACAAAATAATAAAAAAAGAAGGCTGACTTCAAAAAGTTTGTTAATGTATTTTAATTCAATGACTCTTTTGTTGCTGTTTCTGGCTTATGAGTTCTTCAAAACGTGGAATATTATTAAACGAAAATATAAATTTTATTAATTACAGAGGAAAAAAAATGAATCTAAATTTGAACAGATGCTTCTTGCGTCCCCTGGAATGATGCTCGAACCCTTGCTCTATCATTTAGAAAAATGCCCCATATCCACCAATACTTTATTCTTCACTATCTACATGATTCCAAACTCCTAAAAACGGTATGTTCCTTTCACAATTAACAGCAATTCAGGCTTGCCAGCGTCATGAGTTCCAGTGCCGAGATGGACAGTGCATTGATGCAAGGAGAAAATGTGATCGTTACCCAGACTGCGCCGATCGTTCAGATGAGAGTGACTGCCGTAAGTACTTAGTTTCTAAGGTATCCATCGCACTGCATCAGTTTTGCTGATGTTGAACCCAAATGTTCACACAACAAGAGTCTTTACTCTTCTTCTTCTTCTTCCTAAAGAGCCAGCATGTTTATTTATTGTATTTTTATTCATTTATTTATTTTCACAGGGAGTGTGCGTGTCTGTTTATTTTGTATATATATATATATATATATATATATATATATATTTGGTGTGTTTGTGCTGTTTTTAGCAGTTCTTTGATTTTCAGGTGTCTTCAATTGTTTTATTTTCAGATCAATAATTTGAATTGATTGATTAAAAAAAATCGCCAATGACATGTTTGATTTGTGTCTGCTATGGACATTTTGTTGTTGTTGTTTTTTGGAGGGTGGGGGCTTGTTTTTTTTTTTGTTAATTTGTTTTTTTTTGTTTTTGTTGTTTTTTTTTGTTTTTTTTTGGGGGGGGGCTTGTTTTTTAAAATTATTTGGGGGGGGTATTTTCTTTTTTCAGAGGCATTACTTTTTGTTGGATTGGGGGCATTTATTGTTTTGGAGGGTTATTTTTTGTAGTGTGGGGATTTTTTTTTTGGCGGGGGTTGGGGGTTGGTTCCTATTTTGATGGGTTTTTTTTGGGGGGGTTCTTGGAGGGGATGTTGTTTTATTTCAGAGGCATTATTTTTTTATGGATAGGGTGCATTGATTTTTTTTGTGTGGGGGTGTTACTTTGTTGTGGAGAGGGGAGATGGGTTTTTTTTGGGGTGGGGGTGGGGTTCACGCATTCAAGCCATTATTGCTCTTCTTTTTCAGCCATTGTTATTTTTAATTCAATTTCCTTTCAGAAAATCATTTTTATCAACTTTCTATCAAAAATAAACCTGTAAAGGAAACTTTTAGTACCAACTTTTATCTCACACTCTAACAGTTTGGGGGCATCAAATAACCCACAAGGGTTAATATGCCATTAAACAAACCAAACCAAACTGTCTATAAAGATTTTTTTTTTTTAATACCACAAATACCTGCATGGATATTCTAAAATCAAAAAGTGAAACATCATTTTTGACGGTCATTATATATGAAATAAACTGCTTGTGCAATAACCAATGATTTTCTTTCATAGTAATACTAGTAGAAAAACACATTTTATATACCTAGTTAATTATTGGAGTAAATTGTTGTAAACATATACTCAACACCAAATATAATGAATTTGGTTTTTAAAAAACTGATTTTAAAAATTTGGTTAAAAAATATTTAGTTTAAAAAATTTTTTTTTTTGATTAAAAGAAAATTTAGTTAAAACTTAAAAGGATACACTTGAATTAAAAAAAATTGATTAAAAAGAATTTGGTTTAAAAAAAAACAGAATTTGGTTTAAAAAAAAACAGAATTTGGTTAAAAATAAAAGAATGGAGCTAAAAAGAATCTAGTTAAAACAAGTTAAATAGTTAAAAACATTCATTTAAAAAAGATAATTTAATTTAAAAAGTTTGGTTAAAAAAATATAAAGTTAAATCAGTTATCAAAATTACTTTATTCAGCATTAAATGATTTGAAAGGTTTGATGTGCCATAAATACAGACAAATATAGAATTTGTAGATTATTACTTTTTTCCATTTTCCCATTCCATTAACCCTTCACTGCACATTATAGACCTAATTGCACCTCACATTATGTATCTCTCTTTCACCTCTCACCCAGCCACTACAAAATTATGTCAACCTCACCAATTCCAATGTAAAGATGGACAATGTATAGATGCTAGCAAGAAATGTGATGAACGTTTTGATTGTTCTGATGGATCAGATGAACAAGATTGTCGTAAGTAGTCTAAATAAATAAATAGATAAATAAAATGTGAAAATCTGTTGCTTGAAAATAAATGTATCCTTATTTAGAATAATTCATGATTATAATTTATCAGTCTAACAAAATCTATAATTATAATAATAATTACATAATAATTCATTATAATTTATCATAATAATTACATAATAATTCATAATAATTTATCACTAATTTTATTATAAAATCTATAATTATATAATAATTACATAATAATTCATAATTATAATTTATCACTCTAATTTTATTATAAAAATCTATAATTATAATAATAATTACATAATAATTCATAATTATAATTATCACTAATTTTATTATAAAAATCTATAATTATAATAATAATTACATAATAATTTATAATTCATACTTGGCTACTGGTTATTTTAATTTCTATCCTAGTGGAGAAGAGCTATGCCTCAGGGCAGATAATCAAATATCTCACACGGAATTTTTCCTGAAATAGTTACACAGTTTCATAAATCAGATATTTCTTTTTGATTAAGAGTCATTGTGTGTGTAAGTTAGGGTAGCAAAGGCATAAAGTCAACACATCTTGGTAACTGTCAGTGTCTTGCCTATGTGATTTTCAAACAATAATAAAATAGGCAAGAAACTGTCATTTACCAAGTGCCATTGACTTCATGTCCATGCTACCCTAACTTATATATATATATTAAACTTTGCACTAATTTTTGTTAGTATATTTTACTTAACTGCACCTTATCTTCTAACCAATTTAGAAGGTGGTATAATACGTTGCCCACCTAACCAATTTCAATGTGGAAATGGACAATGTATAGATGTTAGTAAGAAATGTGACAGACGTCCTGATTGTGCTGATGGGTCAGATGAATTAGATTGTAGTAAGTAGTAGAAAAAAAAAAATCACTTTCATATCACTGTTTTAAATTTTATTTTCGTTTTTATACACCTTAATGTCTTTAAAGAAAAAATACAGGTGATTTACAGGCGTAAGAGCTGTATTTATTTGTTATAGAGTGCAATTCATTTAAATGTTACTATTGGTTTCAAAGCAGCATATTAGTTATATCATCAAAACAATACGCCTGTGAAAGATTCCTTTCTTTCACAGGCGCGTTTTCTTGATAAGTGGCCAATATGCTGCTTTGAAACCAATGGTAACAATCACCCCTTAAATATAGTGTACTCTATAACAAATATATTCAGTAATCCTTAACTTTTTCCTCGTAAATTCCTACCATAAAATAAACTGAACCCTCATTTTATGTCCGTGTTTTTGTAATAAATGTTTTATTTTTCTTGCACCCGTTATTTTACAATACTAAATATATTTTCTTTATTCTTTATTCTTTAACAAATAAAGAAAATATATTTAGTATTGTAAAATAACGGGTGCAAGAAAAATAAAACATTTATTGCAAAAACACGGACATAAAATGAGGGTTCAGTTTATTTTATGGTAGGAATTTACGAGGAAAAAGTTAAGGATTACTGAATATATTCATTAAAATCCCTTTTGATAATAACTTTGTATGATTATAACTATACAATATATTATATTAAATAATTATTTCATCAACATACATTTATACCATTTTACTAATAGCATACTATGAGATTTAATGAAAATATTTTGATTATCAAAAAAAGCATAATTGCTATCTAAGATTATGCAAATCTTATTATAATGGAGATTGTGTATTTTTCTGTCTGTAACCGAAACTATATCACTACTCAAGTCACAATTCCCTTAGTTATTAACATCACATTCTCAATGATTTTATTTTTATTTAAACCTCAATTATTAATAAAACTTGTTTTACATTATCAATACTGTTAACCATATCTACATACAAACAATATGCAACAAAATAGCGGTTTACAGTGTGAATGGAAGGCTAATTTGCATATTGATATTAAAAATTTGATTTTAATAAATATCTGCTTAGTATTATTGATTTCTAACTGTTAGTTTTATTTTAATGAATATAAGCAACAATCTCTTCAAAGAATCTTAAATGAAATCCATTGCTTAAATTATAACATTTTCAGTTGTTCTATTTTTCCAACTCCCCCTCTGTTTCAAATCTTTTTATTTGCAGTTTCATTAGTCTTTCTAATTTAATATAATATTTTATTACATTAAAACTTAACCAATTGCACCCGGAGGGTGCATATATTTGCTAGTATAGTTAATATATATTAATTAACCTCACTGTTGCATTGATTTTTTTATTTCTTAGCTGCACAACGTTGTCAACCTAATGAATTTGAATGTAAAAATGGACAATGTATAGAGCTTAGCAAGAAATGCAATCGGCATTATGATTGTGCTGATGGCTCAGATGAAACTGACTGTAGTAAGTAGTTAAGACATAAAACATTTCCACCATTTTGTTGAATCATAATGTAAATGGTCACTAAACACCACCATGTTTTTCATAGTATTTTGTTATGCTATTAGGTTGTTACAAAAATAATGGCCGATTGAAGTGCTCGGTTTTGAAATGTCATTTTAACATAGAATTTGTTGTTTATTTGTGGATTCATCTCCCCATGCTTTGTTGATATTGGCAGCAGTTTCGGAGGCATTGTGCCCTTGCAACATAAAAAGGTGAAGGTCATGTTTAGGCATGTTCATCTTTGAAGGCTCCTATTTTTCAAAAATACTTTCTATCTGAAAATAAATTAAATTTTATTTTTCAGCACACATTAATTATCATATATGCAAAAATTCACCTGAAATAAACAACAAATTCTATGTTAAAATAACATTTCAAAACCGAGCACTTAAATCAGCCATTATTTTTATAACAACCTAATAAAATAATAATAAAACTTTAAATTTTTGTAGAACAATTGTAACTTATAAAAACTTAATAAATTAATTTTGTATGATTTAGAAATTTTCAGACTGTTGTGCTCATCTTTATTATATACACTACATTTCAGCCGGTGTGCCATTCGGCCTTTTTTGGTTGAGGTTTTTCTTGCCAAAATCAGAAGTCTTTACAGAACTTTGAACCCTTTATTTAATCCATTAGGGTAGATTGTTCGTATTCTCTTAACCATGACTGGGTACAAGTGTTAAGCTATGTTAAGTATTCTATGTTATTTTTACCTGTAATCAGGATTGAACCTTGAAGAAGGCTGGAGGGCACATTGGACAAAATATCATGTACATAAGCATAAAGATAGGAACTATAGTCTGAAAAAAACTAAATACAAATTATCAAGCCTGATTTAAAAAATTCTGATAAATTGCTAAATTAATATGATATATATATATTTTTTAAATAAACGAAATTGAAATATTATATTAGATTATTTAAACTTTAATTTGAAGTATTTTTCATATATTTAAATGCTGATTGTAGGTAATCTGTCTCATTAAAATAATACCAAATCTTTAAATTCGTTTGTTTTTAGTCAATAAAAACTTGATAAATTAACATATTAAATATACCTTTAAAAAATAAACAAAATTAAAATATTTCATCAGATTATTCAATCTTTAACTTGAAGTATTTTTCATATATCTAAATCTTGATTACCCATAATTCTTCATTCTAAAATCAATTTAAAAAAAAAACGCTTTAATTTTCATGGTTATTTTCTTATTTTTACCTATTTCATTTCATCTTTGTATATTTCTTGTTCATATCACCCAGCGCCAACAAAACGTTGCCTACCTAACCAATTCCAATGTGGAAATGGACAATGTATAGACAATAGCAAGAAATGTGACCGACGTTATGATTGCTCTGATGGGTCAGATGAAGAAGATTGTTGTAAGTAGTCAATCGGATTCAAGTATCTCACTTGGTTGTGTCAGAAACCAGA
>CM042170.1:60354994-60362494 GCA_023376005.1 Doryteuthis pealeii | reverse complement strand
TGTATATATAATATATATATAATATATATATATATATATATATATATATATATAAATCCTTGTTTTCAGTCACAACATGAATATGGTTAAACTTTATAATAAAAGACAACTCTATGATTGTTGATCACATTTGTTTATTAATATTGCACCATTTTTTTTCTTGACACTTTTTTTTTTCTTTCTTCCTCATCCCTGCACTCTGATCTATCTTGTCACTGCACTTCACATTAACGTTCTTTCACCTCTCACCTAGCCGCACATCGTTGTCTACCTAACCAATTCCAATGTAAAGATGATCGATGTATCGAACATAGCAAGAAATGTGATGGAGTATTTGATTGCTCTGATGGGTCAGATGAATATGGCTGTTGTAAGTAGTTTAGTTGTACTAAAATGTGACCAAAAGATTATCTTTTTTTTTTTTATTATGGTTTAGTACCAATTGGAATTAGTAGGATTAGCCAACTTATATGAGGCGTGTCAAAAAAAGAAACCAACCCTTTTGAAAATATAAATTTCTAGTTTTGCCTATAATGAGATTGGACTCCATCGTAATAGACCTCTCTCTCTTGTTACTGTGTTTCCCAGAAAATAAGACCTACCTACCTTTTTCAGGACGATTTTAACTCTTAAAGTCCTATACCACCTCATTCCACCTGGCTAGAAGTCACATTTCCTAATCTGCCCCAGACGATTGCCTTTGTTTTAATGTAATATTAAACATATTTAGAAGTCTTTGATTTAAGGGAAATATCTCGGGTAACTTTAAATGAAAAGGACATTTTTAGCCATTTTTTGATAAATCCTTATAGGAATGGGGCTCTGGACTTGGAAAATTCTTAACAGGATGTTAAGAGTTAATATAAACCTTCCCTTAAAATAAGCCCTAGTTGAGATCCATTCCAGAGGATGATGATATGATTATTTTTTAATGAATTGTTGTTAATGAGTTTTTGAATAAAAGAAAATGTTAATGGTAAATAAATGTAGAAATCTCATAATTTTCTACTTCATAATGTCGTTTTTGAATATATGAAGAATAAGCCTTCCCCCTTAAAATAAGCCCTAGTTGAGAGTGGCAGACAGATGAAAGAAATAAGCATTCTTAACAATCACATCATTCAACGCAAACACTCGTCTTCGTAAATGATCAAATGTAGATTGATTTTCTACTTTTTAATGTCGTTTTTCAATATATGAATAATAAGCCTCCCCCCTTAAAATAAGTCCTAGTTGAGAGTGGCAGACAGTTGAAAGAACAATAACATTCTAGAAGATGATGATATGATTATTTTTGAATGAATTGTCGTTAATGAGTTTTTGAATAAAAGAACATGTTAATGGTAAATAAATGTAGATTGTTTTTTATAATTTCTGTTTATTTAGAAATTTTGTAATTTTCTACTTTGTAATAAATTATATAAGAATAAGACATCCCCTGAAAATAAGCCCTAGTGTTATATTTCAGAGTGAAAATTTATATCAGCCCCGTCTTATTTTAGGGGAAACACAATATTACACAATTCTTAGCAATTTTTTTTTTAGTTCAACACATGACCATTGTAAGACTTCTGTTGCAAGAAATTAAAGATATCTTCTTGATATGCTGTTTCAAAAGTATGGTTTCTCTGGGGACATGCCTCATGAATAGATACATACACACACAATATATATATATATATATATATATATACATACACACTCATATATATACATTTGTACACACATATATATATATATATATATATATATATATACACATATGTATACACAAATATATAATTAAACAAAACAGATGTCTCCTGTTAAATGAGTATATTAACGATCTTTTCAAGCTTTCTGGCCAACTTTTTAATATTTGGATGGAATCTGTGGATTAATCCATCAAAGATTTTTTTCCCAAGTACTTTTGGCACTTCGAAGGAGATATCTGTTTTGTTTAATTCTATATATATAAATGAAATAATGCTGCCCAAATCACACACACACACACATATATATAATATATATATATATATATACATATATATGTATGTGTATATGCACCTATATATATATATATATATATATATATAAACAAATGTATATACATATATATGTATACACATTTATATATACACCTATGTTTATACACATATATATATATTTATATATATACAAACATATAAATGTATATACATATATGTTTATACACATATATATATATTATATATATACAAACATATAAATGTATATACATATATATGTATACACATTTGTATATATACACCTATGTCTATACACATATATATACAAACATATATATATATATATGTATGTATGTATAACAATTTCTGCTATTTTATTTTGTTAAATTTTGTCATTAATGTCTTCTTTTTTTTTTTTTTAAATAAAATTTAAAAACAACCTTTGACCCCCAAATTCCTAAACATTGACCTTTCTTCTCCACTATTATTTTGCACTTGAGCTTTGTGGCTAAATGTAATCTAAGCTCTGACTTTTCTTTTTCTTTTAATTAAAAAAACTCTTTCATTTATACAAACTTTTCTTGCTATTCTATAAAAAAGAAGGAATTCACTCCATCTTATCTTTTTTACAAATTATTGACATGAAATTAAATACTAGTCAAAAATTAATAATAGTAATAATGTTTATCTTTATTTATTGATCATAATTTAATTATAATCCTAGATTTTATTATTAAGGTTAAACAGTGATTGAATAATCAAGCTTAACAATTTTTTAGTAATAAATTTATTTCAAACAATAAAAATCTGAAATCTAAAACTACTAAAGAGTTCATCAAACAAAAGGGAGATAAGCCCTTCTCTATTTTTACTGTCTATTAACTCTTAATGTCCTATACCACCTCATTCCACCCAGCCGGAAGTCACATTCATTTTCCTAATCTACCCCAAATGATAGCCTTTGTTTAAATGTAATATTAAACATATTTAGAAGTCTTTAATTTAAGGGAAATAACAGGTAACTTTTAATGAAAAAGTCATTTTTAGCCATTTTTTGTTAAATCCTTATAGGAATGGGGCTCTGGACTTTGTTTCAGTGTAATATTAAACATATTTAGAAGTCTTTAATTTAAGGGAAATAACAGATAACTTTTAATGAAAAGGCCATTTTTAGCCATTTATTGATAAATCCTTATAGGAATGGGGCTCTGGACTTGGAAAGCCTTTGTTTAAATGTAATATTAAACATATTTAGAAGTCTTTTAATTTAATGGAAATAACAGGTAACTTTAAATGAAAAGGCCATTTTTAGCCATTTTTTGTTAAATGGTTATAGGAATGGGGCTCTGGACTTTGTTTCAATGTAATATTAAACATATTTAGAAGTCTTTAATTTAATGGAAATAACAGGTAACTTTTAATAAAAAGGCCATTTTTACCCATTTTTGATAAATGGTTATGGGAATTGGGCTCAACAGGATATTAAGAGTTAAAATAGAGTTAATTCTTTCTTAACTTTATTAATTATTAACTGAACTTTATTAATCCTTTCTAATTGTTGCTTATTAATTTTCTTTTCTATTTATGTTTGTTTGTGTGTTTTGTCTTAATAAATTTAACCCTTTCAACCAATCTGTATTATTTCATAACATGGTATTTTGCTATTTGTATTTTTTTGGTAATTTGACTATGCCCCCTTTTTGGCATACATGTCCAGTACCTATGCTCCTTTCTACATAGTAGATAATAATTGTAATGAAATGAAATTTGTGTTGAAAGGGTTAATTACACTGGTTTACAAAGAAATTGAGGCAAGCACAAAAATAGCTGTTTTAACCTAATTTGGGGGTGCTGAATTCAGATTTGAAATCCGTTTTTACTCATCACCTCTAGTTTTTTTTAGATATGCATACAGTACATTTTGTACACATACTGTACATAAAGGCGTATATGCATTCAGGGTTAATTTCTAATATTGTGTGACTTATGTCTTCTTTTTTACTTCTAACTGTCTGCGGTACTATGAATTGTGTACATTGTGTCATCCAAGTATATTTATTCTGTCAATGTTCTTTATCTATCCCGTTTTATCTGTAATAAGCTGCTGCAACTGTTGAAATAAGCACGTATATAGTCTGTATATACTAAAATGAGACTATTTAAAAGACGGAAAACTAGAGGTGATAGAGCAAAACTGTTTATAAATTTGAATTCAGCACATCCAAATTAGTAAAAAAAAACACCTATTCACATGCTTGCTTCAGATAAAAAATATTTTTTTGTAAACTAGTGTTATTTCTTCTTTTTTTTTTTTCTTTTTTTTTTTTTCAAATACCAATACAACTAATAATCTAACAAGTCTTTCTTTCTTGACTATTTCTTACTATCCAACTTACTGTTGCTGTGTTGACTATTTCATCATCATCATCATCATCGTCAATAGCTGAAAAGAAATGTGAACCTGACCAATTTGAATGTGCCAATGGAAAATGTATTGATGCTCGGCTGACATGTGACGATGAAGATGATTGTTTTGATCAGTCTGACGAACTCAATTGCAGTAAGTAGTTAGCATTAACCTAAAAAAATGTCTTCGATCATAGAAACCCTAAAACAAACTCCCTGGTCTAGTGCTAGTGAAAAGGGGATAGACTCCCTCACTGTCTGGTTAATGCTGAAAATTGTTCATACAAGCTCTTAGCAATAGTTTTGGATCTGTGTGGTAAAGCGGTTCAGCTGAGGGTATGTGTGGCATTCCACGTCAGACACAAAAATAAACTCCCTGGTCTAACGCTAGTGAAAAAGGGATAGACTCCCTCGCTATCTGGTTAATGCTGAAAATTGTTCATACAAACTTTTAGCAATAGTTTTGGATCTGTGTAGTAAAGCAGTTCAGCTGAGGGTATTTGTGGCACTCCACCTCAGACACAAAAACAAACTCCCTGGTCTAGCGCTAGTGCAAAGGGGATAGACTCCCTCGCTGCCTGATTGATGCTAACAATAAACAACTCCACCGACTTTACTTACTCTTTATATACACACACTCCAACCACTTTGCATTCGCAGAATGTGACACTAGGTTAATTTCTTAAGCAGAGTTTAACAGGTTTGAATTCAGCGTTCTCCTTCTCCTAGACTGGTTGTCTAACCTAAGTTAAAGAGCCCAGTCTGTCCTATTTTACCCATAGCTGGAGGGAGTATATTTGGATTCATATCTTTCCCAATGTGAAATGCAAACAGTCCATTTCTTACAATGATAACCATTACACCACACACCTCCATTATTTATTTAACATCATATAGTTTTCCTTCTCTTAGACTGGTTGCCATGCCAAGGTTAAAGAGCCCAGTCTGCCCTACTATTTACCCATAGCTGGAGGTGGAATAGTTGTATTTGTTGCATTTCCAAAGGGCATTAGCACAAAGTGAAACACAAACATTTTTTTGCCACAACCAAGTAATCCTGATCCTGCCCAGAAAGATACCATGTAGCGGAATTATTCTGTATGGTATCCTGATGACCTAAAAAGGTCAACGGATTAGGGGATGAAGATGTGAATTTAGGGAATTATCTTTAAAAGATTTTAATCTCTCTACTTAAATACAAACGTCAGCACTTTTTTTTCCCCTTCTTATTACCGTATATACTTGAGTCTCATCTGATGCTATCCGGGACTATTAAAAAAAAACAGCTGAAAATTGTAGGTGTATCAGTTGGCCTAGGCCAAGTAGTTACACATACACACACACACACACACACACACACACACACACAGAGTTTATATTTCATGTATAGTGCGACCTCCTTCCACCCCGTAATATTAGGCTAAAATTTAGGTCTCGGATAGTCACATGGTACACAAGTATATACGGAAAATTATTTTGTATTTCGCGCCTTAATACTACAGCATAACTCCTATAAGCTTTTGCGATACAAGTACAGAATAGTGTGCAAGAGATAATATCATTAGAATCGCAGTTTATGTATAAATAGTATTAAATTAAATATGTATGAATAGTATTAAATTAAATTAAACTCCTGAATAGTATTAAATTAAATTAAATTAAATAGTATTAAATTACAGAAACTCCCGAAGTACCCTAACCCAAATCCTTACCCTAAAACTAATTATAACTTTTACCCTAATCCTAATCCTAGCGTCTGAAAGGTTTCGGGTATTTCTGTGAAATGTAATGCTTTTTATATGTAATCTAATGATATTATAAAAATTGGGGAGATATTAACTCTTGTTCTTATAATGCATTAAATTACTTAAAAGAGAGTAACCTAACACAGAATATTTGGTAGGAAAATAAAGACAAGTCAATTAATACTATATAACATTTAATTCAACAAAACTCAAGGAAGGCACCAAGTTCTTATCCCAAACATATAAATGAGTCCCCACGTGTTCAGGGAACACATAGAAATGTCTGAATGCAAAGATGAAAAAGGTTGTCACTTACTATTCATATCTGGAGATCCCAGATCAAAGAGGGAGTCACTTTTGCGGGACTGCCTTTCAATAGCTTAGTCACAACACTCCCTAACAGCAAACCCTAGCAGCAAGGAAAGATAATCCTTCACCAATGTCAACTGCATCCAAAACAAGGGAAGATAATCCCTATAGTATTATCTCTTGCGCGCTATTCTGCATTAGTACTGCTTTTGCTTTAAATAATCTTTTTCTTTTAATTTTTTGTTCTTTTCTTTTCTTGTGCATGTCTTTATTTCTTTCTGTGTGTTTTCTTCTTCATCTCTCCTAATCATTTAACTCTTTCAACTCACCAAACAGCTCAATGCCTTTCTAACCAATTCGAATGTGATGATGGCAAATGTATAGATGCTAATTTGAAATGTAACCAACATTATGATTGTTCTGACGGGTCAGATGAACTTCATTGCCGTAAGTAATTTGTATATTAACATTTCTTAAAGTAAGAAATTACCCTCTTGAATTTTTGTACCGCTCCTTTAAATTATATCTCATATAGCAGTGGCAAACTTTGTATTAAGCCTAATCTTAAAAAAAAACATTATTTGTACTCTAAAGTAAAGTTCCAGTTTACTGGGCCAATGTTAAGCAAATTGGACCAACTGGGCCCATAACCAAGTGGACCCATATACCTAATCTACAAATCATGTATTATTTTGGTTTTTTGGATTGTTTACCTGTTGTAGACTAGCCTGGCTTACCTAATCCTAAAAAAAACAAAACATTATTAGTACTCTAAAGTAAAATTCCAGTTTACTGGGCCAATGTTAAGCAAATTGGACCAACTGGGCCCATAACCAAGTGGACCCATATACCTAATCTACAAATCATGTATTATTTTGTTTTTTTGGATTGTTTACCTGTTGTAGACTAGCCTGGCTTACCTAATCCTAAAAAAAAACAAAAACATTATTAGTACTCTAAAGTAAAATTCCAGTTTACTGGGCCAATGTTAAGCAAATTGGACCAACTGGGACCATAACTAAGTGGACCGATAGACCTAATCTACAAATCATGTATTATTTTGGTTTTTTGGA
>CM042170.1:60192494-60349994 GCA_023376005.1 Doryteuthis pealeii | reverse complement strand
ATGTACACAGGGTTGTAGAGTCAGAACTTAAAAACTTTGATTCTAACTCCTCTTTATATAATAAGTGATTATGGCCTACAAATAGATAAAAAACCTATATATATATATATATATATATATATATATATATAATCCATAGTTTTACCAATTCTGACAACCACTTAATTGTTTTTGACTCCACAGCTCTGTATGTACATAAGTTAGAATTCGGTTCTACTTTTAAAATATAAGTATTAAAAAAAAAGACTTGAGATTTTATAAACTAATTGTGTGCATGCATATTAATAATTCTTTTTTTCATAAAATATAAATATAAAAAAAATATTTGCTCAATATACAGATTTTTTTTTTTTAAAGTAATGAAAACTTAAAAAAAGCCCTCTATTTTTCTTTATTTAAATTAAATAAATATATATATATGTGTGTGTGTGAGTAAAAGTTGAGGGACACAGTGAATAAGAACACAAACAATTACATTCAATTAATATTTTGCCTCTGTGGATTTAAGAGGCTTCTTCAGTGAGCTTCGGCCACTGGACCTGCCAGAGGTTAAATTAATAGCATTGATCCCAGGGAGCCATCCCTCCAGGCAATACCTGCCCACTCGATTTAAAGGGGCAGGGCTAGTTTATTGCTCAGTGCCTGAGGCGCCTCCCTTGAGGGGGAATGCTAACGGGATGAACACAATTTTTCAACCTGCCACCCATGAGTCTTGGCTTGTGGTTGGTCCCATGTTAATAGGGACTTAAGCCTGACCTCATACAATTGGGGTATGAGGATAATATTGGCTTCTTAAAAATCTTGAAGTCTGGTGAAATATTAATTGAATGTAAATTGTTTGTGTTTTTATTCACTGTGTCCTCAACTTTTACTCATAATTTGTCGGATTTTTTCCAAATCTGTTATTTCCTCATACATATATATATATATATATATATATATATATATTGCATTATTTCCTGCACATTTCTGTTGTTACTACTGCACTGTATGTCTTTCTTGACACTTTACTCGGTATGTCTCTCTTATTTCAAATCTTGTTAAACAGCGCGTTGTCATCTAAACCAATTCCAATGTAGAAACGGACAATGTATAGATGCAAGCAAGAAATGTGACCAACATTATGATTGTTCTGATGGGTCAGATGAAATTGCTTGTTGTAAGTAATAATAAAAGATTAAAAAGATAAAATTTGAAAAATATAAAACAAAACAAAAAAAAAAAAGTCCTTAGATATCTTTCATTCATTTTATTATCTAAAATAAATAATCTTTTTCTTTTTAATATTAAACATTCAAAAAAAAAATTAAGTTGTAAAATTATTTTTATATATATATATTTAAAAAAAATAAAAATTAAGTTAGAAAAATGTAATTTTTATTTTTATTTTTTTAAGAATAATCTATCCATTTTTTAAAACATTTCCTACACTTATGTTATAAATGGTTATTATTTGGTTATATTCTAATAATTTTTTTATAAGATATTTACATTTTTAAAAAGCAAAGTAGAATTTGATTATTTTCCTTCTAGTGTTAAATGTTTTAAAATTTAAAAAGTTATCTACAAAGTACGCATTCCTGTTTTTTTTTTTTTTGTTTTTTTTTTTTTCTCCAGCATTTAAATTTTTTTTTTTTTGATAAAGGAATGCTCCCTTCAAATTTACAGCAGGATCCAGCCTCATACATTCAGTTGATCCACCTTTTCGGGAACATAAACTTATTTTTAATTTGAATTCTTAAACAAAAAATTTTATGCATTGTTAAAAAAATAAAAATAAAAATAAAAAAAGTTTAACAAGTTTATTGAAAAATGACTGCCCAAAATAATTTATTGTAAAATAAATTTTACAATAAATTATTTTGGGCAGTCATTTTTCAATAAACTTGTTAAACTTTTTTTTCTTTTTTTTTCTTTCTTTTTTTTTTTATCAATGTATAAAATTTTTTGTTTCAATGATAAATTTCCAAAGTGCTTAAATCAAAAATTATTTAAGAATTGTGATGAAAAACAAGTTAATTTTTCCCAGAAAAAAAAAGAAAAAAAAAAGCAGATCAAAAAGTTCTTATGAGGGTGGCTCCTGCTGCTGCTAATTTGAAGGGAGCATTCCTTTAAAAAAAAAAAAAAAAAAAAAAAAGCTGAAAAAATTTGGGAGTGCGTATCCTGAAGATAACCAAAAATTAAAAAGAAGTAAATAAATCTGTTCAATATTGGTAGCAATAAAACTTTTAAATTTCTTCATTGTGCATGCTTATACTACTGTGTGCATTTCTGCACTCCTCACCTTCTGTGCGTCTCTCTTTCACCTCACCTAGTTGCAAAACGTTGCCAACCTAACCAATTCCAATGTAGAAATGGACAATGTATAGATGCTAGCAAGAAATGTGATCAACATTATGATTGTTCTGATGGGTCAGATGAAGAACACTGTAGTAAGTAATAGCTAAAAAAAATGAAATAGATAAGGTCAGCTGACCTTATTTGTAGAGTTGTTGGAATGATAAAAAAAAAAAAGACTTACGCAGAAAATTACAAATATAATATATTTTTTTAATATAAATGCTGATTTGCTTTCATAAATAATCTGCATTTTTTTTGTATGCCATAGAATTCTGGGTAATATCCGTGTTGGTCACCCCAGTTACTGAAAGAAAGTTCTTCCCATTGAAATGTATTGAAATCTTATGTTGGTGTTTGTTGGTTAAATTTACTTATTAAAAAAAAAAATTGTCAAATCTTTATAAAAAAAAATTTTTTTTTATTATAATTATTTTTATAACCCTTTTGGTGCAGAAAGCCAAAAAAGTTCCCAGAGGGCTATCCCCCCATGTAAACACCTGTCTCCTTGATTTAAAGGGGCAGGGCTGGGTTTATTGCCCAGTGCCTGAGGCAGCTCAAAAAAGGAATGCTAAGGATATACATGCAGTTTTTAAACACTAGCCATGCATGAGCTTCGGTTTGTGTGTGGTTCTCCACTATAACAATCCTTGTGTTCAACTGGCATGCTGGGATGTCAGTAAATACTTACTTAATAATTTTGGAACTTGTACAATATATCCCCCCCCCCAAAAGTGCCTGTTATTTAAAGCCCTAAAATTGAAAAAAAAAAACAACAAAAAACCCCAAACTTTATTACTTTTAAAACTTTAGTAAGACAGTCATTTTTAGAAATATCTAGGAATAAAAAATCATCTTATAAACACATTTGTGAATATATTCCCCAATTGTCAGGGCTGGTGCTAGGGTCTCATAGCCCCCCCATCTCCGAATAATTATAAGGGGCCCCTGCTCTACTACTTGTCAATTTTTATTAAGTAGAATTCATATAGAACTTGCCATTCCAGGGGGCCCACACTTCTACTACATGTCAATTTTCATAAAGTAGAATCGATACAATATGCCTATGAAAGGATCTCTCAAAGTAGTTTTGGCTAATGAGAGGAGAGGCCCTTTGGTGTGAATTCAAAGTTTTCCTTCTCTTAGACTGGTTGCCATACCAAGGTTAAAGAGTCCAATTTTAGCATATGTGAAAAATCAATTTTGCACTAATGATAGATTAATATTGTTATTAATAAATAAATCATCATCATCATGTCGCGCTTTCAGCGCGGATATCCATAACAATCTCTCTCCATCCGTCCCTCTCACTCATCATTCTCGGGAGGTCCTCTATGCAGCATCCTGCATCCACACAGAGCTGATCAACGTATGTTTTTGCTGGTCGGCCCACACTGGCTTGTCCATGTGCTGGCTTCCACAGGAGGACATCGCTTATGAGTTCGTCCTTGCTTCTCCAGCAGTGTCCCGCGTGTCTTGTCCGTCTTACTCGGATGGTTTGGGTGAAATGTGGTAGGTGGCCGTACAGCTGTTTTCTCGTAGGGTGCTGTTTCCACGTCTTGTTCATGATCACCCGCAGCATTCTTGTGCAGCTCCCATCTAGTTTATTCTCTAGTCGCTTAGTTAGGGTCCAGGTGGTGCAGCCATACAGCAGTACTGACACGACAACGGCCTGGAAGAACTGTCTCTTTAACTTGTCTGTGAGATTGGACCTCCATATGATAGATAATCTATTTATAGCGGCCCATGCCTTTCCTAAGCGTGCATTAACGTCGTTTTCTGTGGAGGAGATGTTACTGCCTAAGTATCTAAATTGTTCTACAGAGTTTAGGAGTTTGCCATCGATGGTTGAGATGTTGCTTTTGTTTTTGAAAGACATGAACTCAGTTTTATCAGAGTTCACGAATTCTTGGAAAATATTAGAGCCAAGTCTCTAATAAGCACTCCAAATCAGTTTTGGGGGTGCTTATTGGAGACTTGGTCCAACTTTTAAAAAATTATGGTCAAAAGTGTATTCCAGCCATTAATTTTAATGGAATAGTGTATTCCAGCCATTAATTTTAATGGAATAGTGTATTCCAGCCATTAATTTTAATGGAATAGTGTATTCCAGCCATTAATTTTATTGCCAAATGCACTAAAAGGGTTTAAATAAATTTAAAGCAAATCTTAACTCTGTCGAGAAGACATTTAAAATGCATTAATAAAAAAAAGTTAATTTGACATTTTTTTTTTTTTAAAAGACTAACACCATCATAAAGTACAGGACTTTATTTCAAAAGGGACAAGAATTTTTTTTTTTGTTTGGACCCACCAACACGGATATTGCCAAGTTATGTAGTTATTTTTTTCAGCTTCTGTATTTTAAAGTTATCATATAAACTAGGATAAATAATTTCTTAAAAGACACATTAAATAAATCACTAAAACATTTATTCTTAATTAAAAGAAATTTATTTTATTTTATTATTATTATTTTTTTACTATGCTTCATACGACTCTAATACAAGGGATTTGAGGTCTGTTTTGGAATCTACGTGACTAGTCATAAACTGAGTCCCTATTCCTGTTTTCCCTGCGCACACAAATGTGCATTTGAAACAATTACTAAAAGGTAATTTTGATATTTTGTCATTCTGGCCTCCTGCTTTAATTTACGCAATGTTTTAGTGAGCCAGCGTCAGGCGAATTTCCGGCCCAAATTAGATATTTTCCGAGGCGTGTTTTTATCAGTTTTTTTTTGTCAGCAAATTAATGTAATATTTTACAACACCCCTCCTTTAAAAAAAAAATGTTTTTCTTGTTTTGTTTTTTCGATTGAATTTGTACAAATTTCAATTGAATAGTTAAAAAACTCAAACTTAAAAACAATTTTCATACCGTATTATTTTTATTCAAAATAAATGTCACCACTTTTTAATACTTATTCAAAATTCGAAAATCAAAACAATCAATACTTTGAACAAAAAAACAAAATTATTTACAAAAAATTAGTATTTTACATTAATTTGCCAACAAAAAGCGACAAAAACCCGACTCTGAAAATATCTCACTTGGGCCGGAAGTTTGCCTGACGCAGGCACGCTAAAACATAGTGTAATTAGGGCAGGAGCCCGGGACGACAAAAGATCAGAATTATCAATTTATATTTTGTCAGTAAAAAGATTAAAGATAAAGGAGAGGGGCTGCTCTTTTAAAATTTTTTACAAATTTCTTAATGTTACATACAAATATATTAGTACTATATGCCTTAAAATTCGATCACGTGTTATTTGAATAACTTAAATAACCTCTTATCTACCGAGTGTGCAGATCTCAAAAATGCATCCCCACAACCAGGTGTGCAGGTTGAAAACCATATTCTGCATCCATTGCATGCTAGAACAACATACATTTCACTGAAGATAAAATAAAGTTCAAGTTTAGGGTCGAAAAAAATAAATAAAAAAGAATTACATAAAACGTAAGCTTAAAAGCTAGTATGGAACATCACAAATACTTTTTCCCTTTCTTTTTTATACTATACTTACTTAAGTGAATTTCTTTGGCGTAATAAATTTGGAAACTTAAATGTTTTTAGTGAACTTATTAAAACTATGCATGGATTTTATGTGCTGTAATATATTTTAATGTTTATTTTTTATGAACAATATTTTCTTTGGCGTTATAGATGTCAAATCTATAACGCCAAATGTTTTTAGTGAACATAGTATAGTGTTTTTAATGAACTTAGTATAGTGTTTAATAATTAAACACTACGTGCCTACGGATTTTCAGAAAAATATTATTCATAAAAAAGATTAAAACATATTACAATACATAAAATTCATGCATAGTGTTAATAAAGTTCACTAAAAACATTTAAATTTCCAAATTTATTACGTCAAAGAAATTCACTTAAGGGGAAAAGTACTTATGATGTTTCATACTGTCTTCTAAGCTTATGTTTTGCGTCATATTTCTTTCGGTGTTAGTCTCCTTCTTCTGTACTAAATGTCGATTTGAATGTTTCCCAAACTGGGGGCTACCACTCCCCAAAGGAAAATTTGGGACAGCACTTTCTTTTTTTAATTTCCAAATATCAGAGAAATTTACAGCACATAATATATTTATTAAGGGTAAAGAAGAACAATTTCCTCGTAAATTCCTACCATAAAATAAACTGAACCCTCATTTTATGTCTGTGTTTTTGCAATAAATGTTTTATTTTTCTTGCACCCGTTATTTTACAATACTAAATATATTTTCTTTATTTGTTAAAGAATAAAGAATCAAGAAAATATATTCAGTATTGTAAAATAACGGGTGCAAGAAAAATAAAACATCTAGTGCAAAAACACGGACATAAAATGAGGGTTCAGTTTATTTTATGGTAGGAATTTACGAGAAAATTGTTCTTCTTTACCTTCATTAAGATTATCTTCAAGAAAAGCAATACCGAATTTCTCAGCATTTTTTAAAGGAATACTCTCTTCAAATCAGCAGCAGGAGCCAGCCTCGTAAGATCTGTTGATCTGCCTTTTTTCCGAGAAACTAAATTTGTTTTACATTTGAATTCTTAAATAGTTTTCTTTTACAATAAATGAGTCGCCTCAATGAAATTATTTGGGTCATTTTTCAATAAATATGTCCCAATGAATTTTTTTAAACAATGAATTAACTTTTTATTTTCAAAAATAAAATTGGAAACATTTTTTTTAACAATAAGTTAGACGTTTTAACAATGGAATGAAAACAAATCAAAAATTATTTAAGAATTCAAATGAAAAACAAGTTTATTTTTCCGAAAAATGCCGATCAAAAGAGCAGACGAGGCTGGCTCCTGCTGCTAATTTGAAGGGAGCCATCCTTAAAACAAACTGTGAAAAGTTCAGGTGTGCATATCCTGAAGATAACCTTGATCAACTACTTTTATAATAAATAGGTTTTTTTTAAAAAATGTTTCTTTTAGTAACCACCTCCAAAATTTGTATGACTAAAATTCACTCGGAAAAAAAAAATGTTCAAATCGCAAAAATAGCGGAGGGTCACAACGAGGCCCCCACGGGGGGTAATAAGAAGCGTCGTCCTTGCAGACGCTAAACTTGAACTTTATCGAAGAAAGATACAGCAGACAACCTTTTTGTCATACATTTTTCAATATTGCATGAAAGTGAGTATATTTGGGATTTGTAGGTAAGAGGTTAAAATATTTTGGGTTTTCCCTCTATTTTGATAGATTTTTTTTTTTAGATATTTATTTGTTAGTTAATTAAATTTATTTATTTGATTTAAAAAAAAATGTTTTTAATTATTTCAAAATGGATGAAAAAAAATGAAGACATTTTGATTACTTAAAAATAATAACCTTCCTTCTTTTTTTTTTGGTTTGACTCGTTCACATAGTTATATAATGTCACTCACATTCCAATACGGACCACAAATTACTATTAGTACTGACAAATGCACTATATTGTAAAGTACCAAAAAAGTATGCTAGAACTTGTTATACTAACAGCAAGAGACCATATCACATCTAGACCAATGTTACTCAATTTGGTATCAGACGATATGTAAGGTAGCACATTAGGGCTAAATTATTTTGTATTAACTATAAATATTCATTAAATATTTTTTGTAATATCAATTTTTATTGGAAAAATATCTTAAAAGCTCTTTTTAAAAAAAATGCAATAATTTATATTGTTTTTTTTTGTTTGTTTTTAAGTAATACATTACACATTGGAAAATAAATAAAAAGAATTAAAAAAAAAAAACAAGCAAACCTAAAAATATCTTTAAACATTTTTAGTTATTTTTAGGTTTGCTTGTTTTTTTAAATTATTTTATAATCTCATAATAATATTTTATTTTATTTATTTTATTTATTTACTTTATTTTATTTATTTAACTTTATCTATTTAATTTTATCTATTTACTTTATTTACCTTATTTTATTTATCATATTATTATTATTATTATTTTATTCATTTATTATTATTATTATTATTTTATTTATTTATTATTATTTATTATTTATTTATTTATTATTATTTTATTATTATTTATTTATTTATTATCATTTATTATTTATTTATTTATTTATTTATTATCTATTTATTATTTATTTATTTATTTATTTATTATTATTTATTTATTTTATTTTATTTTATACATACTTTACTAATATATATTTACTAAAATATATATTAGTAAAGTATATAATAAAATGACAGATTATTATGACTTTATTAAAAGTGTATTTATTTTACTTTATTTTTTAAAAGTCATTGAAATAGAAAGACTAGTATACCACATTTTGAGTAGCACTGCTCTAGACATAATCAGTTGTGCCATGTAGAATAGAAATATTGTATTTTGAGATATTTAATTGGTTATAAACATTTTTGTTATCTTCAAGATACGCACTTCTGAATTTTTCATTTTTTTCTTTGTGTTTTTTTATTTTTTTAAATTTTTTTTTATAAAGGAATGTTCCCTTCAAATTAGCAGCAGGAAATTAAACTTGTTGTTTTTCATCCGAATTCTTAAATAATTTTCTCTTAGTTTGGGCATTTTTCAATAAATGTGTCTCAATTCATTTTTTTTTTTTTAACAATGAATTAACTTTATTTTTACAATGATTAAATTTGAGAATTTTCATTGAGATATTGAAAAATACCCAAAATAATTTACTGTATAAGAAAATTATCAAAGAATTCAGATGAAAAACATGTTTATTTTTCTATAAAAGAAAGTAAGAAAAAAAATTGGTAGTGCGTATCTTGAAGATAACTTTTTAAAAAAAATAGTAAATCAAATTCCAAGGATGTCTCTTAGTCATTTAGTTCTTCAAATTTATTTTTAATTTTAATGTTTTTTTTCCCTGGTTATAAATACTTTAAAAAGTTTTAAGTATATCATCATTATTTAAAAAAAAAAAAAAAAAAAAAAAAAAAAAATCAAATTTCATGGTTTTTTCTTAGTCATTTAGTTTTTCAAGTTTATTCATAATTTAAATGTTTTTTTCCTGGTCATAAATATTTAAAAAAAAATTTAAATATATAATCATTACTAAAAAAAAAAAAGTTGGTAAAGAAGTTGTTAAAAAAAAGTTTTACTAAAAAAAAAAAAAAGTTGGTAAAAAAATAACAAAAAAAAATTAATTGGAAATACTGGGATAATCACCATTAACATTCAACTGAAAATATAATAATAATAATAATGTTTGCACTTTAATTTAATCATTAACAATATCCCTCTATGATGCATGTCTCATTATTGCACCTTACATTTTCTATATCTCTCTTTCACCTTCCAACTAGCTGCACAACGTTGTCTTCACTACCAGTTCCAATGTAAAAATGGACAATGTATAGATGCTATCAAGAAATGTGATCGACATTTTGATTGTTCTGATGGTTCCGATGAAGTTGAGTGTAGTAAGTAGTAGTATAAGATATATAGATCATAGGTATTGTTTGTTAGTCTTTATATGCTATTGTTTTGCAAAAAGGCTTTCTTTTTCTTTTTTTTTTATATCATTTATAGGCTTTGATTGTATTTTTCAGGTTAAGAACCTTTAGTATACAACAGTTTTAAAAGAAATTAATCTTGTTGTTTGCTTTTTTTTATTATGACATTTTCATTAGTAATCTGTTAATTACTTTCTACTAAGTTGCCTTGTTGGTATATAGAAATTCAAAGATATAAACTGAGTGTTCTGTTTTTATCTAAATGTATCTAATAATTCAGTTTTGAATTTAGGCATGGACAAACTTTGCCAGTAAAATAATTCTTCAATATTGTAAATTGGTAGAATATGAATGCCAAGAATCTACAAAAAAGAAGAATTTTATTGGTTAAATAATTTCTATCATTGTCTTTTTCCAAAAAAATAAATTACTAAGTTACTTGTTGGTATGCAAAAATTCAAAGATATAAACTGACTATTCTGTTTTTATCTAAATGTATCCCATAATTCAATTTTGAATTTGGGTATGGTCAAATAATTGGTAAACTTTACAAGTAAAAATGTTTCTTTAATATTGTAATTGGTAGAATATAAATGCCAAATCTACAAAGTTTAAAAAATATAAAAAGAATTTTATTGGTTAAATAACTTCTATCATTGTCTTAAAAAAATTCTTGTAACATATATACCGTAAATGGTTCAGACAAACCTTTTTGTATTCTTGATGTTAAGAAAACGTTTCAGCCGATCCATTCTCCTACTATCATCAAGTGTATAAACTGAGAAAAAATAAATGAATAAATAAAGCATCAACATCCGAATATGAAGATGGAGCTCAATTGTTCAAATAATTTCTGGTTTGTTAATGACAAAGTTATGAACAAAATTCTTGTAAAATCCTGCTAGAAACTAACATACATTTTTTTTTTCTTGTCTGCAGGAAAAAAGTTTCCAATTTAATTTTTTCCAATAATTTTAGTATAGACATTTAATGTGTTCTATAATATTGAAAAACCTTAGGAAAATAAAAACTGTTTTAAAACCAATTTTTATTATATGATAATATTAAATACTAACTGAGTTTTTAAAAATATCTACTAGTACTTATATTGTACATTTTATCTTTTTTTTTTGTAAAGAAACAATATGCAACTGCATGGTCTCACTATACTTACCAGAATCATAGCCTACATTAATGGGTTCATTTTAGGTATTTACCCTGATTGTTTTAGGTTTCCATATTGCAACTGTAAATATAGTGTATACTATAAATACTCAAATATTAATTTTATATAATCACATTTAAAATCTATGTACCAATGTTAATAAAATTATCTGGTATGAAAGATAGCACATCGATGCTAAATAATTATTCGTGTATAAACTGTAAATATTTATTGTAGCAATATTAATTTTTATAGAAAAAATATATTAAAAGTTTTAAAAAAGTTTATTTAAATTTGTTTTATAAACAAGTATTGCAGCATTTTAAAATAAATAAAAATGCTAAATTTAAAAAAAAAAAAAACCTAATAAAAATATTAAAATAAAAACAAACAAAAAAACAGTATATTAATACGTAATAAAAAAAAAATTATGAGTATCTGACGACCTCATATTTAAATATTTCTATTTTGCATCTTACCTAGCCACTACAAGTCGTTGTCAACCTAATGAGTTTCAATGTAGAAATGGTCAATGTATAGATGCTAGCAAGAAATGTGACCGACAATATGATTGTTCTGATGGTTCAGATGAAGCCAATTGTAGTAAGTAATCAAAAAATGAAACAAATAGAATAGTTTTAAATGTTTTTAAAAGATAATATGTCTAAGAATATTACATCTTATATACAACCCTTTCATTGAATAAATTCCCATTCATAAAGATCATTTAATTAATTAGATATTAAATTTAACAATAAATTGTTTGATATTTACTCATAAATATATAATACTTGCAGTATTAAATTTAATGATTTCTTTATAATAGATAAATTCTTATAATATTAAATAAAATAATTTTCCTATATTTTTTTGTTATTTATTTCTGATGCAAATAATTCTGATCAGAAATTATTTGATATAAGTCAGAGGGCAGCACTTTGATCCTAATCAGGAAGCAACACTATATATATATATATATATATATATATATATATAAAGAGGAGTGGAAGATTTGAATAAATCTGACAAAATGATGTGAATTAAAACAGCATAAAATTTAGTGGATATTTTGCCTCATATTGAATGACGCTTCCTCAGCTTTATTGAACTTTTATTGCTGTTTTTATCCACATTTTCCTCTATTCTCAACTACATATATATATATATATATATAAGGAAAAAATTTCTAAGATTTAGGTTAGAAGCATTATAGACTATTTCAGGGAAGCTAGAGAAATTATCTTTGGGTTCCCATTATCAATTTTTTTATTTTATTTTTATTTTTTTAAATCTGATCATGGGAACTGAAAGATAATTTCTCTAATTCCCTGAAATAGTCTATAAAGCTTTCAATCTAAAAATCTTCCTTGTTATTTTTTCCTAATATAATTTTGCTCTGTGACTCTAACAATAAGAGCACACATTGAGCCCTGCAAATTATGACTATTGAAAAACTACTATGTCGTAAGGAAGATTTCTTCACTTGATCTTTGAATTATATATATATATATATATATATATATATATATATAGTTTTATAAATATCTTAATTTAACTGGGATTAATTACCAAATTATAACAGTAAAAAGTCTAACTTTATTATTTTGTTTTGCTTTCTTTTTTATGTAAAGATTTAGCTCCTTTTAAAGATAAATGTAACTATCTAAACATTTGTATCACTGCTTTAAAAAAAAATGATTTAATCAATCACATACTTCACATATCTAAAAAAATAAATCCTTTTATATTTACTCATAAAACAAATAATACCTGGAATATTAAATCTAATTGTGTTACAAATATATCTATATTGTCTTTATCTTTAAATAAGAATTAACATTACTGCACTAGTAAATGATATGTGCAATATCAAATTGAATTCAAATTCCAAATCTATTTATATTGTCTTTCTGCACTCCTTCTTTTCACAAAATCTTCTTCTCCTGTCTCTTAACTGCACTTCACATTGTGTGTCTCTTCTTTTACCTCTCACTCAGCCACTGCACTACGTTGTCAACCTAACGAGTTTCAATGTAGAAATGGACAATGTATAGATGCTAGCAAGAAATGCAACATACATTTTGATTGTTCTGATCGGTCAGATGAAACCAACTGTAGTAAGTAGTGTTTAAAATCTTTGACTGTGACAACCACTTATATTACTTCTGTTGGCTATTTTAATATGGACTCACTTTACATTATTTTAACAAGATTTTAGATTAAGAATAATTTAAATTTGTTCTTTGTAAATATAAGACATTTATTTATATTTCAGAAAGACTCTGATCAAATTGAGAATCTTGAATAATATCTGATTCATATATTTAATTTATATATTTATTATTATGATATTTAATTAAATATATTTATTATTATGATATTTAATTCATATATTTGATATATGATTTTTTATTCACATTGATCTAATAAATATCTTTTTGAGGAATTTAGAAGTTTTGGCAATGAAATGATTATCAAATGAAATTCCAACAGAAGCAATGGGTAATTTTGTCACATCATTGATGATAATAGATAATTATCATCTGCGCTACTGCAGACGCTGCTCGTACTTATATATGTATATAAAAATAAAGATTCTGTATGTCTGTCTGTATGTTTGTACAACAACCAAGCTCACATTCTTTTATAAGGGAAAATTTGTGGAAACCAGCTAAGACCAAAGTTCAATAAAATCCAAACACTGATTTTGTCCGAGAGGTGGTTAAAAATAACTTTTTACCTCTCATTTACAATAAGAAAAGCTAAATAAAAATCTGCTAAGAGTATAAATCAATGATGTATTAAAAAATTAATTAAAAAACAAACAATTAAAACATAAAATAGAATGATAGATGATAAAACATAATAAAAAGCAAATAAATGACAAAAATACAAACAAGAAAAATAAAAAGAAGCAACTTAAAAACATGAATATCTAAAGAATAAAACATAATACAATGAAATATATATACAAAAATAATTTTTTATTAATCTATAAGAGATTTATTTTTAACTTTTAAAATCCTGAGCAATGCCAGGTAGCTCTGCTAGTACATGTATATTTGATGTGATATATATATATATATATATATATATATATATATATATATATATATATCCACATGTGTGTAATATATGTATATGTGTGTGTGTGTGTATGTGTGTATATATATGTGTGTGTTTTGCGAAATTCACTTGTCATTATTATCTTCTATAATTATCGAATTTTATGCAATATGTGCATTGTAATTGCCTTCAAGCAAAAATATAAATATTAATATATATATATATATAATGGTCTGAGGGAGTCTAATGTTGAATAGCCTTCCTGTTGAACCCAGGAACATCACTGACAATGATTATATATATATATATATATATATATTTGAGAGAGAATTTGTGTATTATCCAATACCTTTGCCATGAGCAGGGTCTTACACAAAGTCAATTTTTAAGTAGTGTTATCAGTTTTGCAATATTTCAAGTAAGCCTTTCCTCTTCATCTGTTAATAAAAACATCACCAGGTGAAGCAGAATGGCTTTCCTGAAATAGTTTTATCAAATCTTTTACTTCATATATATATATATATATATATATATATATATATATATTATATATATATGATGTGAATGTAAACCTTAATCTGGTATTTCATACCTTTACATCATAATTCAATGTTTTATCATCATGAGTATTTGTGTTAATTCAATGTTATTTTGTGAATATACAGGTAAGCAAATCTTTTATGCTTTCCAAGCAAATAAAAAAAAAAATTGTGATTTGAATTTTTAATGATGAACAATATTAACCTATGTTGTATATTAAAATCTGTATTATATTTCCATCCATCATATTTCATATTTTCTTTTGAACACATGCTCACCAGTACAATATTGCCTACCTAACCTATTTCAGTATTAGTGAGTATTGTGATCAATGTAGTAATTGGGTTGATGGATGAAATTTGTTATAAGTGGAAATATATTCAGATCATTTACAAAGATGACAGATTTGAAAAATACTGAAAGTATCAAGATGTTTGACTAAAAGTAACAAAATAAATCTAACCCAACTTTTTTTTTTTTTTACTAATTGGTATATTTGTTGAATTAAGAGGAAAAATGAATTACCCTATGAGGAGGTAGGCAGGTGCTTACGTGTCTTGCATGCAAGATGTCTGCTTATCTGTTAGTGGCTGAAGAGAAGTTGGACTGAACTGTACTACCTAGTACAGGGATTGAACTCCCAATCTCTAGTTAATGAGTAATGTTTTTTTATAAGCTTTCTGTCATCCTTGTTGGTTGGAATGGTCCAGCCTGTGAAAAGAGATAAAAGCCAAGGCAGTTTCTATTAAGAACACTAACTTTTTCTGTTACCTGGAGAATCTTTGCCACTCTATTATGACTTTCTTTTGCCAGTTGGGAAAGCAGAGATTGGAATAGAAACAGAATTTTTGGGAGATTTTAAACTTCACTTGATTTAAAAAAAAAAAAAAAAATACATTTTTTTTGTTACTAATTGATACCAATTGATAATACATTTTAATACCTATAGTACACAATATATTAATAGTTTTATTGATATTATAACTGTGTATTACTAATAAGAGAGAAGACATGTAACCATGAAGTGAACGCAGTCTCATCCAGAATAAATTCTGGTTGCTGATTTAATTTCCAATGATGATAACCATTACACTGCAAGTAATAGCCAGGAAGGAGTGGCTCCACACTCCTGAGAGCTCCAGAACTGTAGTCTCACCACCAGATATGGTTTAGTGTCGCACCCAGGACACTTATGGTTTGGAGATTTCTATTCTAGATAAATAATTCTCAAACTGTGCATCATTCTAGGTAGTTTTGTGTAATGTGAAAAAGTATGCACAGAATAAGTATAAAATAAGTAACTCCTATTATCTCCCTGGTTTTGCGCTAGCAAAAAGGGGATAGTCTCCCTTGTTGTCCAGCTGATACCAACAATAAGCCACTCTGCCAATTTTACTTACATTATTATATTGATTATTGATTACTAAACTACTTTATTTAAACTATTTAATATGAGATCTAGAAACCTTATACATTATTAATGTTTTTTCTTCTGTTACAAGAAGTGAGTACCTTACTAATCTAACTAGTAAACAATGTATGAATACTAACATGATATATACTTATATATAAATATATATATATATATATATGATATATACTTATATATATATATGATATATACTTATATATAATATATATATATGATATATACTTATATATAAAATATATATATGATATATACTTATATATATATATATGATATATATATATATATATGATATATACTTATATATAAAATATATATATGATATACTTATATATAAAATACAATGTGACCTATATCATAGATCATATAAACCAATCTCTTTTTGGTATAATGTTAAAATTCCATTATTATGGCAACATGAAGAACATTGGATTAAAGAATGATAACGATAAAATAAATATGAAACCAAATATTGAATTAAGTTTTGCTTGATTTTTGTATGTTTGATATCAATCTTTGGCTTAAATTCTGAAGATGCATATGAAACTTGTATTATTTAGATTTTTCAGACTGTTGTCTTCATCTTTATTGTTATATACACAATGTTTCAGCTGATGTGCCCTCTGGCTTTCTTCAGGTGTTTCTTGTCAAACTCTGGAACCTTCTTGTTGGAATCAGGAGCCTGCACATTGGCTGAAACATTGTGAATATAATAATAAAGATGAGGACAACAGTCCCAAAAATGTTAATAATACAAATTATCAAGTCTCATCTCAAAGATTCAGACATATATGAAGCTTTTTGTAATATATTGATGTCTTCTTAATAAATCAATACATTTATCTGAAGATATTAAATTGTTGTTTCTAAAAAAAAAAAAAAAACTGTTATATCTGTAAAACTTGACTGTGTCACATTTGAGTGTAATAGTTATATTTATCAATTGAAAGAATCAAAAAACAAAACAATATTGCACTCTTACCTTCACTTGTTGCACTTTCTTCTTTGCACCTCATATTTTTGTATCTCTCTCTCTCTCACCTCTCACCTAGCCACTGCACAAATTTGTCCACCTAACCAGTTTCAATGTAGAAATGGCCAGTGTATAGGCATTAACAAGAAATGTGATCAACGTTACGATTGTTCAGATGGATCAGATGAACAAGACTGTAGTAAGTAGACAATAAAAAAAAAAACTGACTGTACACTCATAACAATTCTGTTGGTTATTCTAATTTATATTCACCTAAATCAAATTCGAGTATCAATTCATTTTTGTCAAAATTATTTCAGTTCATTTTCCCAAAATTTTTTCTTGTGGAAAAAAAAAAAGATAAATTTTAATCAGTTTTATAAACAAAAAATAATTTCTTTTCTATTTTAAAATTTCTTTTTTAAAATGTAAGTAAAATGATTTTGATATATAAGGTTGATTTTTAAAATATCATAAAATATTAAGATAAAACCATAGAACTTTACAAATTTGCAATTTTGAATAGAAAATCCAACAGAAAAAGTGTACTTTTACGTCACTGATGGTAAAGAATATTATCGTCAAATGCGCTAATGCGGTCGCTGCTTGTATATTAAAAAGCAAAACAAATGCATAGCTGTGTAAATGCAAAAATAAAATTCTTCTCTAAATTAATTAATCAATTTACCTCCTGTTTTAAAATATATTTTGTAAATTATTTTCAAGTTAAAAATTTTAAATTACTGGCCTAATTGTAATTGTAATAGTTTTAATATGCAATATTTAAAATAAAAAAACTAAAGCATAGATGTGTAAATGGAAAAATAAAAATTTACCTTCAATTTTTAAATGTTTTATAATTCTTCTCCATATAATCTAAAAATTTTAACTTAATTACTGGCCTAATTGTAAAAGATTAACTAATTTTAATATGCAATTTTAAAAAAATAATCATATGCTTAAAAATTTAAAACATTTTTATAACTCTTTATTTAAATGTTAAAAAAAATGAAAAATATCTTTTCATATGGAAAATGCTTACTTTTTAAATGTCTTTCATGAGAGTTGACATAACTTATTTTCTTGGCAACATGTGTTTATTTGTAGATAAGGTTTTAATGTTGTAAACTGATTGTTATGTGTGTGTTGTCTCACCTGTTTTTCTTTGTTGTGTGTCTTTCACCTCTCACCCAGCCATTTCACCACGTTGCCATTCTAATGAGTTCCAATGTAAAAATGGACAATGTATAGAGGCTAGCAAGAAATGTAACCGACAATATGATTGTTCAGATGGATCAGATGAAGCCAACTGTAGTAAGTAGATTAGTCAATTTTTATGTGACGTGTACTGATAATGCTTCTGGCAGTTAAATTATTAGTTAATAATAAATATAATGTAATAGGTATGATCAGAATTCCACTTTTTAACTTCTCATGAATTGAAATTCAACAAAACTGGGGAAAAATGAATTAAACATACAGTAGTACTGATATGGCTACAACTTGAAAGAATTCATGTTTTATTTTATCAGAGTTCAAATTTGCTCTAGTCCTTCCTATTATGTTTGGATTTTAATCTTACAAAATTATTACTCATACATGACATCAGGTTTGTGCTTAAAAATTAGGTCTTTAAACTTTGACCTATACATGAGTATATTTTGTTCTGGGGAGTTTAAGTTCAAACACATAAAAATACCTAAGAATGGTATGATTTTTATATTTATGAGGTGTGTTAAAAAAGTATCGAAAATGAAACTCTATTTACCAAGGCAGAAATGAACTATGAGTGAAATGTTAATTTTCTTCAAAATAATCCCCTTGGCATTCAATACACTTATTCCAGTGAGTTTTTCATTGGTTGAAGCACCTCTAAATGCCTCTTTTGATATACTACTGTTCTTTTACTGTCCTCTATGTACTCAAATATTAGTCTTAAGATGAAAATTCAGTTTAGCAAAATAAAATAAAAAATTCATACGGAGCAAGGTCTTATGAATATGGAGGCTGTTGTACTTGCACAATCCATCAAAAGTTTAACTTCAAATACATAAAAATACCTAAATATGATATATATATATATATATAAATGATGTGTGTAAAAAAAAACTCAAAAAATCTTAATATTTTTCTTTTCAAACTGTCATTAATTTGTCTGGGAGACAGCATCACTTTATTCTAGAAGTTGCTCTGCTGTGTACATGGCTTTATTTTAAAATTGTTAGGTTCCAGACCTAATGAAATTCTAGTTACTCCCCTTGATATGTAGGGGACAGTTGCCTCCCTTGAAAGTTGCATTGTGGGAGGCCAGCTCTGACAATGGGGTTTTCGTCATGACACTTTTGGATTGATATATGAGCTAGCTGGTCACACATACACCTTTGAGCTCTTAAGTCACATTTAGGGTAGAGCAGTTTCTCTACCCTGTGTTAAATAAAACCTTGTTAATTTCCAACAATCTGGTCTTGTACTTTCATTCAGTGCTCTGTATTTTATCTGTATGTAAAAACATAACAAAGATTTAGTCTCAATTCTTTCTACTCACACACCTCATACACCTGTGTGTATATCTCCATTTTAAAGATTGAGTCTCAATTCTTTCTGTTCACACACCTCATACACCAGTGTGTATATCTCCATTTTAAAGATTGAGTCTCAATTCTTTCTGTTCACACACCTCATACACCAGTGTGTATATCTCCATTTTAAAGATTGAGTCTCAATACTTTCTGCTCATACATCTACCTCAAAGAACCACCAGAAAATGAGATAATTTTATTTGATTTCAAATATAAAAAAGGCAACAGAAGCTGAAGCATAATTTTGTCACGTCACTAAGATATAATAATTCTGCGCCAATGCTGTCGCTGCTCGTATGCAATGTAGCTTTGTCTAATTATCAATAATAAATAAATAAAATATGCAATAAAATACAATATAAAATATATGTAACAAGTAATTGTCACAAAAAGGCATCTTTAATTTTTACAGCTTAAAACAATATTTATGTAATAAAAATAACTAGTAAATAATCATAATCAAGTAAAGTAAATAAATGATTATCTCATTTTTAAATCCTAAAACTTTTTAAACAAAACATCTTTTAAAGAAATAATTTCAATTTAATCTAACAAATATATACTGTTAACGTGTTGTGCACATTATTTTATGTTTTTGTCTTCTATGTTTGAATTTTATGTCGCTTTATACTCCGCTTAACCTAGCCACTGCACAACGTTGTCGACCTGGCCAGTTTCAATGTAAAAATGGACAATGTATAGAAGCTAGCAAAAAATGTAACCGACATTATGATTGTTCTGATGGGTCAGATGAAACCAACTGTAGTAAGTAGATATACAAATATAACAATAAACAAATGAAGGCAAACAATGGTATTACTTATGGTAGATAAACTAACTCAGATTGAGGATAATAAATTAAAAACTCAGAATCTAAATTTTAAAAAAAAATACCAATAACTATCTGTGATTTATTGTATCATAAGATTTTTTAATAAATTATAAAGTAATGATTAAAAGTTACTATTTCTGTCCTATAAGAGTTGTTCTTTTTAGTGTATATATTTTATATATAAGTGTAACAATTTTTATGAGACAGAGATAAATATTTTTGAAAAAAGATATTTAAAGGATAAAAATACAAAAACTTATTGTATAAAGATGTATAATTCTTACTGTTATGTATAAATTATTTTATAAACTGAAATTTGAAAAGATTTTCAAAAATAAAAAAGTAAGTTTAAATTTCCTACCAAAAATATATCATTGCTATGTCTCTGATAATGTCACCTTTTTATATATATATATATATATATATATATATATATATATATATATATATATATATATATAATGTAATATTGATTTTATTTATTATAATATTTACATTATTATAAAATTGTATTTTTCATAAGTTGCTGTGTAGAGAACATTATAAAAATTAAAGTTCTTTTAATGATAAATTTTTAATTACTTAAATATAGATACAAAATATTAAAACCTTAAATTAGTTACCTGGTATTTTATTTAATGTAATTATTAAATACACGTCATTTTAATTTAAAACCAAATTATTTAAATAATAACTTTCATATAATGAATAATTTAAATCAGAATCAAAACTAAATTAATTTTTCATTTTATATATCAAGAAAATAATTTTCTCTAATTCTTAAATGGCTGCTATTCTTCATTTAATTACTAGTTAACCTATAAGCTGTCAAAAATTAATTTTATGAATTAAATTTGATTAAAGAATTACTCTCAATTTATATATATAAGCTAGTAAAAATAATTTTATTATTAAAGATAAATTTAAAGCATTTTTTGCTATAATTCTATATTTCTCTCACTGGAATGTTCTACATTCAACATTGAATAATTATGAATTTTATTTACCAAGTTAAACATAAAACAAATTTCTTTTTTTTTTTTCATCAGAAGAGTCTATTATGTACAGAGGGGGGCAATTCAATGGAAATAATGTCGAAAAATATTATACAAAACACACACACACACACACCTATATATATGGTATGGTAAATCACCAGGTTAGTTGGTGTTAGGATGATTCAAAGGTGGTCTTTTTTTAACAACGTAATGTTAAAGTTGGTCTGGTCCAAGATGAGAGCTCAATGTTCAATGATTTTGTACAGAGCAATTTATTTGGTAAAGGAAAATGCTTAGAAATCAGTCATATTTGAGTACTCATTAAGAATGAATTTATTTAAAAACTTTTTCTGCATTAAATAACCCACTGAGGTTGATATGCCGTAAAACAAACCAAACCAAACCTAAACCCAAACTTGGTGCAAACAGTCTTTCTCAGACCTTGACAACCCACTAAATAATTTGCATTTGCAGCCTCCTGAAATGAACAGTTAATACTATATAACTTTTATAATAATAATAATAATGATAATAATTCATTGGCTAAAAAAATAATTCCATAAGAGAAGTCATAAATTATGACCCTCTACATGATTTGAACACACAATAAAACATTGTGTTTATTCATGTTTTCATTCTGAAAGCACCGATTCCTGTCTGATTCCCTCAATTAAGCAACAATGAGCTAATTCTGTGTTAATATGGCTGACCACTAAGTAACAGAAGGTACTATAATCAACCTGAGGCTTGTGGGCCAGACTCTGCAAATCTCAAGAATTAAAACACCATTCTTCTTTTACAATTTATTCCAGATACATTTTTGACAAAAATATATTAACTGAATTCTCTGAAAAAAAAATGTTTGCCACTGCTATTTAAAAGAAGGTTGTTAGTATTACATGCCTTCTCATTTATACAATCTCATCCATAAATAAGTACATTTCAAGCCATTTTGGGAGGGTTCAATTGTTAATGTGCTGGACTACAACTTTAAAGTAAGCAAGTTTGAACTCCAGTTATGCTATTACATTCACTTTTGGACTAATATCCTTGGGAAAGGTATGAACCCTCTCCAGCTATGGGTTGAATAGTACCTCTACTGTTCCTCTACAAGGATGGCTTTGGCTTTGAATAACCCACAAAGGTTGATATGCCAATAAGCAAAGAAACCAAACCCTAGCCATTTTGTTTAATAAAAAGTTAATTTTCTTCTAAACCAAGGATTTTATTATTTCTAATGGAAAATTATCAAAAACAGATATGATTTGGTATTATTTATTACCAAACTCTGCAACATGAAACTATGACCAAATAAATAATGAAATATGAATAATATTTATTAATATCTGTTTTGATTAAATAATATTCAACTAGAAATAAAATCTTGGTATTTTTGGTTTAGAATTTAAAATTAACTTTTTATTTATTTATTTTTAAAAATTTTTTAATGGTGTACTTATTTATAGGTGGTACTGTGTATACATTTGTCACTATATTTTTGTTGTTGTGAGGGTAGGGGATCTTTTTTAACTGATTATTATACATACTTAAGCACTTATCATTCTTTATTGTGACTTACTCAGGTTGCAAGTCCATGACAGCCCTATAACTTCTGCCCCAAACTGTACATTAGATTACTTCACCCTTTCCCTCTCTTTGCACTGTCCCTTCCATTGTATGTCTACCTTTCACTTCTCACTCAGCCACTGCACAACGTTGTCGACCTAACCAATTCCAATGTAAAAATGGACAATGTATTGAGGCTAGCAAGAAATGTAACCGACAATATGATTGTTCTGATGGATCAGATGAAGCCAATTGTAGTAAGTAGATATGGGATGTTTAAAGTCCATACACTTTGAACTCTAAGGAATTTAAAACACACTTTTCAAGAGCAAAGATTATATGAAGGGTGCTTCAAATGTAATGCCTCCTATTTATATCCATGGAAATTAAAATGTATACAGTGAGAATAATAACACTTGGATAGAGCAGTGGTTCTCAACCAGGGTGTACATGAACCCCAAGGTCCATGTAACATTACTGGGGTTCCACACACTAAAAAAAAAAAAAAATTTGGGTTCCATGGTTATTGAAGTCAGTAAGTCTACTGTTAGTTTGAATAACAGCAGCTAACTAAATACAACTTAAGCAGTGTCCAAGACAGTTGGTATATATAGAAATCAAGAATGACCCATTCATGAATTTGGGTGATTCCATTCCTTGAGTTCTGATTAGCTGCTTGACTGCTTGATTTGAATGACATTGTGGAGTCTTATATATATTCTGTCATTCTGCAGTAGACTTTGTGACATTCGGGTTCGACGATAATTGGAACTTTAATTATTCTTCAATGGTGATATTTTAGTTGTCCATAGTGCAATTCTACTTCAGAACAATTGTAATTCCTGAGAATTAAATTTCTACCGTAATCTCTGTTGTATTAAAATACTAAAAAATAGAAATATTTATGAAGCTATGAATTTTTTATGATTATCAAGTAGAAGAAATAAACTTTACATTTAACTGTCATAAATCTAAAGTTACCTTAAACAAACCACAGGGAATTGAATAAATCTGCATTTTTTTTTTTAATTACTCACTTAGGCTTATCTCAAAAATGGTTTATGAATTTTTACTAGTGTACATAAATGTTCCAAATAATCTATAATCTTCATACAATGACTGCTATTTACACAGTAGCATTGCAACCAACAAAGCCTTCATCAGATAATGACTCTGGGTTCAGGCATGGTTTCGGGGCTGAAGCATCATTATCTCTAACCCAGAGTGCCCCAGTTGTATCTCACGATACCACCAGACTTTGTCGGTTTGATGTCACAATATAGGACTGCCATATCCATGCTGATGCGGTTAGAGCTTTATCCTGGATTTTTTTATGTATTTCCTCTTGTTTGGTGGAGAAAGTCCAAGTTTAGACAAAAATGCCAAGGTTGAGTTGGTAATAAATCCCAGGCATCCGACTTTGATAGGAAATACATCTGTTATCCATCCGTTTCTGACGCATTATTCTCGTAGATCTGCATATTTTTCCAACTTACATTGATGTGCCCAGTCAAGATTTTCCTCAAATGGAACTGTTAATTCAATGGTAAAAACTTTCTTTTGATTAATAGACCAAATGACAATATCAGGACACTGGGCTGTTAACATTATTTCAGTTGGAAAATAGATAGAATAAATAGAATTTAATTGTCAAATATGTTTATATTCAATAAATTAGTTTTCCCTACAAAATAAAGTATAATCAATTACTATTTCTTTAATTTTTGATACAATTCCTTCACCTTTTTTTATTAGTGAAAAATATTAGAAGCCTTTTTTTCTGTGGAATGACTATGAGGACTCATAAAAAAAAGAGAGAAAAAAGTGTCCATGGTTTAATGATTTAACTATGTGGAAAGATAGTGTTTTGTTGCTGAAAACTTACTCTATCCAATGGTATTATTGTGTTTTCTGTGTCTGTTGTAGTTTCCTAGGAAATAAATAGGAGTTGCATTTAGAACACTCCCTGTAGATATTCATTTTAATTCTCAGTTATGCAAGCCTAACCTGGTACTCTGTAAATGTTACCTTGTGCCAAACTTGGCAGCATATAACTTTTTATACATTTTTTTTTCTATCATTCAATTAACAATGTTTTAAATAATCATGATTCAATAATTTTTTCTATCTGACTAAATATTTGTCTCTTCTGATAATTCTTTTGAATTAATAAAGCCATATAAGAACAATACTGAAAAACAAATTTCTACAAGAGTCAGGGTCAGATTTATAAGGGGGCAATTGTCCCGGATCTCCCTACCAGAGGGGCACCCAGACTTCCTTTATAAAACCTGTAATAATTATAAAATTAGTTTTATCATTGAAAAAATAATGGGGATTTGCTGCAAGCTGGAAAGAATTATATCACATTTGTTGTTTAATACAAACTGAAAAATGTAATAAAGGTTATTCTTACAGTCAATATAATTAAGAAAAATCAAATCAAATATTTTCTTTGGAACCTAACTTATATATATATATATATATATATATATATATATATATATATATATTAAATGAATTCATTTTACTTTAATTTTATTTATTTCGCATATACCTAATTTAATTTCTATATTGCGACAACGTGCCCTTGGTCCCCCAATATCTAAATCCAGCTCTGACAAGTGTAGAAACCCCCCCCCAAAAAAAACAACTAATTTATGCTACTTCTGTCCCATAGTAGTCATTACATTTACTTTTTGAAGTTCATATGTAATTTGTATCAACTACTATGTGAGAGATGTGTTTATTATGGTAAAAAAAACAAAAAACAATAATCTGATGCATATAATTATATTGCCGTAAGTGGTACTGATGAAAAGTCATTTGCTGTTCTTATTTTGAAATTTGTATAAATTTTTGTACCTATTTTTGAGTACAAAAGTGTCTTAAAGAAATGGTTTTGAAACTTAATTTTGGGAATCCTTTCTATAAAGGAAGCATTCTCTTGGATAGACAGCCCCCACCCCAGGGGTTCACCAGTTTCAAAACTATTCTTGTAAAAGAAATTACAAATTTATCCAAAATAAAAAGTAGCTTATTGACAAGTAAGGTTTTATTTATTTTAAAAAATAATACTTACTTAAATACTATTTATTTCCTTATTATAATTGATTTTAAGGTACTAATGCAGAAAAGCATGCAAGAGATAATATCATTAGAATCACATTTTACGTATAAATAGCATTGTTGGAAACTCCTGAAGTAGTCTAACCCTAACCCCAACACTAACTCTTATCCCTCAAAGATTTTGGGTATTTCCGTAAAATGTAATGCTTTTTATACGTAATCTAATGATATTATCTCTTGCGTGCTATTCTGCATTAGTACCACTTTTAATATTTTTATTTTTTCAAATAATATTTTCCCTTTTTTTAAAAAGCTGTGCCACTTTTATAATATTTCTTTTTTAATTGCAACTGAAATTACCTGTATCTATTTCAATTTTCATCTCAGCCACTGCAGAACGTTGTCAACCTAACCAATTCCAATGTGGAAATGGACAATGTATAGATGCTAGGAAGAAATGTGACAGACGTTCTGATTGTGCTGATGGGTCAGATGAATTAGAGTGTAGTGAGTAGTTCTAAACCAACAAATATATAATATTTCAAGTTGGATTATTCTCTAAATCTTTTATTTATTTATCTAAAAAGAAAATAAATTTATACATTAAAAGTAAATATGTAAAGCTAACAGTAAACTTGAAATCTTTTAAATTATGGTTTATGAATAAAAATTAAAATAACTTACAAGTTAATATTTGTATAAAATTTAAAATTAAAAGATTTATTTACTGATTAAAAATCTCATTAATATTCTTAACTATCTTAAATAAATAAAAATCTATTTTAATATTGTATGATTAAAATATCTTTAAATACTATTAATTTTAAATAAAATCCTTCATTTCAATAAAGATATAAAGTAAATAAAATGTAATTTATAATAAACTTTTTAATCAAATTAACAGTATTTTCATAAATGTCTAAAGAATATTATTATTATTTTATAAATTGTTAAAATATAAAACTTCCTTCAATCCTGCATGTTCTAATCATTGCACTGTCAGCCATTTTTCTTTGTCCTGTGAACCTCTGTTTCACTTCTCACCCAGCCACTGCACAACGTTGTCAACCTAACCAGTTTGAATGTAAAAATGGACAATGTATAGAGGCTAGCAAGAAATGTGACAGACACTTTGATTGTGCTGATGGTTCTGATGAATTTGGTTGTAGTAAGTAGTTCTAAAACCTAAACAACAAAAAATATAAATTACTTGAAATCAAAGTTTATGAATAAATTAAATACTTTAAACATCTTGTAAAAACAACTAAAGTTTAATCCTTTTTAAATATCTGTTATGATTAATCAATTAAAAATGTGTAATCAATATGTAATCAATTAAAAATGTGTAATCAATATGTAATCAATTAAAAATGTGTAATCAATATGTAATCAATTAAAAATGTTTAAAGTATCAATCATGAAGAAATACACCTCGTACCAATTTTCTTTTAAACCATAGTTACCAGGATTTTATTATTTCTAGTGGAACATTATATAATCAAAGTGGATATTATTACATATTATTTATTAAACATTGAAAATATGCATATAGAAGTCGAAAAATAAGTACACACTTTATATATATTTTTTATAATTTCATTTTTAGTTACAGAGGTTCAATGCTATAAAGTTTAGCAATAAATAATACTTGATAATATCTGTTTTTGGTTGTATAATAATTTTTGATAGTATTATATATATATATATATATATATATATATATATATATATATATATATATACATAATATAATAATAATATATTGATGATATATATAATATAATGGTAATGATATGTATAATATATAATTGATGATGATGATCTAATACATGATTAATGATATGAAAATATGTTATACATAATATAATAATGATAAAAACCTATAACACATAATATAGTAATGATACATAATATATATAATACATAATAATAATATGATATCTGTTTTTGGTTATATAATAATCCTGGCGTGTTTTGTTTAAAAGAAAATTGACTATTTTATTTTTTTTTAATTGCTAGAGTTGTACTTCTTTATGGATAAGACTGTATACAAGAGTTGATTGAAAAGTGAATGACATGAGTTAGACAATTTTGTGTAAATTCATATTCAATTCCACTATGAACGATTACATGGAAACTGGCTCTATTAACTTTAAATTTAAATTCTCCATGTAATTACTTTGAGTTGAACTGTATCTGAATTTAGTCAAAACTTTTAAAATCATGTCCTTGTAGCTTACACCACTGTCTTATCAGTCATTTTCTTAATAATTAAAAAAAAACACCCAACATATTTAAATAAGTTTTAAGTTGATAAAAAATTATTTAAATAAGTTTTAATTTGATAAGTATTAATTTGATAATGGTAAAAAAACAATTTTAAAAATTTAGATATATATATATATATATAATTTTAAAATCTAAAAAAAAAAATTTTTTAAAGGAAAAAAATCATTGGGTAAAATGTCTATGTCAATTTTGTGTAAATTCATATTCAATTCCACTATGAACGATTACATGGAAACTGGCTCTATTAACTTTAAATTTAAATTCTCCATGTAATTACTTTGAGTTGAACTGTATGTGAATTTAGTCAAAACTTTTAAAATCATGTCCTTGTAGCTTACACCACTGTCTTATCAGTCATTTTCTTAATAATTAAAAAAAAAACAACATATTTAAATAAGTTTGGATTAATTTGATAATGGTAAAAAAACAATTTAAAAAACAAATAACATATATATATATATAATTTTAAAATCTAAAAAAAATTTTTTTAAAAGGAAAAAAGTCATTGGGTAAAATGTCTACAATCAAGGTTGACTTCATTTTTGTTTTTGTTTTTGTGAATGTTTGTAAGGTTTGTATTATTTTCCTTGTTAATGTCTAACTGTTTTTGTATGTCTTTGTTTGTTCACTGTTTCGTGTCTCTCTTCCAACTTAACTAGTCACACATCGTTGTCAACCTAACCAGTTCAAATGTAAAAATGGTCAGTGTATAGAAGCTAACAAGAAATGTGACAAACAATCAGATTGTAATGATGGATCAGATGAAAGCAACTGTAGTAAGTAGTACAGAGATGTTTCACAGATACATATGTATTTATGGGAGTAAATGTGGAAAATAAATCCGACAATATAAAGAAAATTTGAAAAAACAAGTGTTCTGAAAATGTGATGAATTTAATTATCGATGTTTAAAACATTTCAGTTACATAACTAAAAAGACTTTCATCTCCTGTCACATATAAAAACATCCATCATTTTCTTCACCCCATAATACATCCTGATGAAGGTTCAATGAAACCGAAATGTTTTAAACATAGATAATTAAATTCATCACATTTTCGGAACACTTGTTTTTTCAAATTTTCTTTATATGTATTTATATATATTTGTATATATATACATATAGATAAATAACTTATGAAGCTAAACTAAAACTTATTAAACTTAAAATTTGTGTACTATGGTAGACCAGTAAGTCTCTAGCCTGATAGTCATCTGCTGAATCTTGATATTGTATAATAATAATAATAATGATATTATTAATGATAATGATATTAAGGATAATATTCATCCTACTTGCTTAATGGAGAATTATTGGATTAATTTAATTGTCAAGAAAGGATAATATGTTGAAAAATAAATATTTGTTATATAAAATGGTTTATCTTATGATTAGGCTATACATTTATTGATGTTTCTGTGTGTATGTGTGTAAATATAATTGAAATTTAACACCAAAAGCATTTTCAATCCATAAAATCTTTACAGTGCTCAATGCATGAAAATGCAGAGCAATATCACAAAATATTTCAAGTATAAAATAGGATTATGATAAAATAGGATAAAAACTCGCAACTCGGAGATTCACATTGTTGATCTTGCGGTGCTCTAGTATTGAATATGACAATGTGAACCTCTGAGTTGTGAGTTTTTATTTTGTTTTATTATCATCTTATTTTATACTTGAAATATATTGTGTGTGTATGTATATATGATATATATATATATATATATATATATATATATATATATGCATACACATACAATCACAGCTCAGTAAGTTTGTAGCTTGATAACCTAAAATGTACTTATATGAGGAATTTTTATCTAAAATTTTCACTATATAATATTCAATCTATGTGGTTAATATCCACCCCCCCTAGATTAAGTGTTATGTAAATTATTTTGAATAATTAGGCTACTGACTTATTGATGTACCTATATGTATATTTTTAAAATTATAAATAAGAAATGTTTAAGTTTTGATGTTTATACCTTTAAAAAAATGGTTTTAATTCATAAAGTAAAAAAAACAATATTTTATTACTCTTCAACCAATAGTTTTAGATTAAAAACTATGGTTATTAAAAAAAGAAATCTATTGAATAATTTTCAATTAAAAATCAAGCTCAAATAACAGCAATGTATTTTCTATTTGTTCTATGTTTATTATATATACTTGTGTATAAGTTTATCCCTGGTTTATGGTGATAAAATCATTAATTTACGGAATTCATCTTTTGAAGCCGAGAGTTGATCTGAGTCCTCGTTTTGTTTTTTCTTAAAATTAGATATTCAGAATTTAACCTATACACAAGCATATAAGATATATTTATTTGGGAAATTTATTTTTTTGTAAAAGCCATCTCATTGTTCACATTTGCATTAACCTTCTATTTCAGCCATTTTGAAAAAAAAAATTTTTTTTCTACACTGTTTTTTTACACTGCATAATAATTCATGTGCACATTTTCTATTCACATTCAGTAGCACAGACAGCACTGCCAATCTAATCAATTTGAATCTAAAAAAAAAAAAAAAAGAAACAACAAAAATGTATTGACAATTGCAAGAAATGGGTTCAAACATTTTATCACTCTCCTATATAAAGAATTGTTACAAGCAGTCAAGAGTTTTATCAAAGATGAAAACTTAAAATCATTTCTTAATGTGCACGTTGTCTTGACGATAAGTGGCTAACACACTGCTTTGAAACCAATGGTAACAATTGCACCTTAAATGTATTGTATAATACATATATACATATATGTATGTATGTGTATATGTAGGCAAGAAAATGGAAATGAATTTGATAGTATGTTGAAGAAAATGATTAAAAGTGAAAAAATATATGAGGGTGAGGATGAATTTATTGCTGTCAGCTGTTGACATCTGTTTCAATCAGTCTTTTCTTTTCTTGTATCATTCCACTCATTAAAGCAGAAATTGACAATACAAATTTGTTATCCTTCTGTTCTGATGACGATCGGAGACGCATGCCTGGTACATAATTATCTTATTTCATTTTAAAATTTTAGATGAATGTCCGTAAATGTAAACAGATTGACCAGAACACATATTGACAGCAGACAGCAATACATTCATCCTCAACCTCGTTTCACTTTTAATCATTTTCTTCAACATATATATATATATATATATATTACCAACCCCTCTGCACTAGTAGGATGTGACACAAGGTCAATATTTTAAGCAGAGTTTGAATTCAGAGTTTTCCTTTTTCTTGGCTGGTTACCTAACTGATATTGATTCTGGCCTCTTTAACCTTGGTATGGCAACCAATCTTAAAGAAGGAAAACTCTGTTAAATTCTACTCAAGAAATTGACCCTGTGTCACACCCTATTTGTGCAGAGTGTTTGGTAAATATTTAGTAGATAATAAAACAAAACAAAAAACTAAGCTTTACATGCAACTATGTTTTTTATTTTTATTTTTTTAATATTTAAAATCAAGTAATGACTAAATTGAATCGAAAATTATGAACTCTACAAAATATATTTTTTGCAAAAATCCACACATCACCTGCATCTGTTTGTATTATTATTCCCACTTTGCACTGCATCTTATATGTTCTGTATCTTCCTTTTACCTTTCTTTAGCCGATCATCACTGCTTACCTAACCAGTTTCAATGTAGAAACAAACAATGTATAGAAGCTAGCAAGAAATGTGATCGTCGTTACGATTGTACTGACTTATCAGATGAGGATGAATGTTGTAAGTAACTATAAATCTCTGTTGAATTTTTCTTTAAATTGACTTTTAAAAGTTCATAACCAAAAATAAAATCCACTGAATTTTATGATTTTGAGACAATGATCTTCATATGCCACTGGTGTTTACAGCAACATTGATGTCTGTTATATCATTTGCAGAAGTTAAAAGAACATCTTAGGTAAAAATCTGTGTTGTCAAATAATAATGAATATGTTTTGTATATTGTGGGACTTAAAAATGACAAATGAAGGGTTAAAATAAAGAGACAAAAATATAGTTTGGAATTCATTAATGATACTATAAAATATAATGAAATACTATTGAAGAATAACATAGATTGGGATTCATTAATAATACTATAAAATATAAAAAATATTATCATTGAAGAATTATATAGTTATAACGAAAGACAAGGGGGAAAGGATTGTTTACCACAATTATCCCTTGCGCGCTATTCTGCATTGTTACCAAAATTGGTACAGAATTCTTTAAAAGATTACTTCAAATGGAATTTATTCGTTTATCCAGTTTAGATTCTAATATGATTTTAAACTGCAAAACAATCTGTATATTGATATTTGAATGTAGAGGTGAAACATGTCATTATATATACGTAAACTGTTAATATCATCAACTTTGTTTTTCATTTTATCAATCATATTTCTTAAGCACTTTTGTCAGATATCATTACCCAAATCATTTATCAACACATTACCCCTGTAGATGTCTATTTGCCATTATAATTTATTAGCAAATCATTTATTTGCACTTGCTTGTCCTCTCTCTGCACTGTATGACCTCGCTTCATCCCGTGTGTGTGTCTCTCTCTTTCCCTGCACCCAGTTGCACAAGGTTGTGAACCTGACCAATTTGAATGTGGAAATGGACAGTGTATAGATGCTAGCAAGAAGTGTGACTTTAACTTTGACTGCTCAGATGCCTCAGATGAACTTGATTGTTGTAAGTATCTAACTATTGCCTATGAAAATGGCTATAAACTCATTCACTTTTTAAGATTCAAATACCATAACCACTTCCAAATTTAATATCTAACTTAATTATATATTACATCAAATTGATTAGGTAAAAAAAAAAGTTTCTAAAAATGCTTTGATTATACTGCTAACCAGTACATTAGTATTAGGTAGATACAATAGAATTATAGGCACATGATTTATATTGAGAATTGTTACTTGAAGATATAATTGTTTACAAAGAATTATTATTAATTACTTGAAGGCATATAATTACTTGAAATATTAGAAATCATATAATTGTTAACTAAGTATTTGTATTTGATAGTAATACTTGAAACTATATAACTAATGATTATTATTAAATAGGAATAGATACTTGAAACTACATAATTGTGTATAAATTATTAATATTAGGTAGGAATACTTGATACCATATAACTGTATAAACAAATGATTATTATTAAATAGGAATAAATACATGAAACTACACAATTGTGTATACATTATCAGGATTAGGTAGGAATACTTGATACTATATAACTGTATAAACAAATTATTACTGTTAAATAGGAATAGAAAACTAAACTACATAATTGTGTATAGATTATTAGTATCAAGAATATTTGAAGCTATAATGGTTTACAAATGATTATTATCATTAGTTACTTGAAATCCTATAATTGCTTAAGAAAAAAGACTGACTTTAGCATGTCTCTGTTTCCCCTTTTATATAGCCTCTGTACGACGTTGTCAACCTAATGAGTTTGAATGTAAAAATGGACAGTGCATACAGGCTAGCAAGAAATGTGATGAAAGATTTGATTGTTCTGATGGATCAGATGAACAAGATTGTAGTAAGTAATAATAAGTGATGTTTCAAAGCCAACGTTCAGTCATTTTGAACACAGAAACAATATAAGTGTGTCTAGAAGTAATGTAATTATGAAGAATTTAATGTATATAATAATAATCAAGATAATTTTCTTTGTAATTCAATATGAACACAACACTTTTTCTTTTAAATCTCTGCCTTTTTTATTGCACTTATCTCCCTTTGCACTGCACCTCACATATTGTGTTTCCTTTAGCTGCTACCCAGCCACTGCACACTGCACAATGTTGCCAACCTAATGTGTAGGTCTTGCTGCCCTATGGTAGACTTGCAACAGACATGGAACCTCCCTTCTAAATTTGTAGAATGAACATCATACACCTTCACAGGAAAACTGTGATTAGCGTTCAATCACCAGACAAAAAAGACAGCATAACTAAATACACTCTGTAGCAACTGACCGAATACGGTCAAGTATCCTGTATATATGGATAAAAATATCCACTCTAAAACCACCAGCAAATCAAAATCCTGGAAGTAGATTTGACCATACCACATAGTAGAATAGCCCAACCTGTTATTTAAACCACTTATCAAGTCTGGATTCTCAGAACCAGATTCAACTTGCAACACAGTTGAATACTGATCAGTCTACACAAATCTATTCATGGTGCTGCGAACAGGATATGAACCTGTGAGGGTTCCCATTGGATTTCAAATTCAAATTTCGAATTTATTCAAGAAACCAAGACGTGTTGATTTGAGGTCTTAAATGTAAAAGTAATATGGTCTGGCATCAGGGCCATTCCTGGTGTCGACATAATGAAGCTAAAGACACTGATGGACTGCATTAGGTTTTTACATTCAATTATCCTTTACCTACACTGGTAACCAACTAAGACTATAATCATATTTTACTTCTTTCTGCAGAATATATCAAAGGAAAAATCTATAATGGGAGGAGGGGAATCCCTGTGTTATAATACCTAATGTACTGGACTATGACATTCTAGTAAATGGACTCCAGTCAAACTATTACTTTCATTTTCAGACTAATAACCTTGGGAAAGGTATGAATCGCCTGAAATGAGTTAAACAGTAACACTACTTCCAGTTTAGTTCAGTCGGTAGAGCATTTGCCTTGGAATCACAAGGTTCCTGCTTCGATACTGGTCCCCACCAACACAGCACATGAGCAGCACAGCTTGGGTAATCCTATCTGTGTAATAAAGCATCTAGAAACTGAAAGTAAGTGTGACACTCCACCTCGGCAAAACAAGTCTCCCTGGTCTAGTGCTAATGAAAAAGGGATAGACTCCTTCATTGTTTCGCTGATACTGACAATAGGCCACTTTGCAGTCTTTACTGTTCTTCTACAAGCATGACTGGCATGAAATAATCCACGAAGGTTGATATGCCATTAAACTAAGAAACCAAACCTAAGTCTTTAATATGTTATGATTCTGGTCACCATTTTAGGCGTTTAGGTCTCCTATTGGTAAATCCAATGGTGTAGTCCCAGTAGAAAAGTCTGTTGTAGTTCTTGAAATCCTAGGTAGAACAACAGTGTAGCTCATTGTAGCAGAGAATCCAGTTGGCAACTGATTTCAAGACAAATACCAACAGCCTTAAATGCATTCTATGTTGCTGATTTTGGTAAAGTCTATAAATATAAGTGGCAATTTTGTGTACATCTTATACTCTCAATAGTCCAACACAATATAATAACAGTATTCATTAGTAACCTTTTATGACAAATTTAATAATAGTCACTTCAACCACATTTTATATCATTAACTTATTTTTTTCTATTGATGCTTAGACTCCTATAAACAATGCCTTTTTATTCCTTGTATGTCTTCCTTTTTTTTCTTTGCACTGCACCTCACAGTTTGTGTTTCTATTTCACCTTTCACTCAGCCACTACATCACTTTGCCACCTACCCAGTTTCAATGTAAAAATGGACAATGTATAGAAGCCATCTACAAATGTGATGGCTATGCGGATTGTTCTGATGGGTCAGATGAATCCAACTGTAGTAAGTAATCAATAAGTTTAGGTGTTGAGGGTCAGGATTTGTTTCATTAAATGTATCTGTAAGTAAACAAAAAGTCCAAAGGTGTATATAGTTTGTTTTTTCTTATTCATTATTCTTATTCTTATTTAAGTCTTTCATTCTTATTCATTAAATATCATATTCAGTTAATTCTTCATTCTTATTCAGTTAATTCTTTCATTCTTATTCATTTAAATATCATATTCAGTTAATTCTTTCATTCTTATTCAGTTAATTCTTTCATTCTTATTCATTCTTCATATTCAGTTAATTCTTTCATTCTTATTCATTTAAATATCATATTCAGTTAATTCTTTCATTCTTATTCAGTTAATTCTTTCATTCTTATTCATTTAAATATCATATTCAATTCTTTCATTCTTATTCATTTAAATATCATATTCAGTTAATTCTTTCATTCTTATTCATTTAAATATCATATTCAGTTAATTCTTTCATTTTTATTCATTTAAATATCATATTCAGTTAATTCTTTCATTCTTATTCATTTAAATATCATATTCAGTTAATTCTTAGAGAAAAAAGAATAATTTATTTAAATTAACATATTTAGCACTAAAAAACTTTCATTGATGCCATTTAGTCTCTTAAGAATCCTGATTGTTCTATTATTGGAAAAAGGACATGCTACACAAAAAATATAATGAGAAAGAAAGAGAATAGGGGAAACATAGAGAGAAGGGGTGAACACGTGGAAGCAATAACGCTAATCTGTTTCAATTGAACATAATAAAAAGATGAAAAGAAAGAAAGAAAAAAAAGAGCAAGAGAGAGTTAAATCAAGATTATTATACTTTTTACATATTGAAGTATTTCGCAATAGCTCTTAAGTAAACATATCAAATGTTGTAATAATTAAATTATCACACTGTGGTATATCCGCAGGTCATGCTTGTTGTATTTAATATTGTAATTCTTTGTCACACTCACCATCACCACCACCACCACCACTCTGTCATTGCACCTCACCTCACCTTGTATCCTATTTGATTTCCTTCTCACGTAGCCATTGCACAACGTTGTCAACCTAACCAATTTGAATGCAAAAATGGCCAATGTATAGATGCTGGCCTGAAATGTAACAGACGTTATGATTGCTCAGATGGATCGGATGAACAAGACTGCAGTAAGTAATAGCATGATGCACTGTGATAATTACTTGATTCAGTTTCTATTTAGAGTTTTTAAAGAAAATGTAAAAGTGGTTACGGTGAAATGTAACGAACATTTAAAGAATATTACTAACAATAATCATCTAAACTGTGTTGATCATAGAATTGTCCTTAAAATTATATATATTAGATGTAAAATTCAACATATAGTAATGATTACAATCAACATTTACAAATTAATCAAATTTCTGCATTAAATAATCCGCAAGGAGTTGATATGCCATTAAACAAATAAACTAAACCAAACCTTCACTGTTGTCCTGTTTTTGTCTTCCCCAGAACATAATGATCCTTTTGAATCCTTGAGTTTGTAAAACCTTTGATATAGAATATTTTGTCTCCAGGTTTAGACATTTAAAATGAGTTAAAATATTACATTCTATCTTGTGTTTTTCAAATAATCATTTTAATAATAATAATCATGTGTAAAAGTCAAATATAATTATCTAAATAGCCATAAAATGTTTCACAGCAATAATGTTAACTTAATCTTTGCTACCAGAGCACAAATGGGACATAAAATATTCAGACTTTTAAACTCTGAATGCCTTTTCTATTGCACTATTTGTATTTTTTTCTTTTTTTTTTCTAAATGATCCTTCCATTTTTGTCATGCTGCACCCACCACACCTCACGTTTATGTTTCACTTTCACTTTCACCTTAGCCATTGCACAACGTTGCCAACCTAACCAATTCGAATGTAGAAATGGACAATGTATAGACAATAGCAAGAAATGTGACCGACGTTATGATTGCTCTGATGGGTCAGATGAAGAAGATTGTTGTAAGTAGATATGATAAAACTGAATCTCTAAAATCATAACTTGACTATTGTTTAACAAGTATACATTCTTTTTTTAATATCTATATATTAATACTCTTGTTCCTTAATTGTACGACTGTTATCATCTTGAAACACCCTCTGGTTAAAAATGAAACTATTCAAGATGAAATGCAGAAATCTAAATCCTGATTATCTGGTGTTGCTTATCTGCCAAATAATTAATTCTTATGTGTGTTTTCACCTCAACTAAATAATGGACCATTCCATTTTTATTATAAAGAAAGAAAGGGAATAAAAAGGACATGCTATACAAAAAATATAATAAGAAAGATAGTAGGGGAAAAATAGAGAGAGGTGAGCACGTGGAAGCAATAACACTAATATGTTTCAGTTAAACGTGATGGAAAGAAAGAAAGAGTGAGAGAGAGTTAAATCAAGATTATTATACTTTTTACATATTGAAAAGTATTTTGCAATAGCAAAATTATTTGGATTTTTTTACTGTTGTCCTCATTTTTATTGTTATGTATACAATGTTTCAGCCAATGTGTCCTCTTCAGGTGTTTCTTGTCAAACCCGAGAGCTCTCATGGAACTTTGAACTGAACCCTCTATTCAATCCACTAGGGTAGACTGTTTTCATTCTGTGAACCATGTGACCAGGTACAAGTGTTAAGCTTTGTTAAATATTCTATGCTATTATCAGGATTGAACCTACAACCTACAGATTATTGTCACTTAAAACTGTAGGTTTTCTCTCACTCATTTCTCAACATATTATTTCTGCCAAATATCTCCACTTGATTGAAACTTATTTTTGACTTAATCGAAATTTACAAATGGGATCAGTTTAGCTCAGTCAGTAGAGCATCCGTCTTGGAACCACTAGGTTCTGGGTTTGATACTTGCGCTTGTTAACTCAGCGCATGAGTAACACAATTTGGATCTGCGTGGTAAAGTGGGGAGCTGATGGTAGGTGTTGTGCTCCACTAGAGACACTAAATAAATCTCCTCAGTCTAGCACTCGTGAAAAGGGGATGGACTCCCTCACTGTCTGGCTGATACTGACAATAGTCCACTCTACCAACTTTACTTTTCTTACTTTATTACTAAATGTAATAATTATGCAAAAATTAATGGATATTTAAATAAAAAATAATAATTAAGCATATTTACTGTCCATAATAGTTATGACATTTACATATAAAATTTCATATCCTGAATGTAACAATATTATGGGACAGAAAAGAGACATCAAATAGCCTCTGTCCCATAATAGTTGATACATTTGTATATGAATTTTATATACAAAATTTAACAATATCATGGGGCAAAAAAAAAAAAAAGACCTCAATCTCTATATTTGCATATATTTTTATATACTAAATGTATCAAGTATTTTAGGACAGAGTATTGTTTAGATTTTTATATATAGTGCATTTTCTTATTTGCAGATTTTTTTTTTTTTTTTCATTTTTTACACCTTGCACTTCACAATCTATGCATGTCTCTTTCACTCCTTAGCACCTGCACAACGTTGCCTACCAAACCAATTTGAATGTAAAAATGGACAATGTATCGATGCAAGTGGAAAATGTGACCTACGTTTTGATTGTTCTGATGGATCTGATGAACAAGATTGTTGTAAGTAGCCACCTGAAAAGTAACATATAATTCATTATAAAATAACATAATCTGTTTAATATTTTAAAACGAGACACAAATCTTCTAATCTCTACATATCGCGTCTTCTAACTAATTCTGACTGTTCATTTTCAGATTAAAAGATGCTGTCAAATATGACCTTTGGTTTTACACAATTACTGAACTCATTTTTTTAGTCATATACAACAAATCATGAAGAAAATAGAAAAATTCTATCACCTTTCTTGGTTAGGCTTGTTCTAAATAGCTATAATATATCAGGTTTTAACCTCTTCCCTTTCACTTTTTTTTTCACAGGGCAGGTTTTTTTATTTGCTTAATTATCCTTTTTATATTTGATTAAGTGAATTTAAGAATATTTCTTATAAAATTATCAATATTTTTGAAGTTATACGTGTTTGAAATTTATCATGTTATTATCCCGAGCATTCTCGGTATAGGCATTACACACACACACACAAAGGGAAGGTAATCATAAAATAGGGGAGGTAACTCTCAATTACTTATTACACAATACTTTATCTCTTTGATAAAATATGTCAAATCTCAAACACTTCCACCAGTACCAATCACATCACTTAAAAAAAAAAAAAAGAAAGAAAAGAACACTACTAACAGATAAAGAACATCTTTCTCTCAAATACTTTCTCTTCTCCCGTTTTATTTTGAAAAGATTTCCATCACTGTTTAGTCAACACCTTTTTTCATCCTAATGTCCTGATGAAAGGTTTGATAAAAACTGAAATGTTCTAACATTGACTTCACCATTTATCTTTTTGGGAATAATTTGTTGTTTCTATTTTCTACATTCCATCGGATTTATTTCCATATTTTCCACCCTCATCAAGTTATGTTAACATTCAATTATACTTTATTTCTAATCCTAACCAATTTCAATGTAAAAATGTGCAATTTACCAACCCCTCCACATGAGCAGGGTGAGACTCAAGGTCACTTTTTAACCAGTTTTTAACAGGTTTGAATTCAGAGTTCTCCTTCTACTAGACTGATTGCCTAATTAAAGTTAAAGAGAGGGGGTGTCCCCGTGGTGTAGTTGATTTATTTGCTGGACTGCAAAATCATTGTAAGCAAGTTTGAAACCCATCTGCACTATTATGTTCATATTTATTTAAGAAAAATACTAACAATATAATTGCCATTGATTCTTAATTTCTTATCAATATCATAAATACTTTAAATAAAATGTTATATCTAGCAAGTAGATTAGAAGTAAATAGACTATATAAGGTTGTATAATTATGGATTAAATTATATATTAAGAATTAAAATTAGATAAATTAATTTCAAGGATTTAAAAAAAAAATCTTCTGCACCAATCATTTTAACATAGAGACTAAAAATAATCTTTAGGATTTTAAAATAATTTCCACAGATTGATTTTAACTATACCAAACATTTTAACATCAACAAAAATCATTAAATATATCAAACTTGATTTTTTTTTTTAACCATCAATATAGTTGCTGTTGATTGTATATCATATAATATGATGAATCCTTCAGAGAAAATCTCATTTTATTAATTCCCTATCCTATTTATTTATATTGCACTCTTTCTTTGCACTTGTCTTTCTATGCACTGCACCTTTCTTTTCTTTCACCTCTCACTCAGCCACTTTACGACGTTGCCTACCTAACCAGTTTCAATGTCGAAATGGACAATGTATTGATGCTAGCAAAAAATGCAATCAACTATTTGATTGTTCTGATGGATCAGATGAACACGGTTGTAGTAAGTAGATTAGCAATAGACTCTAAAATTGTATGATTTAAAATTAAATCAAATATAAGATAAAATAATATTCCAAAATTTTAACATAAAACTTCTAGAGATTCATTTTTATTTATACAAACTAAAATATAAAATGTTTAAACTTAAAAGAAAAATGTAATTGTCTATGAAACATTTAAGTTTGATATTTATTTGGTGTTAAATATCAAACAGTAAATATTAATTTAATACTTTATAAAGTATTATAAATTAGTAAGATATCTTTCAGAAATATCAATATATTTAAAATATTAATGATAAAAACAATTGAGTACATAAATTTTATTATGGTTAAATTTTATTTTAATACTTTATAAAAGTCCTATAAATTTAAGTAATATATCAATATATTTAAAATAATATCAATAACAATTAAGTTCTTTTATTATTAATTTCTTTATATCTTAATCATTTTAAATGATCTTAATCCTTTTCCCCATGACATATCTCTGTGCCTTATTCCTCACTTATGTAGCAATAATACCACCTTGCCGACCTAAGCAGTTTCGATGTAAAAATGGCCAATTTGTAGACGCTTGCAAACAATGTAACCAACAAATTGATTGTTCTGATGGATCAGATGAAGCCAATTGTAGTAAGTAGATTAGAAATAGAATCCATAAAATTCTGTTAGGATTAAATTAAATTTTAAGAATAAAAATTAAATTGATATTCCAGAATTTGACTATAAAACTTCCTCAATTTAATTGTCATTTATACCATTTTACCATTGTCTTATTAACCTATACAAATCTATATAATTAAATCAAATTTAATTTTTATCTAAAAAAAATATTGTTCAATGTCATCAGAAATTATTTTTCTAATTCTTATCAGTTGGTGTGGCCAAAATTTCGGTATGAAAGCACGTTTACATTTCTTTAGACTAAAAATTGAAATTATAAATTGTCACTTATTTTAATTTTTTTCCCCTAAGAACATAGCCTAAAGTTACATATAAAAAAAATTTTATGAATTTCTTAATTATAACAATGTAATAAATCAAGTTAAAAAGAGCACATCTTAAAAATGTGAAGCAATTTAAAACAGATATTTTTGAAGATATTTTTGAAGATTTTTTTTTCTTCTGAATTTCACATTCAGAAAAAAAAAAATCTTCAAAAATATTTTTAGGATTAAAGATCATAGAAATTTTTTTCAAATAAGTTTAGAAAAAAAAAATCATAAAAATCAAAAAAAGTGATTAATGTTTGGTAGAATTTAAAAAATCCCAATAGTTTGGAATTTTAAATATTTTATTACATAAATCAATTATGCAACATGGCTACTGTATAAATTTATAAAATTCTCTCATTTTAAAGAAAAACAAATAATTGTTACATGTGATTTTTAAAAATCCTTCTTCTTCATAATACAGTAAAAATTATGTTAAGTTTCGTTAATTTTTCCAACTGTTGTTCAATTTTAATTCATGGGTGGTTAAAAAACATGAAATTTTGGCCATTCCTACTTATCTATAATATAAATCCTTTCAATAAAATCTTATACATTTTGTTCCCATCCTTTCTTTTTATATTGCACTCTTTCTTACACTTATCTTTCTTTGCACTGCACATTCCATTTCTTTCACCTCCTAACTCAGCCACTGCACTACGTTGTCAACCTAACGAGTTCCAATGTCAAAATGGACAGTGTATAGATGCTAGCAAGAAATGTGACCAACGTTATGATTGTTCTGATGGATCAGATGAACAAGATTGTAGTAAGTAGATGAGAATTATTTAGAATTGAATGATTTATTATTTTATCAAACTCAAACATTGAAAGAAACATTCTTTATTTTCTTTGTCAGTACAAGTCTTAAAATATATCCAATTGACTTTTTATTCTAAAATATACGAAACAATATAATTATAAAGGATTTTGTAATTCTCATCAATATCAGAAATCTTTTCAATGTGATCAAAGATTCTTTGTTTCAATCCTTTCTATTTATATTGCACTCTTTCTTTGCACTTGTCTTTCTTTCCACTGCACATTCAATTTCTTTCACCCCTCACTCAGCCACTACAAAACGTTGTCAACCTAACCAGTTCAAATGTAAAAATGGACAATGTATAGATGCTAGGAAGAAATGTGACAAAAGATTTGATTGTTCTGATGCATCTGATGAAGCCAATTGTAGTAAGTAGATTAGCTATAGACTGCATAAGATTGTGTGATTATAATATTTATAAAAATTAGGTGAATTAAATTAAATTTAGAAAATTTAAAAATAAAATTTCCATAGATTTGATTCCATCTATAATAACCATTTTAACCAATCTTCATTAACCAGATAAAATATTTTAATTGATTTAAATTTTGGTTTTCATTCTTGTCAACCAGATAAAATATTTTGATTCAATTCATTAAATTTGGTTTTCTTTTTAAATACTAAACAATATAGTTGCTAATGACTCTTAATTCTTATTAATTATATCATAAATGCATAAATTCACAAAGTTTACAACTAAAGTTTTACTTAGATTAGAAAAATTAAAATCTTAGAAAAACTTACATAATTTCTAAGGATTGCAAAATACTTGAATTATATTAACTTTTTCTTAGCTACACAACGTTGCCGATCTAACCAATTCAGATGTAAAAATGGACAATGTATTGAAGCTAGAAAAAAATGTGACAAAAGATTTGATTGTTCTGATGGATCAGATGAAGACAATTGTAGTAAGTAGATTAGTAATATGTAGATTTGATAAAAATGTAAAATTAAAATCTGAATTAAATATTAAACAAAAAAAAAAACATGGTTTAAATTTTGGAGAATTATTTTTTTCCATCCTTTCATTAACCTGTGAAAATCCTTATTTGGAAAACTTTTGAGAAAAAAAAACTTCTAATATTGTGGATGTCAATAATTCTATAATTTTTATCAATAATAAATATAATGAATGGTTTTAGTAAAATCTTGTAGATTTTGTTGGCAATCTTTCTATTCATATTTCACACATTGTTGCACTTCTTTCTTTGCACTGCACTTTTTATTTCTCTCACCTTTCAACCAGCCACCACAAAACGTTGCCTACCAAACCAATTTGAATGTAAAAATGGACAATGTATAGATGTTAGTGGAAAATGTGATCTACGTTTTGATTGTTCTGATGGATCAGATGAAATCGACTGTCGTAAGTAGATTAATAATATGTAAACTATATTAAATCAATATTATTTGCTTCTTTTGATCACTCATACTGATCAAAATTAAATCCAACTGATTTTATCTTTGATTGTAATAGAAAAAAAATTGCAAACATTTCTTTATTTCTCATTATGGTCAAGAGAGGCAGCAGACACGTCTGGGCAACATGGCTGCCAAACTCAGCTCTTACTAGATTTTATTTTCCCAGAATCCCATGATCACATGACTCTCTAAGCCAATGAGAAGCCCACTTTGGATGACCCTGGGGTTAAGGCCTGTCAATTTAAATCTCAGTGCTTTTCTAATTTTCTAGTTAATCTTAAAAAATCTAATCAAAACTTCTTTACAAAAATGATTGGATATGCTTCTCCATTATGTAACAAAGTCTCACTGAGAGTCTTAGTACTTAAATTGGTGGCCATTTTGAAACAGCAGAGGCCTGTGTGACAGACTAAGAAAAGATTAATAAATTACTACTATCTGAGTATATAAGTTATGGGAGAGTGGTTTTTCTAAATACTTTCTCACTTGTAGTAATGAAAAATAACCAAAGATTATTCTAGTAGAAACCAATTGGCCAAGTTTATTAGATTACAAAATGATATCAATATGTATTATTTTTATTTTTTGGACTATTGTCCTCATCTTTATTTTGAAATATACATACACAATGTTTTAACCGATGTACCCTACGGCCTTCGTCTGGTGTTCCTTGTAATCCATTGAGCATACTGCTCTCACCCTGCTACACATGTCAAGCAATGTTTCAACTTAGGAAATGCCCCAACGGCAAGCCCCAACCCCTTTTTATCATATGGATGCTAGAAGGCGGTGGCTGCGGGTCTACATGTCCTGGGAATGACGTTAAACTCTATCTGATGGTGAGGTTCCAGTTTTGGAGGTTTGGGGAATGTGGAGCACCCCTTCATCACCATTGCTCTCTAGTCCACTCTGACCCGGAGTGGCAGTACCTGTTAGGGTCCCATCTATGGGTTAAATAGAAAAATGTGTTTATAAAAAAATTGTATTATCCATTAAGAATTGATTTATTTCAAAACTTTATCGGCATTAAATGACCCACTGAGGTTGATATGCCGTAAAACAAAACAAAACAAACAAACAAATCAACTTAGGAAATCATTTTGAATAGTTTGACTGTTGTGCAAACAAAGTGTTGAAGAATTTACCCCATTTAAATAATGACATCATTATTTTTACACGGTTATCAATTTGAGAAGTGTCACAATCATTTAAAAAATCTTGTATATGTATATTTCACAATAAAGATGAGGTCAACAGTCCGAAAAATCAAAATAATACATATGAAACCTCATCTTAAAAAAAATTCAGACAGATGATATCAACGCTGTATATGGATGTTAAGAATTAAAATATTGGGAATAAAAAGGATCAATTATTGATTTCTTATATATAGATCCACAATTTTTTTTTTCTTGGATATCTTGCCCTTTTCATTGCACTTTTTGCACCTGCACCTCACGTATTTTGTCTCTTTCACCTTTCACTCAGCCACTACATCACTTTGCCAACCTAACGAGTTTCAATGTAAAAATGGACAATGTATACAAGCCATCTACAAATGTGATGACTATGAAGATTGTTCTGATGGGTCAGATGAAGCCAACTGTAGTAAGTAATCCAAAGTGATTAAAAAAAAAAATTAATCATTTATCAAGAATATTTTATTACTTCATAAGATTTGAATAATTTTGATATTTCGGACTATTCTGCCTTTACTAGGCTGAGAAGCTTCAGCAGGTAGTTTAACCAAATGGAATATGAGATCAAAAAACAATCGAACAAAAACTGAAGACAATATTCAACAAAAACGTAATATATAATGAAAAATATGTAATACAAATAAACAATATTACAATGTGAGGAAAAGGGTTCAAAGTTCTCAACAGACCATTACAAATGAACTGACTACACATATTTGTATGATTTCATTTTAAATATATATATTGAAAATTGTTTAAACTAAATGTCTTCCTCTTTAATCTGAAGAAATTTTCCAATTAAATGATTGAAATCATCAAATATTTAAAAAAAAAAACCAAACTGTCAATGATTATTTAATTCATCAATATAAAAACTTTCTAGTCATATTGCACTTATCCTTGCACTTGTCTTTCTTTGCACTGCACATTCCATTTTTTCCACCTTTCACTCAGCCACTGCACCAACTTGCCAACCTAACCAGTTCCAATGTAAAAATGGACTGTGTATAGATGCTAGGAAGAAATGTGACAGAAAATTTGATTGTTCTGATCGATCAGATGAACAAGTTTGTTGTAAGTAAAAGCAAAAGAATAACTTTAATTTCTCATTAAATTTCATATCTAAATCTTTTCTTGTTTGTTTAAAAGCAATTTAATTATCTTATTATAATGGAGATTCGGTGTCTGTTTCTCTGTAACTGAAACTACCTCACTGCCTATGTCACATAATATATGGTGTGGTTAATTTGCATACTGGTTTTAACAAAATTGAGTTTAATAAATAATTACTTGGTGTTATTGATCTCCAATGTTATTGTTTTATTCTCCAATGTATTAAGATTAATACTATGAATGATTTTATATAGAAAGCAATTAAAATATAATTAAATTAAGTGTAATCTTTTTATGTGCATTCTTATTTAATTTCATTAGTCTTTCTAATTTAATATAATTCACTGTATTAAAACTTAAATACTTATGCCCAGAGGGCACATATTTTTGCTATTAATTATAAAGCATTTAATGTATAAGAACAATTCAATGTTTCTGTGCCAGTCGGTAGAGTGTTCGGCTAGAAACCACAAGGTTCCTTGTTCGATACCGGTCCTCGCCAACTCAGCGTATGAGTAGCACAGAGATCTGTGTGGTAAAGTAAGGAACTGATGGTAGGTGTGGCGCTCCACCTCAGATGCTAAAACAATCTCCTTGGTCTAGTGCTATTGAAAAGGGGATAGACTCCCTCGCTGACTGGCTGATACCGACTTTAGGCCGCCTCGTCAACTTTACTTTTATATTAACACAGTTATTTTTCTTTTAAATCTCTAACCTTTCACTGCACTTGCACTTCACATATTATGTCTCTCTCACCTCTCACTCAGCCAATGTACCACGTTGTCAACCTAACCAATTTGAATGTAAAGATGGACAATGTATAGAGGATAGCAGAAAATGTGACCGCAATTATGATTGTGCTGATGGATCAGATGAACAGGATTGTAGTAAGTAATACTAAGTCATGCTTCAAAACCAGCTTTAGGTTATTTTTAACTGTTAATGACTTTTGGTATGAACTGTTTAAAACCAGATATTTTAATGCTTGCTCTTTGACTCTTAGTAATAGTCTGAGCCATAACCCTTAATTCTAATGTTCATATTTCTTATTAAAAATCAAAATTAATGGTATTTACTTCAATTACTATTGTAGTAATTGTAGTAGTATATAGTTCCCATAAATAAGTACCTCTCTACGAATTTCTTTTAATAAAAAGTTAATTTTCTTCTAAACCTAAGATTTTATTTCAATAGAGCATTATACACATAAAATGAATATAATTAGGTATTATTTATTACCAAATTCTACAGCATTGTAACCAAAAATATGAATATATAACCAAATAAAATAACTAAAATCCTACTGAAAATTCTATATAGGAAATATCTTTTCAAAACAAACTTTTTTTTTTTTCAGTGCTGTAGAGTTTAGTAATAAATAATACCTAACAATAACTGTTTTGTATAATGTACCATGAGAAATAATAAAATCTTGGTATCTTTGGTTTAGAAGAAAATTATATTAAAAAAAAATTGATATGGGTGTATTTATTTATGGAGGATATTGTATATTTTGAAAAAATATGAACAAAAGAATAATCTGGAAGATTTACATTTTTGCTCATGAAAGAAAAATGTATTTGCCACCAAAATATTCTCGTGTTACAAAGTTTGGCTAACATTTCTGGCATCAAAATATCTGGCAATAATATATGAATGCCAACATTTTTGTGGTAAAACTATATGCGCCAAAATGTCCTATTCCATTATTTTGAATATGCAAAGGACATAATTCTGTCTAAAAAGCAATGTAATTATGAAGAATTTAATGTATATTAAAATAATCAGTCTAATTGTTTTATAATTCGATATTAACACTTCACTTTTTCTTTGATATCTCTGCCCTTTTCATTGTCCTTTTCACTGCACGTATCTATCTTTTCACTTGCACATCACATATTGTCTCTCTTTCACCTCTCACTCAGCCACTCCACCACCAAGTTGCCAACCTAGCCAATTTCAATGTAAAAATGGACAATGTATAGAAGCCATCTATAAATGTGATGACTATGAAGATTGTTCTGATGGGTCAGATGAAGCCAATTGTAGTAAGTAATCTAAATAAATGAAAAATAAGGATTCAATATATTCAAGTGACATATTGTCCTAATAAAAGTTATTAGTATTAAATAGGAATACTTGAAATCATAGAATTATAGGTGCATGATTTGTATTAAGAACAGTTACTTGAAAATATAATTGTTTACAAAGGATTATCATTATTATTAATTACTTGAAATATTTGAAATCATATAATTGTTCACTAAGTATTTTTATTTGATAGGAATACTTGGAACCATAACCATATAACAAATGATTATCATTAAATATGAATAGATACTTGAAACCATATAATTCTGTATGAATTATTAATATTAAGTAGGAATACTTGATACCATATGACTGTATAAACAAATGATTATTATTAAATAGGAATAAATACATGAAACTACACAATTGTGTATAAATTATTATGATTAAGTAGGAATACTTGATACTATATAACTATAAACAAATGATTATTATTAAATAGGAATAAATACATGACACTATATAATTGTGTATCATTTATTGGGATTATGTAGGAATACTTGATACTATATAACTGTATATAAACAAATGATTACTGAAAATAGGAATAGATACTTAAAACTACATAATTGTGTATAGATTATTAGTATTAAGAATATTTGAAGCTATAATGGTTTAAAAATGATTATTATCATTAGTTACTTGAAATCCTATAATTGCTTAAGAAAAAAGACTGACTTTAGCATGTCTCTGTTTCCCCTTTTATATAGCCTCTGCACAACGTTGTCAACCTAACCAGTTCCAATGTAAAAATGGACAGTGCATACAGGCTAGCAAGAAATGTGATGAAAGATTTGATTGTTCTGATGGATCAGATGAACAAGATTGTAGTAAGTAATAATAAGTGATGTTTCAAAGCCAACGTTCAGTCATTTTGAACACAGAAATAATATAAGTGTGTCTAGAATTTAATATATATTATTACTATAAGCGTCTACCCGGTGTTGCCTGGGTAGAGGCGGGGGGTAAAAAAGGTAGTCATCGGAGATCAATTGATTTTTTTTAGTCTTCCACAATTGATTTGTTTATGTTTTAATCATGTACGCACCAATGGCTTTCCCTTTTCTTATTATTCAAATTCTAATTTTTTAATATCTTCACTAATATAAATAAAATCTTTATTATTTTTGTACAAAAAGCAAGCTCTGGTGATAGTGAATGTGTGTATATATATATATTATATATATATATATATATATATATATATATTTACTTTGTTGTTAATTGTTTTATTTTTTGTAGTTTTCTCATGCATACATACTGATATAATGAATATGTAAATATCTTGGTACCCCCTCACTATAATCTAATTGGACAATGCCATGTATAAATATTCGACACTGTGATGGTACAGACACCTATACCTAAGCCTACAAGCTAAACTTACTCACTAGATGACACCACGACTGCTCAGCAGACGGATTGCTATTCGACGTACCAATTACTACTGCGATAATATACCAAATACCAACTTCAGAATATATCCCTTAACCCGGATATATCACATACATACATACCAACTGTCCTTTAGAAATATATAGATAGATAATCAGTCCAATTTTTCTGTAAATCTATTTTAATACAGCACATGAATAATATTACCGATTAATATCAATGCTGACACTTTACTGCTGTTTAATAAAATATCATAATCTTTCTATACTTTCTTGTGCATCTCTTTCTTTAACTTTATGCACCTCTTTGTACGCCTTACTTTTTGCGTATCTCTCTTCCACCTTTTCTCTAGCTACTTCAAAACGTTGTCAACCTAATCAGTTTGAATGTAAAAATGGACAGTGTATAGATGCTAGCCAGAAATGTGACCTAACATTCCATTGTTCTGATGGATCAGATGAAATAGAATGTCGTAAGTAATAAAAAGAAAGCCAGACAATATAGTTTGTTTTTGTAAAGTAAAACTAAAGACAATAATATACAACCTCTGTCTTATAGTAGTTGTTACAGTTGTATATAAATTTATATGCACTAAACGTAGCATTTATTATAGGACAGAGCTTTTATGTAACCTATAATATAAGTTGTTACATTTGGAGATAAATTTACTACACTAAATGTAACATCTATTATGGAACAAAGCTTTTATGCAACCTATAATAATAGTTGTTACATTTTTATATAAATTTATATATATTAAATGTAACATCTATTATGGGACAGAGTTTTTATGCAACCCATAATATAACTTGTTACATTGGCAGATAAATTAACTACATTAAATGTAACATCTATTATGTGACAAAGCTTGTATGCAACCTATAATAATAGTTGTTACATTTGCATATAAGTTAATATACACTAAATGTAACATTTATAATAGGACATATGTTATTATTATACATATGTAATTATTGTACTTGGTTTCCACACAAGATAATTAACAAGGGTTAAGATAAATGTATGTCCCATAATAATTGTTACATTTGCATATAAATTTTATACATTAAATGTAACATCTATTATGGGACAGAGCTTTTATGCAACCTATAATATAAAGTTGTTACATTGGCAGATAAATTCTATGCACTAAATGTAACATCTATCGTGTGACAATTGTAATCATTATTATTTCTTTATTAAAACAACATTTTGGCCAGTAAAAATAAAATGTGTGTACTATGTCATGTGAAATGTGGAGAATTCTGGAAAGAACCTCACTATCAAAAACAAGTTGATAAATTTAAATAAATCAGTCTGGCCTTTTGTGGGTCTTTCACTTTAAAAAAAAGTTTGTATGAAGCACTCATTCCTGTGAGGTTGTCCTAATCATCAAGAATTTAAATCACAGGCATGAGCTTTAAATTTCATCTCATATACTGTCTCTATTGATACTAAAAATATTATTGCCATTGAGTCTATAATTCTTGCTAAAGATACCATAAATCCTTTCAATAAAAATCCTTTACTTTTTATTCCTATCTTGTCTATTTAAAATACACTCTTTCTTTGCACTTGTCTTTCTATGCACTGCATCTTTCCTTTCTTTCACCTCTCACTCAGCCACTGTACAACGTTGTCAACCTAACGAGTTTCAATGTCAAAATGGACAGTGTATAGATGCTAGCAAGAAATGTGACAAACGTTTTGATTGTTCTGATGCATCAGATGAACAAGATTGTAGTAAGTAGTAGCAAAAGAATAACTTTAATTTCTCATTAAATTTACTATGTAAAGGTAATTGTTTTTGTGTGTGTGTCTAAAAAGCAATGTAATTATAAAGAATTTAATGTTATATTATAATAATCAGTCCAATTCTTTTGTAATTCAATATTAACACAAATCTTTTTTTTTTAAATCTCTGCCTTTTTTCATTGCACTTATCTCCCTTTGCACTTGCACTTCACGTATTATGTCTCTCTTTCACCTTTCACTCAGCCACTACATCACTTTGCCAACCTAGCCAATTTCAATGTAAAAATGGACAATGTATAGAAGCCATCTACAAATGTGATGATTATGAAGATTGTTCTGATGGGTCAGATGAAGCCAATTGTAGTAAGTAATTTAAATAAATGAAAAATAAGGATTCAGTATATTGAGATGACATATTACCCTAATAAATATTATTACTATTAGATAGGAATACTTGAAATCATAGAATTATAGGTGCATGATTTGTATTAAGAACGGTTACTTGAAAATATAATTGTTCACAAAGGATTATCATTATTATTAGTTAATTGAAATATTAGAGATCAAATAATTGTTCACTAAGTATTCTTATTTGATAGGAATACTTGAAACTATATAATAAAGATTATTATTAAATAGGAATATATACTTGAAACCATATTATTAGTATTAGGTAAGAATACTTGATAACTATATACTATATAACTGTGGGTAAACAAATGCAACCTACTGTTAATTGTCACTTAGAAGCCATCTACAAATGTGATGACTATGAAGATTGTTCTGATGAAGCCAATTGTAGTAAGTAATATAAGATACAATTATATGAATGTAGGGGGAGGGGGAAACAGATTTTTATATAGTCACTTGAAAAATTCTCAGCAATCACCTAGATTTTTCAGACTCTTTTTGTCATGTTTATTTTATATATATATGTATATTTACCAACCCCTCCGCACGAGCAGGATCTGACACAAGGTCAATTTCATATGTTGTTAGAATTAATCAATCATTTAAAATAAGTATATTTTACGGACTATGTAGAGTATGAAATTCAGAAAACAATCTTAAAAAACATTTATTCTTTAATTGTCATCAATATCAGAAATCCTTTCAATAAAATCTCATGGTTTTTGTTCCCAACTTTTCTATTTATATTATACTTATTCTTGCACTTGTCTTTCTATGCACTGCACCTTTCTTTTTCTTTCACCTCTCACTCAGCCACTGCACAACGTTGTCAACCTAACCAGTTCCAATGTAAAAATGGACAATGTATAGATGCTAGCAAGAAATGTAACCGACATTATGATTGTTCTGATGGATCTGATGAACAAGATTGTAGTAAGTAGAAGATTCATATGCAACATATAATTTATTGTCTTGAATGTAGCATGCAATCTATCTCTTATTTTAAAACAATATGGTATTTTTCATCATCATATTTCCATGTTTCAGATTCTAATTCTTATAAGTAACGTTATAAAAATTCTTATCTTATTATAATGGAGATTGTGTGTTTGTCTATCTGTAACCGAAACTATATCACTAATCAAGTCACAATTTCCGTTGTTACTTACATCACATTCTCCATGATTTTATTTTCAATTTAAACGTCTACATAATAATAACATACAATTATATTTATATATTCAACAAAATAGCAGTTTACAGTGTGAACAGGAAAGCTAATTTGCATATTGATATTAGAAATTTGATTTTAATAAATATTATTGATTTCTAATTGTTTTATTTTATCTTGATTAATATAAGGAAAAATCTCAGGGATAAATCTTAAAAGAAATCTATTAACAAGAGGAAATAACTGTAATTTTATTCGTTACTACCTATTTTAACTAAATAGTTAAATTAAGAAAATTTGGCAATGAAGAGTAAATTTCATTTGTTATATTTTTCAAATATACCCCCGCCCTCACTCTGCTTCAGATCTTTTTATCTGCATTCTTATTTAGTTTCATTAACCTTTCTAATTTAATATAATATTTTATTACATTAAAACTTAAATACTTGCAGCCGGAGGGGGCATATATTTGCTAGTAAATTATAAAGAATTTAATAAATTTATTTAAGTAACAGTACAAAGATATGCATTTCTTACATATCTGACTAATTTTTACTTTGTTAGTACCCAGATAAAATATTATATTCGATATAGACTTTTTTCCTCTACAATTACTGGACTGTCTTAGTAATTTAGTTTAAATCATGTTTATCTGTGGTTTAACCTTTTCTTAGCTACACAACGTTGTCGACGTAACCAGTTCAAATGTAAAAATGGACAATGTATTGAAGCTAGCAAGAAATGCGACAAACGATTTGATTGTTCTGATGGATCAGATGAAGACAATTGTAGTAAGTAGATTAGAAATAGACTGCGTAAAATTGTGTGATTATAATATTTATAAAAATTAGGTAAATTTAAAAATAAATTCTTCAAAGATTTCATTCCAAGTAGATTAGAAATAAATAGATTCTAAAATTGTATTATTTGGGATTAAAACATTAATTAAAACTAAAACAAAAATAATTAATATTCCAGAATTTTAACAAAATTTCTTAAGATTCATTTTTATTCATACAAACTAAAATATGAAATGTTTAAATATGAAAGTAAAAGTTAATTGTCAAAGAAACAGATCCAATTTGGATATTTGGTGTTAAATAATAAACAGTAAATATTAATTTAATACTTTATCAAACATAAATTAATAAGATATATTTCAAGTATATATCAATATATCTAAAATAATTATAGTAATAACAGTTGACTACATAAATTCATTATTAATTTGTATATGATAATCATTGCAAAGTTCCTTAACCATTTCTACCATAAACATAACATATTTCCATACCTTGTTTCTCTGATTATTTAGCAACAACACAACGTTGCCGATCTAACCAGTTCCAATGTAAAAATGGACAATGTATTGAAGCTAGAAAAAAATGTGACAAAAGATTTGATTGTTCTGATGGATCAGATGAAGATGATTGTAGTAAGTAGATTAGAAATAGACTGCATAAAATTGTGTGATCATAATATTTATAAAAATTTAGGTAAATTGAAAAATAAATTCTTCAAAGATTTCATTCCATCTATAACAACCATTTTAAACAATCCTTGTTAAACAGATAAGATATTTTAATTAAATTTGGTTTTCTTATTGAATACTAAACAAATAAAATATCTACATAAATTTACTGACAAAAATGACAAAAACACGATTCAGAAAATATCTAATTTGGGCTAGAAAATTCACCTGATACTGGCACATTAAAATATAGCATAAATTAAGGCAAGAGGCTGGGACAAAAAAAAGATCAAAATTACCAAAAACTCATCCATATTGATTTTCATATCCTATTCTCATTAACCTCAAAAAGTTAAATTTAACTTTTATTTAAAAAAATACAAACATTGAGTCTAATTTTTTGATTAAGAATATAATGAATGGTTTTACTAAAATCTTGTAGATTTTGTTGGCAATCATATTGCACACATTGTTGCACTTCTTTCTTTGCACTGCACTTTTTATTTCTCTCACCTTTCAACCAGCCACCACAAAACGTTGCCTACCAAACCAATTTGAATGTAAAAATGGACAATGTATAGATGTTAGTGGAAAATGTGATCTACGTTTTGATTGTTCTGATGGATCAGATGAAATCGACTGTCGTAAGTAGATTAATAATATGTAAACTATATTAAATCAATATTATTTGCTTCTTTTGATCACTCATACTGATCAAAATTAAATCCAACTGATTTTATCTTTGATTGTAATAGACAAAAAATTGCAAACATTTGTTTATTTCTCATTATGGTCATGAGAGGCAGCAGACACGTCTGGGCAACATGGCTGCCAAACTCAGCTCTTACTAGATTTTATTTTCCCAGAATCCCATGATCACATGACTCTCTAAGCCAATGAGAAGCCCACTTTGGATGATCCCAGGGTCAAGATCTGTCAATTTAAATCTCAGTGATTCTCCAACTGTAATTTTCCTGTTTAGGTTTAATTTAAAATGTCTCTAATAACATATATATATATATATATATGTGTGTGTGTGTGTCATTAGAGGCACCATTGAAGATGTTAATTTTGACTGATAGATTGGGTGAGTCCCAGTGGGGTAATGTCTAACATGATGGACTGCAACATTGTAGTGAGTGAAGTCAAACTCTAGATACGCTATTATGTTCACTTTCACACTTATAACCCTTAGAAAGGTATTAAATCCCTCCCCCATCCAGCTAAGGGTTAAGAGTACCACTACAAAGATGGCTTTGCCATTAAATAACCCACAAAGGTTGATATGCCATTAAACAAAGAAACTGAAACCATTTTATTCTTTATTTAAAAATATAACATTGAGATTGTTAGTGATTGATCAATTCTCATATAAAGTTTGAATTATATATTTAAAAAATCTCAAATTTTCTTTTTCTATTCTTTTTCTATTGCTGTCTTTGTTTTTCTATTCTTTTTCTATTGCTGTCTTTCTTTGCTCTGCACCTTTTATTTCTTTCATCTCTCCTTTAGCAATCGTAGAGCCTTGTCCACCTCACATGTTTCAATGTCAAAATGGACAGTGCATAGAAGCTAGCAGAAAATGCGACCATCGTTATGATTGTTCTGATGCATCAGATGAACAAGATTGTAGTAAGTAGTAGATTAAGTAGTAACTTGTATGATTTTATTATTAAGAAATGGCAGAGATTGATATATTTTAAAAGAATAAGATCATCTTCAAATCTACAAATTTACTCCTCTGTATATCCATGTGCTTGACTAAGTGACTGTTGCAAAATACTATTGGTTTGAATTTTTGATAATTTGTATTATTTGTATTTTTTTGACTATTGTCCTCATCTTTATTGTTTTATACACAACATTTAGTCCGATGTGCTCTCCAGCCTTCAGGTGTTTCTTGTTGGACTCAGGAACCTTGTTGTTGATCTTGGGAACCTTCATGTCATAATCAGGTTCCAAGAGAAGGTTCTTGAGTCTGACAAAGAAAAACCTGAAGAAGCCTGGAGGGCACACCAGCTGAAATATGTATATAACAATAAAGATGAGGACAATAGTCTGAAAAATCCAAATAATACATGCTGAAAATTAAAAAAAAAGAATTTTTTTTTATATAATTACTTGACTGTTCTCTTTGATCTTTCTGCCCAATCATATGTACCTGTTATAACAATTCAATTAGAACTGCAGCTTTCATAGTTCATAAATTTTTTTTTAAGTATAGATTAGCCTCTATTTATCTCTAAGTTTAACATGGTGGCATCAATTATAATGCTTAATTGAGATAACAGGAGCACTGACTGACTAAGATCCTTTCAAATCACTGGAGTAAGCAAAAACAAAATGTACAAAGAAGTAAGCAGAGAGAGAATAGGGTAGTCTCTGTGTCATAGTAGCTAACGTTCTGGACTGCGACATCGTAGTAACCCAGTTCAAACTCTAGTCATGCTATAACGTTCACTTTCAGACTAATACACTTGGGAAAGGTATGAAGCCCTTCACATACCACCAGTTATGGGGTAAATAATACGACTACTGTTTTTCTAAAATGATAGCTTTGGCATTAAATACCCCAAATATTTAATCCCTTTAATCAAAGAGACTGAGTGGGGTATATGCTGTAGTGACTAATGTGCTGAACTGTGACATCATAGTAAGTTCAAACTCTAGTCACACTATTACATTCCCTTTCAGACTAATACCCTTGGGAAAGGTATGGACCCTTCATCCACCTAGCTATGGGTTAAATAGTACCACTACTGCTTTTCTACATAGATAGCTTTGGCATTAAATAACCCATGAAGGTTAATATGCCATTAAAAAAAGATAGCAAAAAAAGAAAGAAAGTGAACGAATGAGAGAGATTAAATAGGGTATTCTATTAGTGGTGTGTGCGCACGCATGGAGTGGGGACTGTTACCCTAACACAATTCTCCATTACTCTGTAGTGAGACCAAGTTATGTGACCCCTATTTATTCACATAACTTACATTTAAAAAAAAAAAAATTATTTTATTGTTATGCCTCTTTAGGCATCTACCCTTTTTTTTCTATATTCTCACATCAATGTTTGTTGTAACTTGAGTTAACAGAAATAATAGGGAAAAAAAACACAAGAATTAAGGCTAGGGGAAAAAAGTTTACTAAACAAAGATACAAGTTTGATATTCCATTAAACAAAGAAACTGAAACCACTCTCAGTTGACTTTATAGTTATGAATAAAATTCACTCAAACAAGCACCAATTTTGACTGAATATATGAAATTTCTAAATCTTGAATTCTCAGAATCTATAAAATCTCATCCTTTTCTTCCTAAACTTTCTATTTATATTGCACTTGTCTTTCTTTGCACTGCACATTTCATTTCTTTCACCCCTCAACTCAGCCACTACAAAACGTTGCCAACCTAACCAATTTGAATGTAAAAATGGACAATGTATAGATGCTAGCAAGAAATGTGACAAAAACTTTGATTGTTCTGATACATCAGATGAACAAGATTGTCGTAAGTAGATAAGAATTATTTAGAACTGAATGATTTATTATATATGTTATTTAACTAAAATATTGAAAAAAAACATTGTTTTTTTTTTCTTTTTTAAAAGTTTTAAAATGCACTCAATTGACTTTTTATTTTAAAATATACAAAACAAAATAATTATAAAGGATTTTGTAATCAATATGTGAAATCCTTTCAATAAAATCTTTTATTTTGTATTCCCAACCCAATTTATTTATAATGCACTCTTTCTTTGCACTTGTCTTTCTTTGCACTGCACTTTCCATTTTTTCCACCTTTCACCCAGCCATTGCACAACGTTGTCAACCTAACCAGTTCCAATGTAAAAATGGACAATGCATACAGGCTAGCAAGAAATGTGATGAAAGATTTGACTGTTCTGATGGATCAGATGAACAAGATTGTAGTAAGTAGCAGCCTAATAAATAACATATATAATTTATTATAACCTATTGTTGATAATATACAGTCTATCTTTTAAAATAATAAAACTCAATTGTCTCACCTTTAAATATTTTCTGTGCATGTCCATGTATCTGACTAACATTTTTAACTTAAAATATATTCTAATAATAAAATACTTTCAAATGGTTATTTAATTATTATTAATAATATTATTAATAATATCATAAATCCTTTCTCTAAAATCTAATACTTTTTTTTGTTTCTAACCTTCCTAATTATATTGCACTCATCCTTGCACTGGTCTTTCTTTGCACTGCACCTTTTTTTTATTTCACCTTTCACTCAGCCACTGCAAAACATTGCAAACCTAACCAGTTCCAATGTAAAAATGGACAATGTGTTGAGGCTAGTAAGAAATGTAACCGACATTATGATTGTTCTGATGGATCAGATGAAGCCAATTGTAGTAAGTAGAAAAGGCATATTTAGAAGACATAAAAAACATAAACATTTAAGATTAAATCAATTATTACAACTGAGTATAAGATAGAATATTATTATTATATGTTTATTTTTATTTATATTCATTAAAATATGAAACTTTTTGAACTTGAAAGAAAAAGTATTTATTTAATTGTTTTTTTAACCAGATCCAAGTTTGATCTTTATTTATTGTTAAATTTCAAATTGTGAATATTAATTTAATATTCTATCAAACATAAATTAATAGAATATATCAATATATTTAAAATGATAATAACAATTGAAACCATAAATACTTATATGGTTAATTTGTACACCATAATCATTACAAACTTCCTTATCCTTTTCTTCCATACACCTAACATATTTCTATACCTCATTCTGCACACCTTTAGCAACAACACAACGTTGCCAACGTAACGAATTCAAATGTAAAAATGGACAATGTATAGAGGCTAGCAAGAAATGTAACCGACATTATGATTGTTCTGATGGATCAGATGAAGCCAATTGTAGTAAGTAATAAGTCATGTTTCTAAAGCTAAGGTTCAATTATTTTAAACAAGGAAACAATAATTTAAATCATGAATTTTTATTTAAAAAAATACTAATCAATGTAATAATGTTAGATTTTAAAATAATATTTCTAGAAATGGATTTATATTTCTATACCATCAGATAAAGACAATTGTAGTAAGTAGATTAGAAATAAATAGATTCTAAAATTGTGAAATTTAAGATTGAAATAATAATTAAAACTAAAAATAAGATAAAATAATATTCCAGAATTTTAGAATAAAACTTCTAGAGGTTCATTTATATTTTTACAAACTAAAATATGAAATATTTAAACTTGAAAGAAAAAGTCTTTGGTTAATCGTTTATTAAACAGATCCAATATTGATTTTATTTGGTGTTAAATAATAAACATTAAATATTAATTTAATACTTTATCAAAGATTATAAATTAGATATATTTTAGGAATATATCAATGTATTTAAAATAAATACTTTTATGATGAATTTGTATATCATAATCATTGAAAACTTTACTATCCTTTTCTTCCATACACCCAACTTATTTCTATACCTCATTTCTCACTCCTTTAGCAACAACACAACGTTGCCGATCTAACCAATTCAAATGTAAAAATGGACAATGTATTAAGGCTAGAAAAAAATGTGACAAAAGATTTGATTGTTCTGATGGATCAGATGAAGACAATTGTAGTAAGTAGATTAGATAGAAATAGATTATAAAATTGTATTATTTGAGATTAAAATAATAATTAAAACTAAAAATAAGATAAAATAATATTCCAGAATTTTAAACAAAATTTCTTAAAAATTCATTTTTATTTACACAAACTAGAATATGAAACTTGATTCATTTTTATTTATACAAACTAAAATAGGAAATGTTTAAATATGAAGGTAAGAATTAATTGTCTATGAAACAGATCCAAGTTGGATGTTTATTTGGTGTTAAATAATAAACAGTAAATATTAATTTAATACTTTATCAAACATTATAAATTAAGAAGATATATTTCAATAATATATCAATATATTTACAATAATAACAGCAATTGACTACATAAATTTTTTCACTATTTGTATCTCGTAATCATTAGAAAAATTCCTTATCCATTTCTTCTATACACCTAACATATTTCTATACCTTGTTTCCCCAAACATTTAGCAACAACACGACGTTGCCGACCTAACCAGTTTCAATGTAAAAATGGGAAATGTATAAAGGCTAACAAAAAATGTGACAAAAGATTTGATTGTTCTGATGGATCCGATGAAGACAACTGTAGTAAGTAGATTAGAAAAAGATAGACTCTAAAATTGTAAAATTTAAGATTAAAATAAATATAACTCAATATAAGATAGAATAATGTTAGATTTTAAAATAATATTTCTAGAAATTGATTTATATTTCTATACAAACCAGATATAAATATTAATTTAATACTTTATCAAACATAAATTAAGAAGCTATATTTACAATAATAACAGCAATTGACTGCATAAATTCTTTCACTATTTGTATATTGTAATCATTAGAAAACTTCCTTATCCATTTCTTCCATACACCTAACTTAGTTCTATACCTCATTCCTCACTCCTTTAGCAACAACATCACATTGCCAACGTAACCAATTCAGATGTAAAAATGGACAATGTATTGAGGCTAGAAAAAAATGTAACAAAAGATTTGATTGTTCTGATGCATCTGATGAAGCCAATTGTAGTAAGTAGAAAAGGCACATTTAGAAGACATAAAAAACATAAACATTTAAGATTTAATCAATTATTACAACTGAATATAAGATAGCATATTATTCCAGAATTTTAAAATTAAATTTCTAGATGTTTATTTTTATTTATATTCATTAAAATATTAAGCTTTTTGAACTTGAAAGAAAAAGTATTTATTTAATTGTTTTTTTTACCAGATCCAAGTTTGATCTTTATTTGTTATTAAATTTCAAATTGTGAATATTAATTTAATATTCTATCAAACATAAATTAATAGAATATATCAATATATTGAAAATGATAATAACAATTGAAACCATAAATACTTATATGGTTAATTTGTACACCATAATCATTACAAACTTCCTTATCCTTTTCTTCCATACACCTAACATATTTCTATACCTCATTCCTCACTTTTATCAAACATTATGAAATAATACAATATGTTTCAAGCATATATCAATATATTTTCAATAAATAACAAATGTAATTGACTTCATAATTTCTATCAATATTAATTTGTATATCATAATTATTACAAACTTCCTTACCCTCTTCATCCATATACCTAACATATTTCTATACCTCATTCCTCACTCCTTTAGCAACAACACAACGTTGCCAACGTAACGAATTCAAATGTAAAAATGGACAATGTATTGACGCCAGAAAAAAATGTAACAAAATATTTGATTGTTCCGATGGATCAGATGAAGCCAATTGTAGTAAGTAGATTAGTAATAATAAATAGACTCTAAAATTGTATGATTTAGAATTTAAATTAATTATTAAAACTGAAGATAAGATAAAATGATATTCCAGAATTTTAACATAAAACTTCTTGAGATTCATTTATATTTATACAAACTAAAATATGAAACATTTAAACTCGAAAGAAAAACTGTCTAATTAACTGTGCAACTGATCCAAGTTTGATATTTATTTGGTATTAGATATTAAACAGTAAATTTTAATTTAATACTTTATCAAACATAAATTAAGATATATTTCAAGTAAATATCTATTAATTTAAAATACTAATAACAACAATTGAATACATAGATTTTTTTATATACCATAATCATTGCAAACTTCCTTATCTTTTTCTTTGACATATCTAAAATATTTTTATACCTTATTCCTCAATCATTTAGCAACAGCAGAACATAATACGTAAATTTCCTCATTTTTGCTTATCTACATATAAAATATTTTTATACCTCATTCCTCACTCCTTTAGCAACAACACAACGTTGTCAACGTAACGAATTCAAATGTAAAAATGGACAATGTATTGACGCCAGAAAAAAATGTAACAAAATAGTTGATTGTTCTGATGGATCAGATGAAGCCAATTGTAGTAAGTAGATTAGTAATAATAAATAGACTCTCAAAATTAAATCAATTAATACAACTTAAAAGAAAATAAAACAATATTTCAGGATCTGAAATTTAATTTTCTAGAGATAGATTTTTATTTATACTGACTAAAATATGAAAGTTTTTAAACTTGAAAGAAAAACATCTTTTGTTAATTGCTTATAAAACAGATTCAAATTTAATATTTATTTGGAATTAAATAATTAACAGTAAATATTAATTTAATTCTTTATTAAACATTATGAAATAATACAATATGTTTCAAGCATATATCAATATATTTTCAATAAATAACAAAGGTAATTGACTTCATAATTTCTATCAATATTAATTTGTATATCATAATTATTACAAACTTCCTTATCCTTTATTCACTCCATCTAACATATTTTTATACCTTGTTTCCCCAAATATTTAGCAACAACACGACGTTGCCGACCTAACCAGTTCCAATGTAAAAATGGAAAATGTATTGAGTCTAGCAAAAAATGTGACAAAAGATTTGATTGTTCTGATGGATCAGATGAAGACAACTGTAGTAAGTAGATTAGAAAAAGATAGACTCTAAAATTGTAAAATTTAAGATTAAAATAAATATAACTTAATATAAGATAAAATAATGTTAGATTTTAAAATAATATTTCTAGAAATGGATTTATATTTCTATACCAACCAGATATAAATATTAATTTAATACTTTATCAAACATTATAAATTAAAAAGCTATATTTACAATAATAACAGCAATTGACTACATAAATTCTTTTACTATTTGTATATCATAATCATTGCAATGTTCCTTATCCATTTCTTCCATACACTTAACTTATTTCTATACCTCATTCCTCACTCCTTTAGCAACAACACAACGTTGCCAACTTAACCAATTCAGATGTAAAAATGGACAATGTATTGAGGCTAGAAAAAAATGTAACAAAATATTTGATTGTTCCGATGGATCAGATGAAGCCAATTGTAGTAAGTAGATTAGTAATAATAAATAGACTCTAAAATTGTATGATTTAGAATTTAAATTAATTATTAAAACTGAAGATAAGATAAAATGATATTCCAGAATTTCAACATAAAACTTCTTGAGATTCATTTATATTTATACAAACTAAAATATGAAACATTTAAACTCGAAAGAAAAACTGTCTAATTAACTGTGAAACTGATCCAAGTTTGATATTTATTTGGTATTAGATATTAAACAGTAAATTTTAATTTAATACTTTATCAAACATAAATTAAGATATATTTCAAGTAAATATCTATTAATTTAAGATACTAATAAGAACAATTGAATACATGGATTTTTTTATATACCATAATCATTGCAAACTTCCTTATCTTTTTCTTTGACATATCTAAAATATTTTTATACCTTATTCCTCAATCATTTAGCAATAGCAGAACATAATACGTAAATTTCCTCATCTTTGCTTATCTACATATGAAATATTTTTATACCTCATTCCTCACTCCTTTAGCAACAACACAACGTTGTCAACGTAACGAATTCAAATGTAAAAATGGACAATGTATTGACGCCAGAAAAAAATGTAACAAAATATTTGATTGTTCTGATGGATCAGATGAAGCCAATTGTAGTAAGTAGATTAGTAATAATAAATAGACTCTCAAAATTTAAAATTAAATCAATTAATACAACTTAAAAGAAAATAAAACAATATTCCAGGATCTGAAAATTAAATTTCTAGAGATAGATTTTTATTTATACTGACTAGAATATGAAAGTTTTTAAACTTGAAAGAAAAAAATCTTTGGTTAATTGCTTATAAAACAGATTCAAATTTGATGTTTATTTGGTATTAAATAATAAACAGTAAATATTAATTTAATTCTTTATTAAACATTATGAAATAATACAATATGTTTCAAGCATATATCAATATATTCTGAATAAATAACAAAGGTAATTGACTTCATAATTTCTATCAATATTAATTTGTTTATCATAATTGTTACAAACTTCCTTATCCTCTTCTTCCATACACCTAACATATTTCTATACCTCATTCCTCCCTCCTTTAGCAACAACACAACGTTGCCAACGTAACGAATTCAAATGTAAAAATGGACAATGTATTGACGCCAGAAAAAAATGTAACAAAATAGTTGATTGTTCTGATGGATCAGATGAAGCCAATTGTAGTAAGTCGATTAGTAATAATAAATAGACTCTAAAAATTAAATAAATTAATACAACTTAAAAGAAGATAAAACAATATTCCAGGATCTGAAAATTAATTTTCTAGAGATAGATTTTTATTTATACTGACTAGAATATGAAAGTTTTTAAACTTGAAAAAAAAAAGGCTTTGGTTAATTGTTTATAAAACAGATTCAAGTTTGATATTTATTTGGTATTAAATAATAAAGAGTAAATATTAATTTAATTTTTTATTAAACATTATGAAATAATACAATATGTTTCAAGCATATATCAATATATTTTCAATAAATAACAAAGGTAATTGACTTCATAATTTCTATCAATATTAATTTGTATATCATAATTATTACAAACTTCCTTATCCTTTATTCACTCCATCTAACATATTTTTATACCTTGTTTCCCCAAATATTTAGCAACAACACGACGTTGCCGACCTAACCAGTTTCAATGTAAAAATGGAAAATGTATAAAGGCTAGCAAAAAATGTGACAAAAGATTTGATTGTTCTGATGGATCAGATGAAGATGATTGTAGTAAGTAGATTAGAAATAGATAGACTCTAAAATTGTGAGATTTAAAATTAAGATAATTATTGAAGATAAAATAATATTCCACAATTGTCAATGAAAAAAATTTAAGTTGGATGTTTATTTGGTGTTAAATATTAAGCAGTAAATTTTGATTTAATACTTTATCTAACATGAAATAATATAATATGTTTATATTATAAGTATATATCAATATATTTCAAATAATGATAATAATAAAAGCAATTCACTACATAATTTCTATCAATATTAATTTATATATCATAATTATTACAAAGTTACTTATCCTTTTCTTCTATACACCTCACATATTTATATACCCCATTCCTCAATCATATAGCAACAACAACACGTTGCCAATGTACTGAGTTCAAATGTAATAATGGACAATGTATTGAGGCTAGAAGAAAATGTGACAAAAGACTTGATTGTTCTGATGGATCAGATGAAGCCAATTGTAGTAAGTAGATTAGAAATAAATAAACTAAAACTGTAAAATTAAAAATTAAAACAATTATTACAACAGAATATAAGATCAAATATTCAAGAATTTTGATATAAAATTTCTAGAGATTCATTTATATTAATATTAACTAAAATATGAAATGTTTACATTTGAAAGAAAAAGTCTGGTTAATATTGACGTTTATTTGGTATTAAATAATAAACAGTAAATATTAATTTAATACTTTATCAAGGATTATAAATTAGACATTTTAGGAATATATCAATGTATTTAAAATAAATTCTTTCATGATAAATTTGTATATGCTAATCTTTACAAACCTCCTGACTCTCTTCTTCTCTACATTTAACATATTTCTATACCTTGTTTCCCCAAAACTTTAGCAACAACACGACGTTGCCGGCCTAACCAGTTTCAATGTAAAAATGGGAAATGTATAAAGGCTAGCAAAAAATGTGACAAAAGATTTGATTGTTCTGATGGATCAGATGAAGATGATTGTAGTAAGTAAACTAGATATAAATAGACTCTAAAATTGTAAAATTTAAAATTAAACCAATTATTATGACTGAAAATAAGATAAAATAACATTTCAGAATTTTAAAATTAAATTTCTAGAGATTGATTTTTATTTATATCAACTAAAATATTTAAACTTAAAAAAAAAAAATCTTTGGTTAATTATTTATTAAACAAATCAATTTGATGTTTATTTGGTGTTAAAAATTAAACAGTAAATTTTAATCTAATACTTTATCAAACATTATAAATTAATAATATATGTATTAAGAATCTATCAATTTATCTTGAATAATAACAAATAATGACTTCATAAAATCATTTATTATTAATATATCATAAACATTGCAAACTTCCTAAACATTTAGCAACAACACGACGTTGTCGTCCTAACCAGTTTCAATGTAAAAATGGAAAATGTATAAAGGCTAGCAAAAAATGTGACAAAAGATTTGATTGTTCTGATGGATCAGATGAAGCCAATTGTAGTAAGTAGATTAGAAATAAAGACTTTATTATAAGATTATTTGATTTAGTATTTAAGATTAAGAATGAGCTAAACTCAATTTGCTAAACTTTACCAAATTCTTACGCAGATTTCTTTTCGCTTCTCCCAAACAATATTCGATTCTTTCTTTAAAATTTTGTAAAAGCATTTTTTATTAACTCATTAAATATGCGAAATTTAAATGTTAGAACCATTCTGTGAGATTGTGATTGGTTCTTTTATTATGATATAATTTCTTTTAAGTCTATTCTACTAATGATAATTTTCAAGTGTATACTACTAATAATAATGTTTGTGTATATACTAATAATGTTAATGTTCAAGTATTTACAACTGATAATAATGTTAAATGTTCAAATATATACTAATAATGATGTTCAAATATATACTAAAAATGATGTTCAAATATATACTAATAATGATTATGTTCAAATATATACTAATAATGATTATCTTCAAATATATGCTAAAAATGATGTTCAAATATATACTAATAATGATTATCTTCAAATATATACTAATAATGATGTTCAAATATATACTAAAAATGATGTTCAAATATATACTAATAATGATTATCTTCAAATATATACTAATAATGATTATCTTCAAATATATACTAATAATGATGATGTTCAAAATATATACTAATAATAATGGCTGGGTTAGCTCAGTCGGTAGAGCGTTCGGCTAGAAACCACAAGGTTCCTAGTTCGATACCGGTCCTCGCCAACTCAGCGTATGAGTAGCACAGGGATAATAATGATGTTCAAGTATATGCTAATAATAATGTTCAAGTATATACTGATAATATTCATATATATTCTACTAATAGAATCTGTTTAAATCTGTGTGTGTCTAAATAATATATATATATATATATATATATATATATATATATATATATATAAACTAAACATACATCTGCCATGTGTGATGAACGATAGAGATGGCAAAAGAGTCATGGTAATCCATGTATATACTAATAATAATATTCAAGTATATACTACTACTGAAAATGTTCCCATCCTGTGTATAAAAATTGCACTCTTCTTTTCACTTGTCTGTCTTTGCACTGCACATTACATTTCTTTCACCGCCCCCGCCCCCCCACCCTCAATTCAGCCATTGCACATCATTGTCAACTTAATCAGTTTCAATGTAAAAATGGACAATATATTAAAACCATCAGAAAATGTATTCACATCTTAGATTGTTTTGATGGAGCAGATGAAAATAATTGTAGTAAGTAGATTAGTAATATGTAGATTTGATAAAAATGTAAAATTAAAATCTAAATTGAATATTAAACAACAACAACAAAAAAAAACATGGTTTAAATTTTGGAGAATTATTTTTTTCCATCCTTTCATTAACCTGTGAAAATCCTTATTTGGAAAACTTTTGAAAAAAAAAAACCTTCTAATATTATGGATGTCAATAATTCTATAATTTTTATCAATAATAAATATAATGAATGGTTTTAGTAAAATCTTGTAGATTTTGTTGGCAATCATATTGCACACATTGTTGCACTTCTTTCTTTGCACTGCACTTTTTATTTCTCTCACCTTTCAACCAGCCACCACAAAACGTTGCCTACCAAACCAATTTGAATGTAAAAATGGACAATGTATAGATGTTAGTGGAAAATGTGATCTACGTTTTGATTGTTCTGATGGATCAGATGAAATCGACTGTCGTAAGTAGATTAATAATATGTAAACTATATTAAATCAATATTATTTGCTTCTTTTGATCACTCATACTGATCAAAATTAAATCCAACTGATTTTATCTTGAAAAAGAGAAAAAAATTCTTTGCGGTTATTTTCAAACACATTATCTTTCCTATTTTCAGGTTGCATATTTTTTTTAAATAAATACATGTTACATTATAATTCACATATGAACCAAATGAAATAAGCAACTGATTCAATGTTTATATCTTAGCCTTTTCTTCGTTTTGAGCAACTATCATCAAATTCCTAGTATCTTCTTAAAAGCAACTATATGTTGTATACTCTCTTTCCTTACTTTCTTACTTCTATTTTTCTGGTCATCTTTCGTATCTTAAGTTCTTCTATTGTCTGGACTTCGTCTTGGGGACTTTGTGTCTGGTCTTCCATTGGGGATTTCTTTTTATCAGAAGCCCTGTGTCATTGGTAGTTTTTAGATAATAACACAAGACTTCGATTTAACTTAGATCATATTTTATTCTGAAATCCCCACCAGACTACCTGCGCAGATTGAGTCGTCAGTGTGCATAACACGACTTACCACCGTCGTGGTTTTGGCCGATCTAACTGAAAATCTCTTTCTAATCTAAACCCAAAGGGGGTCTTCTCCACCGATTCTTACGGTATCCACCGGAAGGAGGATCAGGACTGAGGTCAAGCCTTGTCATTCAATCCTTCAAGGCCGCCGGCTGAACTTATAACAGCCATTTTGGTTTTTACAATACTGTACATAAGTATTAGGAATCTAATAATTATGTAACATATAGTCAAATTCATATCATCATGCTGTGAGCAACTATAGACACATTCCTAGTATCATGCTTTGAGTAACGATAGTTTTATCTTTAACATCATGCTATGAGCAACTATCATCATATACATAGTATCATACTGTGAGCAACTATAGTTTTTAGCACTGAAAAATCGGGAGTGTGTATCTTGAAGATAACCAAATATTAATTTTTGATTAAATATAAATTAACAATTCTTTAAAATAAAAATAAAAAATCTGCCTTTTCACTGCACTTATTTCTTTTTGCACTGCATCTTTCCTTTCTTTCACCTCTCACTCAGCCACTGTACAACGTTGTCAACCTAACGAGTTTCAATGTCAAAATGGACAGTGTATAGATGCTAGCAAGAAATGTGACAAACGTTTTGATTGTTCTGATGCATCAGATGAACAAGATTGTAGTAAGTAGTAGCAAAAGAATAACTTTAATTTCTCATTAAATTTACTATGTAAAGGTAATTGTTTTTGTGTGTGTGTCTAAAAAGCAATGTAATTATAAAGAATTTAATGTATATTATAATAATCAGTCCAATTCTTTTGTAATTCAATATTAACACAAATCTTTTTTTTTTTTAAATCTCTGCCTTTTTTCATTGCACTTATCTCCCTTTGCACTTGCACCTCACGTATTTTGTCTCTCTTTCACCTTTCACTCAGCCACTACATCACTTTGCCAAGCTAGCCAATTTCAATGTAAAAATGGACAATGTATAGAAGCCATCTACAAATGTGATGACTATGAAGATTGTTCTGATGGGTCAGATGAAGCCAATTGTAGTAAGTAATTTAAATAAATGAAAAGTTGCATGTGCAAATTTTAATCAGTCTAGCATCAAAGTTTCAAGATATGTTCATAAAAAATGTTCAGTTGTATTTGAAAAGTCCATTATCAAATTTATACCAGGTTTAAATAAAAATGCATATACAATTTATTGAATTTTCAATATCTCAGATCCAATTGTTGTATACAGAATTGATTAAAATCAATGTGTTACATTAATGTATATTTAACTAAAAGCCTATTACTTCCAGATCAACTCTGATCTAGAGTAGTAGTAGTAGTAGTAGTTTCTGTTAGGGTCACATCTATGGGTCAAATAGATCTGGTTGAAAATTATTAGTATCAGATACAAATTAACTGTAAATTATTTGTATTAAGGATTGTTATTTGGAGCTATAGTTTAAAAAAAAAATTTTTTTACTAAAGGTTATTATTATAATTAATTACTTCAAACCATACAACCATATGCAAATTATTTGTATTAGATAGGAATACTTGATACCATATAACTTTAAATTATTTGTATTAAGAACAGTTACATGAAGTGATAATTGCTTACTAAGGATTATTACTATTAATTACTTGAAACCATACAACTGTGTGCAAATTATTTGCACTAGATAGGAATACATGATATCACATAACCATATACAAAGACAAAAAAAACCTCTTAAGAAACAACTACACAAAAAATGTAAGTATGAACAAAATTCAAGGTTGATGTGTCATTAAAGAAAGAAGATTGATTGTGACACTGTCTAAATTTGATTGAATTACCTTTAAATTCAAATATATTCTTAAATATACAATTACTAAAAGATTTTTGGTACAATATATCACAAATCATTTATGGGAGACAGTATTATGTCTGTTTTCAAATTGAATTTAAAATATAAAATAACCACATCTAGTTAGATCTTAATGTTTGAAGAACACACTGACAACATTTAAAAAAATAGACTTTGACTATATTTATTTGATATTTCATTTCAAATGAAAGGAAGTTTTAAATCATTCTTTTAAACTTTTACATAGCAATTATTTATCAATAATATCTAATATCACTTATCAATAATATAAAATCATTTCAATAAAATCATTTTATTCCCAACCTTTCAATTTATAATGCACTCTTCCTTCCACTGCACCTAACATTTCTTTCATCCCTCATTTAGCTACTTCAAAACGTTGTCAACCTAATGAGTTCCAATGTAAAAATGGACAATGTATAGAGGCTAGCAAGAAATGTGACAAACGATTTGATTGTTTAGATGGATCAGATGAAGCCAATTGTAGTAAGTAGATTAGCAATAGACTGCATAAGATTGTGTAATTATAATATTTATAAAAATTAGCTGAATTAAATTAAATTTACAAAATTTAAAAATAAATTTTCCATAGATTTGATTCCATCTATAATAACCATTTTAACCAATCTTCATTAACCAGATAAAATATTTTAATTAAATTAAATTTGGTTTTCATTCTTGTCAACCAGATAAAATATTTTGATTCAATTCATTAAATTTGGTTTTCTTTTTAAATACTAAACAATATAATTGCCTATGACTCTTTAATTCTCATCAATTATATCATAAATACAAAGTTTATGACTAAAGTATTAATTAAATTATCAAAATATAAATCTTGGAAGAAAATTTATATAATTTCTAGGCATTGCAAAATACTTGAATTATGTTAACTTTTTCTTAGCTAAACAACGTTGCCAACATAACCAGTTCAGATGTAAAAACGGACAATGTATACAAGCTAGAAGAAAATGTAACAAAATATTTGATTGTTCTGATGCATCAGATGAAGCCAATTGTAGTAAGTAGAGTAGAAATAAATATACTCTAAAATTTAAAATTAAACCAAAACTGAAAATAAGATAAAATAATATTCCAGAATCTTAGAATAACATTTCTAGAGATTTATTTTTTATTTATACTGACTAAAAAATAAAACATCTACACTTAAAAGAAAAAAGTTTTTGGTTAATCGTTTATTAAACAAATTAGAGTTTCATGTTTATTTGGTGTTAAAAATTAATCAGTAATTTAATTCTTTATCAAATATTATAAATTGATCAAATGTATTTTAAAAATATATTAATATATTTTAAATAATAATAAGAACAATTCATTATATATATTCTTTCATTATTTGTATATCACAATCATTGCAATGTTCCTTATCCATTTCTTCCATACACTTAACTTATTTCTATACCTCATTTCTCACTCCTTTAGCAACAACACAACGTTGCCAACGTAACCAATTCAGATGTAAAAATGGACAATGTATTGAGGCTAGAAAAAAATGTAACAAAATATTTGATTGTTCCGATGGATCAGATGAAAACAATTGTAGTAAGTAGATTAGAAATAAATAGATTCTAAAATTGTATTATTTGAGATTTTTAAAAATAATTAAAACTAAAAATAAGATAAAATAATATTCCAGAATTTTAAACAAAATTTCTTAAGATTCATTTTTATTCATACAAACTAAAATATGAAATGTTTAAATATGAAAGTAAAAGTTAATTGTCAATTAAACAGATCCAAGTTGGATATTTGGTATTAAATATCAAACAGTAAATATTAATTTAATACTTTATCAAACATTATAAATTAATAAGATATATTTCAAGTATATATCAATATATTTAAAATAATTATAGTAATAACAATTGACTGCATAAATTCATTATTAATTTCCTTATCCATTTCTACCATAAACATAACATATTTCCCTACCTTGTTTCCCCAATTATTTAGCAACAACACAACGTTGCCGACCTAACCAGTTTCAATGTAAAAATGGACAATGTATTGAGTCTAGCAAAAAATGTGACAAAAGATTTGATTGTTCTGATGGATCTGATGAAGACAACTGTAGTAAGTAGATTAGCAATAAATAGACTCTAAAATTGTAAAATAAGATTAAATCAACTGAATATAACATAAACTAACATTTCAGTATTTGAATATGAAACTTCTTGAGATTGTTATTCATATAAAACTAGAATATAGAATGTTAAAAGAAAAAGTCTTTTGTTAATCATCTATAAAAAAAAAATGATAGTTTTATATTCATATTAATCAGTAAATATTAATTTAATACTTTATCAAACATTAGTAATTAGTAAGATATATTCAAGAATATATGAATATATTTATAATAATAATAAACAACAATTGACTACATAAATTCATAAAGACTAGTATTGACTAAACAACAATTCTTCTAGTATTTGTATCTCATAATCATTGCAATGTTCCTTATCCATTTCTTCCATACACTTAACTTATTTCTATACCTCATTCCTCACTGATTTAGCAACAACACAACGTTGCCAACTTAACCAATTCAGATGTAAAAATGGACAATGTATTGAAGCTAGAAAAAAATGTGACAAAAGATTTGATTGTTCTGATGGATCAGATGAAGACAATTGTAGTAAGTAGATTAGAAATAAATAGACTCTAAAAATGTGACATTTAAGATTGAATAAATAATTAACACTAAAAATAAGATAAAATAATATTCCAGGATTTTAGAATAAAACTTCTAGAGGTTCATTTATATTTTTACAAACTAAAATATGAAATATTTAAACTTGAAAGAAAAAGTCTTTGGTTAATCATTTATTAAACAAATCCAATATTGATTTTTATTTGGTGTTAAATACTAAACATTAAATATTAATTTAATACTTTATCAAAGATTATAAATTAGATATATTTTAGGAATATATCAATGTATTTAAAATAAATACTTTTATGATGAATTTGTATATCATAATCATTGAAAACTTTACTATCCTTTTCTTCCATACACCTAACTTATTTCTATACCACATTTCTCACTCCTTTAGCAACAACACAACGTTGCCGATCTAACCAATTCAAATGTAAAAATGGACAATGTATAGAGGCTAGAAAAAAATGTGACAAAATATTTGATTGTTCTGATGGATCAGATGAAGACAATTGTAGTAAGTAGATTAGATAGAAATAGATTCTAAAATTGTATTATTTGAGATTAAAACAATAATTAAAACTAAAAATAAGATAAAATAATATTCCAGAATTTTAAACAAAATTTCTTAAAAATTCATTTTTATTTACACAAACTAAAATATGAAACTTGATTTATTTTTATTTATACAAACTAAAATAGGAAATGTTTAAATATGAAGGTAAGAATTAATTGTCTATGAAACAGATCCAAGTTGGATGTTTATTTGTTATTGAATAATAAACAGTAATTTAATACTTTATCAAACATTATAAATTAATAAGATATATTTCAAGTATATATCAATATATCTAAAATAATTATAGTAATAACAATTGACTACATAAATTCATTATTAATTTGTATATCATATTCATAGGAAACTTCTTTATCTATTTCTTCCATACACCTAACATTTTTTATACCTTGTTTCTCACTGATTTAGCAACAACACAACGTTGCCGACCTAACCAATTCAAATGTAAAAATGGGAAATGTATAAATGCTAGCAAAAAATGTAACAAAAGATTTGATTGTTCTGATGGATCAGATGAAGACAATTGTAGTAAGTAGATTAGTAGATTAGCAATAAACAAATCCAATGAGATTATGGATTGAATTAAATATTAATAAAAATCAAATTAAATTCAAAAGGTTTTATAATAAATTCTCCCACATTTATTTATACTAACCATATTAAAATCTTCTCAATAACCAGAAGAAATATTCAAATTTAATCATGGAATATATTAATCTTAGGTTAATTGTTCATTAAACATATCCAGTTTTGATGCCTATTTAGTGTTAAATATCAATTAGTAAATATTAATTTGATACTTAATCAAACATTATAAATTAACATTTATTTCAAATAATAACAATTAAACCAATTGACTACAATAATATTTTTATGATCAATTTGTATATCATAATCATTGCAATCTTCCTTATCTATTTCTTCCACACACCTAACGTATTTCTATACCTCATTTCTCACTCCTTTAGCAACAACACAACGTTGCCAACGTAACCAATTCAGATGTAAAAATGGACAATGTATTGAGGCTAGAAAAAAATGTAATAAAAGATTTGATTGTTCTGATGGATCAGATGAAGACAATTGTAGTAAGTAGATAAATAGAGTAGGAAAATAAGACCCAATGAAATTGTGTGATTATGGATTAAATGTAATATCAATAAAAATCCAATTAAATTCCAATTTTATTATAAAATCTTCCAAAATAAAATAAAATAAAAATCAACTAAATAAAATTATATAATTTAGGTTTGTATTAAATAATATAAATGAAATTAGCTAAATTTGATTTTCAAATTTTCAAAAATATTCCTACCAAACATTCTCATTAATAGCTTATATATAAGCATCTTTATTATATCATCAAGTTAAACAGATTTAAAGTTAATTGAATAATACTTACTTACAATTGCAATTGATTCTTTTATTCATATTAAGTACAAGTTCTTTCAAGGAAATAATAATATTCATTCCCTCATATGCATAAAACTTACACGTTTACTAGCACTCTCATTACACTGCACCTTTTCCTTTCACCTCTCACTCAGCCACTGCAAAACGTTGCCAACCTAATGAGTTCCAATGTAAAAATGGACAATGTATAGAGGCTAGCAAGAAATGTAACCGACAATATGATTGTTCAGATGGATCAGATGAAGGCAATTGTAGTAAGTAGATTAGCTATAGACTGCATAAGATTGTGTGATTGTAATATTTATAAAAATTAGATAAATTAAATGTATAAAATTAAAAAATAAATTTTCCATAGATTTGATTCCTTTTATAACAACCATTTAAACCAATCTCCATTAACCGGATAAATATTTTAATTAAATTCATTAAATTTGCTTTTCTTTTTAAATACTAAACAATTGGCTTCATCAGATCCATCTGATGAAGCCAATTGTAGTAAGTAGATTAGCAAAACATCAACTCAATGAGATTGTAAGATTTAAAGTTACATAATCTAAATTTCCAGAAATTAAGAATAAAACTTAGAAATATTCATTTTCATTTAAGTTTCTTATTAATCTAAAAAAATATTTTAATAAAATCAAAAAAGTACATTAATCTTAATTTTAACTTTTAAAAATTCTAACATTTTACTTTCTATTTATTTTCTTTCCATAATAAAATTATGAATATTTTAAATAAAATCTCATCCATTTTATTCCCTTTCCTTTCTATTCATTTTGCACTTATCCTTGCACTTGTCTTTCTTTGCACTGCACATTCCATTTTTTCCACCTTTCACTCAGCCACTGCATCACGTTGTCAACCTAACCAATTCCAATGTAAAAATGGACAATGTATAGAGGCTAGCAACAAATGTAACAAAAAATTTGACTGTTCTGATGGATCAGATGAACAAGATTGTAGTAAGTAGGAACCTATCAAGTAAAATATGTTATTCATTATTCTATTATTATTATAATTATCATCATGACCAACATATTGACTAGCAAAAAAAAAAAAATACCTTAAAAAAATTATTGATTTTATTAATAAATGATTTATCTCTATAATGTTTAAAATACATTTTTGACTAAAAAAATGAAAAAAATCTGTTGAGGAAATCAAAAGATTTTAATAATCTCTTTTCTTGTTTAACTTTATTTTTTTCTTTATTTTTTTAAAAAGAAATATGATCTGGGAAATCTAACTTAAATTAATTTCTTTTTTTAATGTAAATTAGAATTTCTTTCTTTCTCTCTCTCTCTCTCTCCCTTGAAATTCTCCCATTCCATTGCACTTGTATTTCATTGCACTGCACCTAAACACTTTGTCTTTGTTTCACCTTTCACCTCAGCCACTACACAAATTTGTCCACCTTCCCAGTTTCAATGTAAAAATGGACAATGTATAGAGGCTAGCTACAAATGTGATGACTATGAGGATTGTTCTGATGGATCAGATGAACAAGATTGTAGTAAGTAGTTTAAGCAGATAACAAAATGCATGTCCAAACATTAATCTATTCAGATTTCAAATATCAGTTCTTTTAAAATTTAAATGTCATTTTTCTTCTGAAACATAAGGTGGTATAATGGTTAGCGAGCTTCTCTCACAGATCCATTACTATGGGATAGTGACTTTGATCCTCACTGGATTCCCCATACTTGCAACCTTTGTCACATCCTACCCACGGCAGACATTTAAGTAAATACCTACTAATATCCTATAATAATTGTTATGTTTAATATATGTATTTTATACAAAAATGTAACACCTATTGTGGGAGCGATATAGTACTGCCACAAACAGGATGTGACACAAGGTTAAATTACCTTTTTTGGTAACTGCTCGAGTGTGCCTATGTGGGTAATATGACAATTCTGTGAATTAGCTCATTAAAGCTACCTTAGTATGTAATGTCTTTGTTTTTATAACAATGCCTTGTTCCTAACTTATGTAGTAACAATACAACATTGCCAACGTTACCAATTCAGATGTAAAAATGGCAAAAAATATGACCAAATATTTGATGGATCCAATGAAGCTGACTTGGGAATAGATTAAAAATAATCTGACTACAGAAAATTGTATGATTTCAATTTAAATATTGATGTTCAAAATTTATTTAAACTCAACATCTTCCTCTTAAATCCGAAGAAACATTCTAATTAAATTATCAAATTCATCAAATGTTTAAAAAGAACAAACTTGCCAATTCATTAATACAAAAAGTGGTTATTTCCTCTAACTCCAACCTTAAAAAAGGAGAACCACTCTGATTGACTGATAAATTATTTATTTTCCCATTAAACTAACCCTAAAAACCTAACTTCTTTTTTTCCTAGTAGATCAATAAATAGATAAATAATTTATCAGTCAATCAGAGTGGTTCTCCTTTTTAGGTTGGGGTTATAGGAAATAACGCAAAAGCTTTCTATTCATATTGCACTTATCCTTGCACTTGTCTTTCTTTGCACTGCACATTTCATTTCTTTCACCCCTCAACTCAGCCACTACAAAACGTTGCCAACCTAACCAATTTGAATGTAAAAATGGACAATGTATAGATGCTAGCAAGAAATGTGACAAAAACTTTGATTGTTCTGATACATCAGATGAACAAGATTGTCGTAAGTAGATAAGAATTATTTAGAACTGAATGATTTATTATATATGTTATTTAACTAAAATATTGAAAGAAAAAAAAAAAAATTTTTTTTCTTTTTTTTTTTTTCTTTTTTTTTCTTTTTTAAAAGTTTTAAAATGCACTCAATTGACTTTTTATTTTAAAATATACAAAACAAAATAATTATAAAGGATTTTGTAATCAATATCTGAAATCCTTTCAATAAAATCTTTTACTTTTTATTCCCAACCCAATTTATTTATAATGCACTCTTTTCTTTTGCACTTGTCTTTCTTTGCACTGCACCTTTTCCTTTCTTTCACCTAGCTACTACATCACGTTGCCAACCTAACCAATTCCAATGTAAAAATGGACAATGTATAGAAGCTAACAAGAAATGTAACCAACAATATGATTGTTCTGATGGATCAGATGAACAAGATTGTAGTAAGTAACTGTACAAAATAGCATGCAATCTGTATTATATGTTAAAACAAAAAGACATCATCACATTTTCCACATGGATGAATAATGTTATCTTTGTTAATATTCTGAGAAAAAGATTATGTTTGATGTAAAAAAATTTTCTATACATAGTCAAATAAGTAAATCTAAGTTTCTTAACTAATTCTTGTTAAACATTTAAAACAATCAATCATAAAATAAATTTTAATAAAATACTTCAAGTAAATAACTAAATTTAAATAATAATAAAATAAAGTTTATTTATCTAATAAAAGTTTATCAAAATACTTCAAATAAATAACTAAATAATTATAAAATAAAGTTTAATAATCTAATAAAAGTTTATCAAAATACTTCAAATAACTAACTAAATGATTATAAAATAAAGTTTAATAATCTAATAAAAGTTTATTAAAATACTTTAAGATAAATAACTGTACTTAAATAATAATTATTTTGATAATTCTAAATTCTGTTTATTAGGGATATTGTAATTATAACCTTTCTAAACAGTCTAATACTTTTTCCCTACACCTGATATTATATCCCTTACCTTATTCTTAACTTAGCGACAACACCACGTTGCCAACGTAACCAATTCAGATGTAAAAATGGACAATGTATTGAAGCTAGAAGAAAATGTGACAAAAGATTTGATTGTTCTGATGCATCTGATGAAGCCAATTGTAGTAAGTAGATTAGCAATAGACTGCATAAAATTTTATGATTATAATATTTTTAAAAATTAGGTGAATTAAATTAAATTTACAAAATTTAAGAATAAATTTTTCCACAGATTTGATTCCATCTATAATAACCATTTTAACCAATCTTCATTAACCAGATAAAATATTCTAAGTAAATTCATTAAATTTTGTTTTCTTTTTAAATACTAAACAATATAATTGCCTATGACTCTTTAATTCTCATCAATTATATCATAAATACAAAGTTTACAATTAAAGTATCAATTAAATTATCAAAATATAAATCTTAGAAGAAAATTTATATAATTTCTAAGCATTACATATAATTGAATTATATTAACCTTTTCTTAGCTAAACAACATTGCCAATTTAGTTTGATTCTCACTAAGTTTCCCATACTTCTGGCCTTTTGTTAATCTAAACTAATCTTAATAAATAACAACTAAAATATGCAGTTTAAACTTGTAAGAAAAAAGTCTTCTTTGTCTAACTGTCTATAAAATAGATCCAAGTTTAATATTTGATTGCTGTTAAATATTAAACAGTAAATTCTAACTTATTATTTTACCAAAGTATAAAATTTGCAGGATATTTATTTAAAATGATAATGATTAACTACATAAATACTTATTAATTTTTATATCGTAAAATCATTGCAAACATCATCCTTTTCTTTCCAATACCTGATATATTTACATACCTTATTCCTAACCTATTTAGCAACAACACAACGTTGCTAACGTAATCAATTCAAATGTAAAAATGGACAATGTATACAAGCTAGAAGAAAATGTAACAAAAGATTTGATTGTTCTGATGGATCAGATGAAGACAATTGTAGTAAGTAGATTAGCAATAAACAGACTATATTATGAAATTTAAGATAAATAAGAAAAATGAGATGATCTCAATGTTCAGAATTTCAGGAAAGTCTTCCACAGATTTATTCATTAATATTTTATGATATTTGTTATTTCATCAAAGAAATGGTATATAAATTTGCTTCAAGAAATATTTAACAAAGCCATTACAATTCTTTTCTTCCTTTTAACTAAAATACTTTAAATAAATCTTGTTAATGATTTCTATTAATCATTTCTCTTCTGTTGATTTCTTTATTGCACTTTTCTTTCTTTCTTTGCATTATGCATCACATTTTGTTATCTTTTTCCCTCTCACTCAGCCACTTCACAACGTTGTCAACCTAATCAGTTTGAATGTAAAAATGGACAGTGTATAGATGCTAGCCAGAAATGTGACAAAACATTCCATTGTTCTGATGGATCAGATGAAATAGAATGCCGTAAGTAATAAAAAGAATGCAAGACAATAAAGTTTCTTTTTTAAAGTAAAACTAAAGACAATAATATACGACCTCTGTCTTATAGTAGTTGTTACAGTTGTATATAAATTTATATGCACTAAACGTAGCATTTATTATAGGACAGAGCTTTTATGTAACCTATAATATAAGTTGTTACATTTGGAGATAAATTTACTCCACTAAATGTAACATCTATTATGGAACAAAGCTTTTATGCAACCTATAATAATAGTTGTTACATTTGCATATAAATTTATATATATTTACCAACTCCTCTGTTGATTCTTGACAATGATGGAGATGACCTTTGGATTTTCACCAGAGCCCCTTTGGCTGGGTTGTGGCCTTAATACCACTGGGTTCCAGACCTGTCTGTCTTGGGTGACCCCTACCAGGAAATTTCCGATGACATGGCTTTGACACTACCAATTTTACATGGCCCTGCCATGATGAGGAAGGGTTGGACTTTAGAAATAATTTGCTAGATGGTCATTGAGCAAAAACTTTCCACCTCAAACCCTTTTTGTCATATAAGTGCTAGAAGGCAGTGACTGAGGGTCTACATGTCCTGGGAATGACGTTAAACTCTATCTGAAGGTGAGGTTCCAATTTTGGAGGTTTGGGGAATGTGGAGCACCCCTTCATCACCATTGCTTTCTGGTCCACTGTGACCCGGAGTGGTAGTACCTGTTAGGGTCCCATCTATGGGTTGAATAGAAAAACATGAGTTGATAAACAAAATTGTATTATGTATTAAGAATGAATTTATTTCACAATTTTGTCGGCATTAAATGACCCATTGAGGTTGATATGCCGTAAAACAAAACGAACCAAACCAAACCAAACCAAAAAGTTTCCTCTGCCCTTTTACAGTTCTTGTTTTTCATTCTGCAGGGTATCTAGCCACCCTCCTCACCAAACAAAATCTGTGGGGTTACTGGTCTAGTCGCCTATGATCCGACTATGAAACCAATAGTACTGGATTACAAAGTACCAGTTGCACATTAAGTAACCTGACACAGAATTTGTGCTTAGGATTAAATAAATATTGCAATTGAAAATAAGACAAACTAACATTTCAGAATTTGAAGATAAAACAGCCACAATTTCATATTTATTTGTACCATTTTATAATCTGCTCTTTAACTGGTACAAATCAGAAAAAAAACATTAAATTTGAGTTTTATTCTAAAAGATACTAAGATATAATTCCTTATGATTCTTATCAATAATGTATATATATATATAAGTACTTTCAATACCTACTTTTCTATTTATAATACACTCTTTCTTTGCACTTGTCTTTCTATGCACTGCATCTTTCCTTTCTTTCACCTCTCACTCAGCCACTGTACAACGTTGTCAACCTAACGAGTTTCAATGTCAAAATGGACAATGTATTGATGCTAGCAAGAAATGTGACAAACGTTATGATTGTTCTGATGCAACAGATGAACAAGATTGTAGTAAGTAGTAGCAAAAGAATAACTTTAATTTCTCATTAAATTTGGTTTTCAAATGTAAATGTTTGGTGTCTAAAAGCAATATATGTATTGCGCTCATCCTTGGATTTGTCTTTCTTTGCACTGCACCTTTTTTTTTCTTTTTCCTCTCACTCTGCCACTGCACAATATTGCCAACCTAACCAGTTTCCATGTAAAAATGGAAAATTAATTTATATTAGCAGAACCTGTGGATATACCACAGTATGAAGATTTAATTAATTCAACATTTGATATGTTTACTTTATAGTTGTTGCAAAATAGTTCAATATGTAAAAAGTATAATAATCTTGATTTAACACTGTTTTAATCTTTCTTAAAAGGAGCGTTCTAAAATATTTACATTGATTTGTCAATAAAAATCTGGTGGGGTGGGGTGCGTTTAAGATAACTACATTTGCCTGACACTGGCTTGCTAAAATATAGCGTAAATTAAGGCAGGAGGCCGGGATGACATAAGATCAAAATTACCAAAATATATTCTGTAATTTACAATTTCAATATTACAAATGAAACAAACATGTAACATCTTTTTTTTTTTTTCTGTTTATTTTAAGTTTACATTGGGCATTTAAGCAACACAAGATTATTTGGAATGTTTCATTTTTAAAATTGGGTGAAATAAAAATGGGACAAATAAGAAATCTGCGATTAAGTGACACCAGATAATCAGGATTTATATTTTTGCATTGCATCTTGAACAATTTGGATGGTCTCATTTTTAAAAGGAGGGTGTTGCAGGATGATAACGAACAGAAGATTTAGGAATCCCAGTATTATTAACTTATATAATATATCTAGCTTTAATCAATCAATTGAATTTCTGTTGAATTTTCTGGCTGTAGGACAAGGATTGTATAAATGAACTTTTTTTCTGCATTGTAATATTGTGGACTGCTATGTTTGCTTTAACTTGAATTAGAACAATTATTATAATTTTCTTTCTTTTTGTAATGGCTACTTTTTTTTAATATTCTTTATCTTATAAGCCTCTAACCAATTTTATCAGGACTGTGACATTCGTAGTAAGCGATTTCAAATTCCAGTTGCACTATTATGTTTACTTTCTGACTAATACCCTCATCCCCTAGACATGGGTTAAATAGTACCACTACTATTCTTCTACAAGAATGGCTTTGGCATTAAATAACCCATGGAGGTTGATATGTCATTAATCAAAGAAACTAAACCATCTACTTTGGTTTGACCAAAATTTGAATCAAAGATTAATCCTGAGACAATAAATACAAAACCCAAATAAATATTGAAATAAAGTTTATTTGGTTGTTGTATTTGTTTTATTAATACTAATCTTTTGGTTGGATAAGTCTATTAAATGCATAAATCAGAAACTGATTTAATAAAAACTGAAACCATATCTATTCGGATATATTCCTGTATATCTATATCACTATAACACTTCTTGTTATTTCTACGACATCTAACATTGCGTATGTCTTTCTTTCACCTCCCACCCAGCCACTGCACGTCTCTGCCAACCTAACCAATTTGAGTGTAAAAATGGACAATGTATAGATGCTAGTTACAAATGTGATGACTATGTTGATTGTTCTGATGGCTCAGATGAAAGCAATTGTAGTAAGTAGTCAAAAGATAGTTATATTCATCTACCATAATACTGATACTTTAGAAAATAGTAGTCACTTTTTTTAAAAGGGTGTTTTTATCTTATTAGATATTCCCTAATGTCAGACATTTCATTGATATTTATTTATTTTAATTTGCATACATCTACATGTAGGTCTTAACTGTCTGTAGAGAATCAAGAGTCAAGAATTTATATTTAATATCAAAAATAAGTTCTACTTTCTCAGTGTGTAATTATTTTCTCTTTTATATTTACTGAATGTATATTATATGTAAATCTTAATTATAACTAAACTTTATTATTCTTATGTTATGTTTATGCCCCTGTGTCTGACAATGATGATAGCATATAGGTCAAGGATTCTTTCTTGCTTATTCTTATTATTTTCTAAACTTAAAAATCGGACTAATTACTATTTCTTTAATGTAATTTGTTTACATGAATTTTTAGACTTAACAAATTTTAGATAAGATATAATTATTCTGAAATTAACTGGTAAAGGTAACCTAAAACCAAACATTTTAAAACCTTATTTAGATTTTTGGACTGTTGTCCTCATCTTATTTTTATATACACTAAGTTTCAGCTGATCTGCCCTCCAGGCGTTTCTTGTCAAACTCAGGAGCCTTCATGTCATAATTGGGAGTGTTTACAAACATTGTATCCAGTCTTGGTTAACAGAATGAGAACAGTCTACTCTGGTGGATTGAATAAAAGGTTTGATTCAAAGTTCTATGAAGGCTACAGAGTTCTACAATAAAACACCTGAAGAAGACCAAAAGAGTACATTGATTGAAGCATTGTGTACATATCATTAAAGATGTAGACAACAGTTTGAAAAATCTAAATTATACAAATTATTAAACCTAATTTCCAAAAGTCAAACAACCTTTTTTTTTCCAATGGGGATATCTTTAAGAAATGAGAAAATGCTAATCACTCTTTTAACCTGGACTATATATAATCATCTGTAATTTCTGTTAAAAAACTTATCTCCCTCACCAGCACAAATCTCCTTAATTATCTCCCTTTGCACTGCACTTAATATTTCTTTTATCCTTCACCTTGGCTGCTTTCCAATATTGTCAACCTAATCAGTATGAATATAAAAGTGAACTATGTATAAAAGCTTGCAACCAATGTGGCAAAAATTGATTTCATTCTGCTAAATTAAAACAAGTAAAAAGATACCCAGCATTTTTTTTTCTCTCAAATATTCTTATTGCATATAAGTAACCAAAATAATCATAACAATAAATGAATGAAAAGATAATAACTGATCTACTAGATTTTATTCACCTCTCTGCATTATTAATATAGATAATTATCTATATATTAGTATTTTTTATGTTTTGAAATGTTCTTGCTTTCTTTTCTCTCAATATCTGTATTCAATTATCTCAGCTACTACAAAATGTTGTCAACCTAACCAATTCCAATGTAAAAATGGACAATGTATTGAGGCTAGAAAAAAATGTGACAAAAGATTTGATTGTTCTGATGGATCAGATGAAGATGATTGTAGTAAGTAGATTAGAAATAGACAGCATAAAATTTTGTGATTATGATATTTATAAAAATTAGGTGAATTAAATTAAATTTATAAAATTTAAAAATAAATTTTCCATAGATTTGATTCCATCTATAATAACCATTTTAACCAAATAAAATATTCTAATTAAATCAAAATAATTAAATAAAATATTCTAATTAAATTCATTAAATTTGGTTTTCTTTTTAAATACTAAACAATGTAGATGCCAAGGACTCTTTTTAATTCTTATTAATTATATCATAAATGTATTTTACAAAGTTTACAACTAAAGTATTAATTAAATTATAAAAATATAAATCTTAGAAGAAAATTCATATAATTTCTAAACATTGCAAAATACTTGAATTATATTAACTTTTTCTTAGCCACACAACGTTGCCAACCTAACCAGTTCCAATGTAAAAATGGACAATGTATAGAAGCTAACAAGAAATGTAACAAAAGAAATGATTGTTCTGATGCATCTGATGAAGCCAATTGTAGTAAGTAGAAAAAATAAAATTAGTAAACATAATTTAAACAAAGTTTGTACCTAAAAGGAAAAAATCTCTTTGATTTAAGTTAAATAATCAAAATCTATGCTATGTATTTACCTGGTTACTGTTAAACATTTAAAATCAATTTATCATTTATCAATCATTAAATAATGTTTAATAATGTAATAAAAGCTCATTAAATCCTTTGTAAAAAAAAATAAGTAAATGCAAAAGGCACTTCAATAATAATTTGAGAATTCTAAATCATGGTATGTATATATATATATATATATATATATATATATATATATATATACATACAGGGTGGGCCAAAAGTAGGGTTACAGTTACTTCATTATCTGTTTCTAATAAAGGTAAAATGTTCAAGTGTTAACTGTAAGCCTACTTTTGGCCCACCCTCTATATTGTTTATTAGTAATGTTTAAATTATAATCTTTACAAACTTCCTGTTCATTTTCCATAGACTTATATCTATTGCCTTATTCTTAACTTAGCAACAACACAACGTTGTCAACCCAACCAATTCAAATATGAAAAATTGGCAATGTATAAATGCTAGCAAAAAATGTAACAAAGGATTTGTAGATTAGCAATAAACAAATCCAATGCGATTATGGATTAAATTAAATATCAATAAAAATCAAATTAAATTCAAAAGGTTTTATAATAAATCCTCACACAGATTTAAAATCATTTATGCTAACCATATTAAAATCTTCTCATTAACCAGAAGAAATATTTTAAGTAAATCATGGAATATATATATATATATATATATATATATATATATATATATATATATATATATAAAGTAAAGAAATAACAAAAGAATTAGAGATTTAGCATTATAGTCTATTTCAGGGAGCTTAGACTATAATGCTAAATCTCTAAGTCTTTTGTTATTTCTTTACTTATATATTTACTCTGTGACTCTAACATAAAGAGCACACATTGAGATCTCAAACTGCGACAGGTTTTTTAAATAAAACTCTTGTGTCGTAAGGAAGATTTCTTCTCTGGACTTTTGGATTATATATATATATATATATATATATATATATATATATTCCATGATTCAATTAATACTATATATTATATATATATATATATATATATATATATATATAATGCTAAACATTGTATTTGCCAATGATTTCTTTAGCACTTATCAATAATATTATGAATCATCTTCATAAAATCTTTACTTTTTGTTCCCAACCTGATCTATTTATATTGCACTTATCTTTCTTTGCACTTATCTTTCTTTGCACTGCACCTTTTCCTTTCACCTCTCACCCAGCCTCTGCAAAACGTTGTCATCGTAACCAGTTCCAATGTAAAAATGGACAATGTATAGAGAATAGCAAGATATGTGACGAAAAATTTGACTGTTCTGATGGATCAGATGAACAATATTGTAGTAAGTAGCAACCTGATAAGTAACATATATAATACATTATAACTTGTTGTTCAAAGTAATAGACAGTTCATGTAGTATTTTAAAACAATAAAGCTCTATCATCTCACCACCTCTACATATATATATATATACATACAGATGTAGATGTAGATGATATGGGTGCTTTATTTGTAAGTAGACAATGCTCAATATCATTGATAGAGCATCTATATTTAAGTTAAGGTAGCTTGGATATGGAGTCATCACCTGGTTCTTGCCTATGCGATCTTCAGACCAAATGGAGAAATTGGTTTAGTATTTGTTTATATATGCTGTGGTTTGATACTTTAATGAGGGGAGGAGGGGAGAGGACTCACATTAAAGGACCAAACTACATCATATATAAAAAGTTAATATTATTTGGGGAAAAAAAAAAGAATAACTTCAGCATTAGATAATCCATCAAGTGTTGACATGCCATTAAATCTGTAGAAATTCATGTTAAGGGATCAGTATTCAGCTGGGAATCTGCTCTGGGAATACAGAGTTGGCAGGTAGTTTATATAGCAGGTTAGGCTATTCCACTGTTCCTTGGCCAAGCTTTTTCCCATGATTCTTATTGGCTGCTGATTTTAGTGTGGATACTTTGATCCATATATACCCAAAACATTACTGTGTTCTGGTAGTTAATATAGGGCCTGTATTCAGTTACAGTCCTCTTTTTTGTCTGGTAACTGGACACTAGTTACAGCCTTCCTGCGAAGGTGAATATATGTTGATTCTACAAACCAAACCAAAGACTAAAATACAAAAATTAATTTCGCTTCAGAAATATTTAAAAAATTTATTCAGTTTATTCAAATTGAATTTTCCCTAACAATATTTATTCACATGGATATTATTACTAATTTATATGAAAGCTCATATTTTCAATATGTTTAATGAAATATCATAATAATCTTCCTATACTTTCTTGTGCACCTCTTTCTTTGTTCGCCTTACTGTTTGTGTGTCTCTCTTCCGACTTTTCTGTAGCTACTTCACTACGTTGCCTACCTAATCAGTTTGAATGTAAAAATGGACAGTGTATACATGCTAGCCAGAAATGTGACCAAACGTTCCATTGTTCTGATGGATCAGATGAAATAGAATGCCGTAAGTAATAAAAAGAGTGTAAGACAGTTTAGTTTCTTTTTAAAAGTAAAACTAAAGACAATAATATACGACCCCTGTCTTATAGTAGTTGTTACAGTTGTATATAAATTTATATGCACTAAACGTAGCATCTATTATAGGACAGAGCTTTTATGTAACCTATAATATAAGTTGTTACATTTGGAGATAAATTTACTACACTAAATGTAACATCTATTATGGAACAAAGCTTTTATGCAACCTATAATAATAGTTGTTACATTTTTGTAACATCTATTATGGGACAGAGCTTTTATGCAACCCATAATATAACTTGTTACATTGGCAGATAAATTAACTACATTAAATGTAACATCTATTATGTGACAAAGCTTGTATGCAACCTATAATAATAGTTGTTACATTTACATATAAGAAAATATACACTAAATGTAACATCTATAATAGGACATATGTTATTATATTGTAATTATTGTACTTGGTTTCCACACAGTAAGGGTTACGATAAATGTATGTCCCATAATAATTGTTACATTTGCATATAAATTTATATACACTAAATGTAACATCTATTATGGGACAGATGTAGTAATTATTATTGTACTTGGTTTCTGCACAGTAAGGGTTAAGATAATGTATGCCCCATAATAATTGTTACATTTGCATATAAATTTATATACACTAAATGTAACATCTATTATGGGACAGATAGTAATTATTATTATACTTGGTTTCTGCACAGTAAGGGTTAAGATAAATTTATGTTCCATGATAATTGTTACATTTGCATATAAATTTATATACACTAAATGTAACATCTATTATGGGACAGATATAGTAATTATTATTATACTTGGTTTCTGCACAGTAAGGGTTAAGATAAATGTATGTTCCATAATAATTGTTACATTTGCATATAAATTTATATACACTAAATGTAACATCTATTATGGGACAGGTATAGTCATAATTCTTTCTACATTAAAACAGCATTTTGATAAACAGATTAGATATGAAATTAGGATTAAAACTCTTTAAATAATGACTGAAAGTTCATGAAGGACCTGTAGATTTATTTCTTATAGGGCAGCTTTCTATGCTCCTTCTAGCTCATCTGAAAGTTTTCTCATCACCTTCTCTTCTACCTTGCTTTTAAAGCATTAAAATCACCTACTGATGTTTGTCTACTTTTGGACTTTATTTCAAGAGCCAAGTTCTCACTTAAAATGCTTAAAACAGTTTTGGGCAATGTCACAATTGCTACAGAAAGTAACTGTAATATATTCAACACAAAACTCCAGTCAGATTTTATCTCCTGAAAGAAAGAGTTCTGTCATCTTTTAATTGAAAAAAAAAAACAATGGCAGAACAGGTTTCTTAAAACTCAAGAACTAAATTACAATGGGATGGTATGGTAAAATAGAGTTTCTTTTCTTTCAAGTTTCTGAATTCTGCAAGCAGCTTTAGCATATTTGAGGCCTAGTTTAGAATAATACCACAAGGATGACAGTATTTTAATACTTGTATCAGCAATTATTATAACATCTGAAGCAAAAGCTACAGCTGAATAGTATTGATGATGGTGTGTGTGTGTGTGTATATATATATATATATATATATATATATATAATATCATAAAATTTATATTAGTAATATAGTCGAGTCATAGTCTTTAAATGTTTACATAAGATATACATTAGATTAAAATTATATAAACAACAAAAACACCTTTTGATACTTTGTATTATTAAGTGATCCCATGACCTGCAACACTCCACTTTGGCCCTTACTTGGGCTAGACACATGGTCAGAGAAACCCTATCCGATTAATCTGCTGGTCATGACAAGCCCTAGCAATATGATTGTCCCACTGTATTTATCAAATTATTCTTATGGTAAATTTCCACCCTTTTTTTATCATATAGGTACTAGGAAGAGGTAGCTGAGGTTCAGCCACCAGTATTAATCAATATAATGAAAATTATTTCTTAGACAAATCATATATGTAAAAAAAAACAAAAAAAACAAGATTCAGCATTAAATAACCCACAAGGGTTGATATGCCATTAAACCAACCAACCAACTCTGTGATAGAAATAGTAATTCCTTGAACTAAAAAATTCTTAACCCTTTCTCTTTCTTTATGCTTTGCACTCTACAATGTTCCTATTGCACCTTTCCCTTGCTTTCAACTTCACCTTGTATATTCTCTCTCTTTCACCTCACGCTCAGCAACTATACAACGTTGTCAACCTAACGAGTTTCAATGTCAAAATGGACAGTGTATAGATGCTAGCAAGAAATGTGACAAACGTTTTGATTGTTCTGATGCATCAGATGAACAAGATTGTAGTAAGTAGTAGCAAAAGAATAACTTTAATTTCTCATTAAATTTACTATGTAAAGGTAATTGTTTTTGTGTGTGTGTCTAAAAAGCAATGTAATTATAAAGAATTTAATGTTATATTATAATAATCAGTCCAATTCTTTTATAATTCAATATTAACACAAATCTTTTCTTTTTTTTTTAAATCTCTGCCTTTTTTCATTGCACTTATCTCCCTTTGCACTTGGACCTCACGTATTTTGTCTCTCTTTCACCTTTCACTCAGCCACTACATCACTTTGCCAAGCTAGCCAATTTCAATGTAAAAATGGACAATGTATAGAAGCCATCTACAAATGTGATGACTATGAAGATTGTTCTGATGGGTCAGATGAAGCCAATTGTAGTAAGTAATTTAAATAAATGAAAAATAAGGATTCAGTATATTGAGATGACATATTACCCTAATAAATATTATTACTATTAGATAGGAATACTTGAAATCATAGAATTATAGGTGCATGATTTGTATTAAGAACAGTTACTTGAAATATAATTGTTCACAAAGGATTATCATTATTATTAGTGAATTGAAATATTAGAGATCAAATAATTGTTCACTAAGTATTCTTATTTGATAGGAATACTTGAAACTATATAATAAAGATTATTATTAAATAGGAATATATACTTGAAACCATATTATTCTGTATAAATTATTAGTATTAGGTAGGAATACTTGATAACTATATACTATATAACTGTGGGTAAACAAATGCAACCTACTGTTAATTGTCACTTAGAACTGTATTAACTCAGCCTTTATATCTATTGTGCTATGTGTCCAACTGTGTATATATCATTATGATTGATAATTTGTATTACTTGGATTATTCGAACTATCTTCCTCATCTTTATTGTTATCTGTACAGCATTTTGGATGATGTGCTCTCCTGCCTTCTTCAGGTATTTCTTGTCAGACTAGGAACCTTCACTTCAAACTCTGGAATATTCTTGTCATAATTGGAAGCCTTCAGGGAACTCTAAACCTAGCCCTTTATTCAATTTAGGGTGGAGGGTACATTGGCCGAAACATTGTACTGTGACTATGAAGTCCTATGTTTGAGAAACATTCTCGACCACAGATTTTGCATTTGTAGGTTGTCCCTGACAATAGTCTGAATAATCCAAATAATACAAATTATCAAGCCTCATTAAAAAAAAACCGAGAAATAAGATTGTAGAAAGTGATAGCAAAAGAATGATAATTAATTTCTCAATAGATTTGGTATCTAAAAAGCAATGAATTTATAATGATTCATGAATAAGCAGTCCATGTTTTGTGTAAATCTACATTAACACAACATTTTCTTTTTTAAATCTCTAACCTTTCATTAAACTTAGTCTTTCCTTGCACTGCACCTTTCTTTTCTTTCACCCCTTCCACTCAGCCACTGCAAAACGTTGTCAACCTAACCAATTCCAATGTAAAAATGGACAATGTATTGAGGCTAGCAAGAAATGTGACAGAAATCTTGATTGTTCTGATGGATCAGATGAACAAGATTGTAGTAAGTAGCAGACAACAAAAACAAAAAACAAAATACATTGTTAATTTCTCATTAAATTTGATATCTAAATGTATTTTTTTTTAATGTCTAAAAAGCAATATAATTATAAAGACTTTGATATACAGGTTTTTCAAAAAGTATATCATTTGAGATGTACAGGTATTTCTGAAAAATTGATATTATTTTGTAATCTATTAACTCAGCCAATTCTTCTTTAAATGATCTCAAATTTTAACAGCACACACACACACACACACACACACACACATATATATATATATATATATATATATATATATATATATATATATATATATATATATATAATATAAAATATAAATAAGGAAAAAATAAACAACTCAAAATTGAATGTTTAAACGCCTTTTCATTTCCAGTGAATGACATTTCTATACCTGAAAAGAAAAGAAAAATTGAATTCTGAGTTGTTTCTACATATGCTGTTAAAATTTCAGATCATTTGAATGAGAATTGGTCAAGTTATTTGATTAGGAAATGATAGAATATTTTAAAACCCTGTATATTACAATAATCAGTCCAATTTTCTATGAATCCATATTAACACTGCACTTTTGTTTTATATCTCTGCTCTTTTCATTGCACTTATTTTTCTTTGCACTTGCACCTCACACATTTTGTCTCTTTCACCTTTCACTCAGCCACTACATCACTTTGCCAACCTAACGAGTTTCAATGTAAAAATGGACAATGTATACAAGCCATCTACAAATGTGATGACTATGAGGATTGTTCTGATGGGTCAGATGAAGCCAATTGCAGTAAGTAATCCAAATAATCAAACATTGTTATATATATATATATATATATATATATATATATATATATATATATATATATGTGAGTGTGTGTGTAAAATGCTAACCTAAATCTTTTAAAATTTACCTAAATGAAAAAAAGTACTTAATATCTAGTTTCACTATCTTAGAACTATTACTTTTGAGCTGTTAGTATATTACATTTTACATTTACAGTTATTTTTCAGGCAGGGGCTCAAGGTGAAGGCACTCAGAATTCAAAGAGTTAAAATATTATTATTATTATTATTTTTATATTTACTACTTTTATCATAATAACCACATAAATTACTCTTATGTTACCATTAATTCTTTGTTACACTTTTTCCTTATTTTTATATATTATATATATATATATTTTTATATATTATATATATATATATATATATATATATATATTTCTGATAAAAATTCAATCCCCAATATGCACTACATTCCAAGAGAGATTTACAGTCTAGCCTATACTGCTAGAGTGTGTAGACTTTGATCTAGTGCAAACAAAATACTACCAAGCAAATAATTTGAAAAAACCTTTCACCAAAAAAAGACCATCCAGTATTTTACATTTCTTAAAAGAAGTGGAATTGTATTCAAAAATATGAGTAATTGAACAATAGTTAAAATCTATACATATATACATTTGTTTTCTTCCAAACTACCGCTATGAACCCAAAACTTAGTCGGCATATAATAACCCACCAAGGTTGATATGCCGTAAAACAAACCAAACCAAAACCAATCTTATAGAATACTTTTTTTTTATTTACTCCTCTCTCTCTTTTCACTGCACATCATATTTTGTATTTTTCACCCCCTCAATCAGCCACTTCAAAATGTTACAAAAACATTTATAATGCACTCTTTCTTTGCACTGCATCTTTCATTTCTTTCACCTAGCCACTGCACAACGTTGTCAACCTAACCAATTCCAATGTAAAAATGGACAATGTGTAGATGCTAGCAAGAAATGTGACAGAAACTTTGATTGTTCTGATGGATCTGATGAACAAGATTGTAGTAAGTAGCAACTTAACAACTAACATATGAAATTTTTAATTTGTTATCTTATATTCAAGTAACATTTAATTCATTATTCTATCATTATGAATATTGAATATCTGATGAGGAAATCTTTTTTTCTTTTTCTTTTTTTATGATGCGGGGGGGGGGGGGGGCGGAATCCTGAATTAAATTAATTTCTTTTTTTAATGTAAATTAGAATTTTCTCTCTCTATCTCTCAATTGCACTTGTATTTCATTGCACTGCACCTAAACACTTTGCCTTTGTTTCACCTTTCACCTCAGCCACTACACAAATTTGTCCACCTTCCCAGTTTCAATGTAAAAATAGACAATGTATAGAGGCTAGCAACAAATGTAACAAAAAATTTGACTGTTCTGATGGATCAGATGAACAAGATTGTAGTAAGTAGGAACCTATCAAGTAAAATATGTTATTCATTATTCTATTATTATTATAATTATCATCATGACCAACATATTGACTAGCAAAAAAAAAAAATACCTTTAAAAAATTATTGATTTTATTAATAAATGATTTATCTCTATAATGTTTAAAATACATTTTTGACTAAAAAAATGAAAAAAATCTGTTGAGGAAATCAAAAGATTTTAATAATCTCTTTTCTTGTTTAACTTCTTTATTTTTTTAAAAAAGAAATATGATCTGGGAAATCTAACTTAAATTAATTTCTTTTTTTAATGTAAATTAGAATTTTTTTTTCTCTCCCTCTCTCTCTCCCTTGAAATTCTCCCATTCCATTGCACTTGTATTTCATTGCACTGCACCTAAACACTTTGTCTTTGTTTCACCTTTCACCTCAGCCACTACACAAATTTGTCCACCTTCCCAGTTTCAATGTAAAAATGGACAATGTATAGAGGCTAGCTACAAATGTGATGACTATGAGGATTGTTCTGATGGATCAGATGAACAAGATTGTAGTAAGTAGTTTAAGCAGATAACAAAATGCATGTCCAAACATTAATCTATTCATAATGTGATATCTTTTTCTTTTACTTTTAATTACATTTAAAAAAATTTTTTATTTTAAAACCAGAACATTAAAAAAAGCATGATATTTCAAATGAAGAATAATACAATTAGTTTCATTGAAGACAGATAAAGCAGACCTCTTTGCCATAACTGATTCTGTACATAAACTCCTTGAGAGCATTTAAAAAAAGAGTGACATTAAATAACCCAATAAGGTTTGACATGCTGTAAAACCAACCAACCTTTGTTAACTTTAAAAAGACAAACAAACTGACACATACACTATACATACATTCAATCTAGCTATAACACTAACCTAGGTAAAATGATGCAGTTATTTTTGTATAAAGGGTAAAGGTCACTGATAAACAGCATTTCACTCCTGAGTTTGTTAAAATGTCACATTGGATTGATATTTTGAAAGTTTTGTTTCTTTATCGTCACACCTTCCATTTAACGATCTAATTCAGCGTTTCCCAACCTATGACTGTATGGCCAATTTCAAGTGGGCCACAGAAATTTTATAATTTTTACAGGGCCACAGGTTTATGAATCATTCAATAATCTGTGGCCCATATATTAGTGGTCCACCTGATATTTTTACAGGCTACAGTTTTATGGATCATTCAATAATCTGTGGTCCATATATTAGCCCTGTGGTCCACCTGATATTTTACAGGGCTACAGTTTTATGGATCATTCAATAATCTGTGGCCCATATATTAGCCCTGTGGTCCACCTGATATTTTTACAGGGCTACAGTTTTATGGATCATTCAATAATCTGTGGCCCATACATTAGCCCTGTGGTCCACCTGATATTTTTACAGGGCTACATTTATGGATCATTCAATAATCTGTGGCCCACCTGATATTTTTACAGGGCTACAGTTTTATGGATCATTCAATAATCTGTGGTCCATATATTAGCCCTGTGGTCCACCTGATATTTTTACAGGGCTACAGTTTTATGGATCATTCAATAATCTGTGGTCCATATATTAGCCCTGTTGTCCACCTGAAATTTGCCACAACTATTTGTGGCCATGTGACCATAAGTTGAGAAACACTGATCTAATTGGACTGACCACAACATAAATTCTTGGGAATAAATTAATATTTCCTTTTCCCACCTTCACATTTATTTCTTTTAATTTACTACTTAATTATTTATATTTCCCCTGTTCAGCACCTGTCAACAGTTGCCCAAAACACCAGTTCAGGTGTAAAAATGGACAATGTATAGCGGCTAACAAGCAATGTGATGACAAATTTGATTGTTCTGACCGGTCAGATGAAAGCAATTGTAGTAAGTAGATAAGGAGGATTTAGTTTTTATAAAACATTGATTTTCAAACTTAGAAATAAAATATTTGCTTTTTACAAAAAGTTATATATATCTGCAATCAAACATTTCAAGTTAATTGATTATATTTTTATTAAATTCATCCAAAAATAGTAAATGAGCAAAACTAATGTTTAGATTCTTAAACTAAAAATTAATTTCTTTTAATTTTCTATTAAAAATTGTAAATCCTTTAATATATCACTTTCTAATATTATCATTATTATTAATAATTTTAACTAGTATTATCCTTCACCTTTCTAATTCTAGTTATTTTTATGGCAATCATTATTATTAATTTTAACTAGTATCATCCTTCATTTTCCTAATACTAGTTGCTTTATATGGGAATCATTATTATTCATACTTTTAACTAGTATTATCCTTGATCTTCCTAATTCTAGTTGCTTTTAATGGCAATCATTATTATTGATAATTGTAACTAGTATTATCTTGTATTATAGGAATACATGCCACTGATACATATATATATATATATATATATATATATATATATTAACTATACAAATATTCCTGTTTTCATTCTTTCCACCTGACATATTTCTATATTTTATTCTGAACTAATTTAGCAAGTGAACATCGTTGCCAATACCGATGTAAAAATGGACAATGTCTAGACTCTAGCAAGAAATGTGATGGATACTTTGATTGTTCTGATGGATCAGATGAAGCCAATTGTAGTAAGTAAAGAAAGATACATTTAGAAAATATAAAACATACAAAGATCAAAAGTAAAATAAACCACTGCCTAATGCTTTCTATAATTGCTGTTAAACAGTAAACATAGATTTTAATTTTATAAAAATATATCTAACTAGAAGTAAATGACTCTGAAATAATACTTTCTCATATTTATAAATATTAACTAGTAAGTATATAAATTATTTCATTATTATTCTTGTTTATATATATATCTTAGTAATTATGTTTACATCCTTATCATTAGAAATATCCTTATCCTTTTCTACACCTGACATATTTCTATACCTTCCTTTTTAACACACCTAGCTACTTCACGACGTTGCGAACCTTACCAATTTGAATGTAAAAATGGACAATGTAGAGATGCAATTGGAAAATGTGACAAAAGATTTGATAGTTCTGATGGATCAAATGAAGACGGTTGTAGTAAATAGTTTAGTAGATTAGCAATAAATAGACTACCTAAAATTGTATAATTTAAACTTAATCAATACGACTAAAATCAAGATAAGCTAACATTTAAGAATTTGAATATGAAACTGCTAGAAATGAATTTTCACATGTATCAACTTAAAATGACGAAAGTTAAAAGAAAAAATCTTTGATTAATAATTTATAAAACAAACCCATTTTTTAAGTTTATTTGGTGTTAAATATCAAACAGTAAAAACTAATTAATACTTTATCAAACATTATAAATTAGTAAGATATATTTAATAAATAATAACAATTGACTATATAAATTCTTTCAGTATTTGTATATCGAAATCATTTCTTCCATACTCCTAACTTATTTCTATACCTCATTCCTCACTCCTTTAGCAACAACACAACGTTGCCGATCTAACCAATTCCAATGTAAAAATGGACAATGTATTGAAGCTAGAAAAAAATGTGACAAAAGATTTGATTGTTCTGATGCATCTGATGAAGCCAATTGTAGTAAGTAGAGTAGATATAAATAGACTCTAAAAATGTAAAATTTAAGAATAATATAATTATCACAACTGAATATAAGATAAAATAATATTACCAAATTTAAACAAAATTCTTAAGATTCATTTTATTCATACAAACTAAAATATGAAATGTTTAAATATGAAAGTAAAAGTTAATTGTCAAAGAAACAGATCCAATTTGGATATTTGGTGTTAAATAATAAACAGTAAATATTAATTTAATACTTTATCAAACATTATAAATTAATAAGATATATTTCAAGTATATATCAATATATTTAAAATAATTATAGTAATAACAATTGACTACATAAATTCATTATTAATTTGTATATCATAATCATTGCAAAGTTCCTTAACCATTTCTACCATAAACATAACATATTTCTATACCTTGTTTCTCTATCATTTAGCAACAACACAACGTTGCCGATCTAACCAATTCCAATGTAAAAATGGACAATGTATTGAAGCTAGAAAAAAATGTGACAAAAGATTTGATTGTTCTGATGGATCAGATGAAGATGATTGTAGTAAGTAAATTAGAAATAAATAGATTCTAAAATTGTGACATTTAAGATTGAAATAATAATTAAAACTAAAAATAAGAAAAATAATATTCCAGAATTTTAGAATAAAACTTCTAGAGGTTCATTTATATTTTTACAAACTAAAATATGAAATATTTAAACTTGAAAGAAAAAGTCTTTGGTTAATCGTTTATTAAACAGATCCAATATTGATTTTTATTTGGTGTTAAATAATAAACATCAAATATTAATTTAATACTTTATCAAAGATTATAAATTAGATATATTTTAGGAATATATCAATGTATTTAAAATAAATACTTTTATGATGAATTTGTATATCATAATCATTGAAAACTTTACTATCCTTTTCTTCCATACACCCAACTTATTTCTATACCTCATTTCTCACTCCTTTAGCAACAACACAACGTTGCCGATCTAACCAATTCAAATGTAAAAATGGACAATGTATTGAGGCTAGAAAAAAATGTGACAAAAGATTTGATTGTTCTGATGGATCAGATGAAGACAATTGTAGTAAGTAGATTAGATAGAAATAGACAATTAAATTTTATGATTAAGGATTAAAATGAATATTATGAATAAAAATTAGACTATATTCAGTATTTTAAAATAAAACTTGCACAATCTCATTTTACTATTTTACAATCTCCACTTCAACCATTAAAAAACTTGAAATACATGAAATTTAAGTTTTATTTTGATAGATGCTAAAAATATAATTGCTGTTGGTTCTATAATTTATATGAATAACATAAATCCTTTCAATAAGATTTTATACATTTTATTCCCAGCCTTCCTAATTATTTCATAAATCCTTTCAATGAAATAATATTGTTCCCAACCTTTCAATTTATAATGTACTCTTCCTTCCACTGAACCTAACATTTCTTTCATCCCTCATTTAGCTACTTCAAAACGTTGCCAACCTAATGAGTTCCAATGTAAAAATGGACAATGTATTGAGGCTAGCAAGAAATGTAACCGACAATATGATTGTTCAGATGGATCTGATGAAGCCAATTGTAGTAAGTAGATTAGCTATAGACTGCATAAGATTGTGTGATTATAATATTATAAAAATTAGGTGAATTAAATTAAATTTACAAAATTTAAAAATAAATTTTCCATAGATTTGGTTCCATTATAATAACCATTTTAACCAATCTTCATTAACAAGATAAAATATTTTAATTAAATTAAATTTTGGTTTTAATTCTTGTAAACCTGATAAAATATTTTGATTCAATTCATTAAATTTGGTTTTCTTTTTAAATACTAAACATAGTTGCCAATGACTCTTGATTCTTATTAATTATATTACACGTTTACGAGCACTCTCATTACACTGCACCTTTTCCTTTCACCTCTCACTCAGCCACTGCAAAACGTTGCCAACCTAATGAGTTCCAATGTAAAAATGGACAATGTATAGAGGCTAGCAAGAAATGTAACCGACAATATGATTGTTCAGATGGATCTGATGAACAAGATTGTAGTAAGTAGATTAGTAATAAATGACTCAATGTGATTGTAAGATTTAAAGTTAGATAATCTAAATTTCCAGAAATTTAAAAAAAAAAAATTTCATTTTTATTAAACTTTCTTATTAATCTATAAAGATATTCTAATTAAATAAAAAAAATTTCATTAATCTTAATTTTTTACCTTTAAACCAAAAGAAATATTCTAATTTAATGATGGAATATATTAAATTTATCAATAATATCTAATATCACTAATTAATAATATCATAAATCCTTACAATAAAATCATTTTGTTCCCAACCTTTCAATTCATAATCCAGCCTTCTTTGCGCTGCACCTAACACTTCTTTCATCCCTCATTTAGCTACTTCAAAACGTTGTCAACCTAATGAATTTGAATGTAAAAATGGACAATGTATAGAGGCTAGCAAGAAATGTAACCGAAATTATGATTGTGCTGATGGATCTGATGAAGCCAATTGTAGTAAGTAGATTAGCAAAACATCAACTTAATGAAATTGTAAGATTTAAGATTAAATTTAACTTTAGAATTAAAGTCAGATAATCTAAATTTCCAGAAATTAAACATAAACTTAAAAATATTCATTTTCATTTAAATTTCTTATTAATCTATAAAGATATTTTAATAAAATCAAAAAAATACATTAAACTTAATTTTTATTTAAAAAATACTAACATTTTACTTTCTATTCATTTTCTTTCCATAATAAAATCATAAATATTTTTTAAATAAAATTTCCTATTTTTGTTCCCATCCTTTCTATTTATATTTCACTCTTTCTTTGCACTGCACATTCCATTTTTTCCACCTCTCACTTAGCCACTTCAAAACGTTGCCAAACTAACCAATTCCAATGTAAAAATGGACAATGTGTAGCAGCTAGCAAGAAATGTGATGAACATATTGATTGTTCAGATGGATCAGATGAACAAGATTGTAGTAAGTAATAGCAAAAGATTAAAATCTAAAATACTGTTTGATTGTACAAAAACTGAGTGAACATCCTTTTATAAAGGAAAATTGTTGGACACCAGCAAAGACCCAAGTTCAATAAACTTCACATATTTTTGTCTGAGAAGTGGTTAAAAAAACTTTTTACTCCTCATTTTCAATAAGAAAAGCTAAATAAAAATATATATCAAGGATATAAATCTATGAAATTATATTAAAAAAATTAATAAAAAAATGATTAAAAAATGATTAAAAAATAAAACAAATCAATAAAAGATAAAACATATTAAAAATCAAATACAAAAATAATAATAAGAATAAACTTAAAAACAAGAGTATATAAAGAATAAAAGATAATAAAACAAATACATAGAAAAATATTTTTTTTATTAATCTATATATAAATATAGATAAGAGATTTATTTTTAACTTTTTCTTTTTTTTTTCTTTCTTTTTTTTCCCTTTAAATGTCCTTTCATTGCACTGATTTTTCTTTGCACTGCACCTAACACTTGTGTGTCTCTCTTTCACCATTCACTCAGCCACTGCACCACGTTGCGAACCTAACCAGTTCCAATGTAAAAATGGACAATGTATTCAGGGTATCTACAAATGTGATGACTATGTTGATTGTTCTGATGGATCAGATGAAGAAGATTGTTGTAAGTAATTAAAGAAAAATAAAGAATTGCATGTTTAATTTTAATATTAAGACATGTCATAACTCTCAGGAAACTTTAATAAAAAATTCTCTATTGTCATTGGAAAAGGCACTATCAGTCTTTACACAGATGATTTAAATGAAAACTTGACAATTTTTGAGATGAGGCTTGATAATTTGGATTATTTGGACTATTGTTCTCATCTTTATTGTTATCAACACTATTTCTCTGAATTTTTGAGATGAGGATTGATAATTTGGATTATTTGGACTATTGTCCTCATCTTTATTGTTATCAAAAATCAACACTATTTCTCTGAATTTTTGAGATGAGGATTGATAATTTGAATTATTTGAACTATTGTCCTCATCTTTATTGTTATCAACACTATTTCTCTGAATTTTTGAGATGAGGTGATAATTTGGATTATTTGGACTATTCTCCTCATCTTTATTGTTATCAACACTATTTCTCTGAATTTTTGAGATGAGGCTTGATAATTTGTATTATCTACATTATTCAGATTATTGTCCTCATCTTTATTGTTATCTACACTATTTCTCTGAACTTTTGAGATGAGGCTTGATAATTTGGATTATTTGGACTATTGTCTTCATCTTTATTGTTATCAACACTATTTCTCTGAATTTTTTAGATGAGGCTTGATAATTCGTATTATCTACATTATTCAGATTATTGTCCTCATCTTTATTGTTATCTACACTATTTCTCTGAATTTTTGAGATGAGGTTGATAATTTGGATTATTTGGACTATTGTCCTCATCTTTATTGTTATCAACACTATTTCTCTGAATTTTTGAGATGAGCTTGATAATTTGTATTATCTACATTATTCAGATTATTGTCCTCATCTTTATTGTTATCTACACTATTTCTCTGAATTTTGAGATGAGGCTTGATAATTTGGATTATTTGGACTATTGTCCTCATCTTTATTGTTATCAACACTATTTCTCTGAATTTTGAGATGAGGATTGATAATTTGAATTATCTACATTATTCAGATTATTGTCCTCATCTTTATTGTTATCAACATTATTTCTCTGAATTTTGAGATGAGGCTTGATAATTGGACTATTGTCCTCATCTTTATTGTTATCTGTACAAAGTTTCGGCTGATGTGCACTCCAGCCTGCTTCGGGTATTTCTTGTTCGGAATGAGAACAGGATATCACTGTGGATTGAATGAAGGGTTGAGTTAAAGTTCCATGAAGGCTCCTGATTACGACGAGAAGGTTCCTGACAAGAAATACCTGATGAAGGCCGGAGGGCACATCGGCTGAAATGTTGTACAGATAACAATAAAGATGAGGACAATAGTTCGATTAATCCAAATAATATGAAACCTTGACATGTTTTGTAAACTGTACTGTTACCTCCATTAAATAAAAATAGTACAAGTTTTCAAAATAAGAATTATTCAGAATTGAATGATTTATTATATATGTTATTTATATATTGAAAGAAACATTCTTTGTTTTCTTTGTCAGTACAAGCTTTGAAATAGCCCCAATTGATTTTTTTATTTTAAGATATATGAAACAATATAATTATAAAAGATTTCGTAATTCTTATCAATATCAGAAATCTTTTTAATAAGATCAAAGATTCTTTATTTCCAATCTTTCTATTTATAATGCACTCTTTCTTTGCACTTGTCTTTCTTTCCACTGCACATTCCATTTTTTACACCTTTCACTTAGCCACTGCAAAAGGTTGTGAACCTAACCAATTCCAATGTAAAAATGGACAATGTATAGATGCTAGCAAGAAATGTGACGAACGATTTGACTGTTCTGATGGGTCTGATGAACAAGATTGTAGTAAGTAGCAACCTGATTAGTAATATATATATAATTTATTATAAAAAATATCATCAAATTGGATATCACCTCTCAATTTTCTCTGCATATCTTATCTATCTGATAAATCTTGACATAGTGATATTTTTTAACCACCCCTCTTTAACCTGAAGAAATATTCTGTTATTATTTATTATTATTCTATTATTATAATTTAAAACTTTCCAATCATTCTATAATTCTTATCAATAATATCAGCTGTCCTTTCTTTTGATATTGCACTTATTCTTTTACTTGTCTTTCTTTGCACTGCACCTAACCCTTATTTTTACCCCTTACATAGCCACTGCCAAACATTGTCAACCTAATGAATTTGAATGTAAAAATGGACAATGTATTGAGTCTAGCAAGAAATGTGACAAAAGATTTGATTGTTCTGATGGATCAGATGAAGCCAATTGTAGTAAGTAGATTAGCAATAAATAGACTCTATGAAATTGTTGAATTTTGGATTAACTTAACTTTTAAGAATAAGATTTATTTATAAATGTATGAAGATATTTTAATCATGTTATAGAATACATTAGATTTATTTTATTATTCATACAATACTAACATTGTAGTTTCCATTTGCTTTCTACCAATAATAATACCATTGATATTTTAAAAGAAATCCTATACTTTTTTTTACCTCATCCATTCTTTTTATATTGCACTTATTCTTTTACTTGTCTTTCTTTGCACTGCACCTAACACTTATTTTCACCTCTCACTCAGCCACTGCAAAACTTTGTCAACCTAATGAGTTTCAATGTAAAAATGGACAATGTATAGAAGCTAGCAAGAAATGTGATCTGAAATTTGATTGTTCTGACCAATCTGATGAAGCCAATTGTTGTAAGCATATTAACAATAAATTAAATTAAATTCTATTATTTAAGATTAAATGAAGTTTTCAGGTTTAAAGTAAAATAATCTAAATTTCCAGAATTTTAAAATAAATCCCCTCATTTATTTTCAATTTATTTTAACCACCTAATTCATGTATGAAGATATCTAACTCATTTCAACAACTTTATCTTTCTTAATAAGCGGTAAAAATATTCTAATTAAATCATAAAATGAATAAAAATTAATCTTTATTTTAAAAAGTACTAATAGAGTATTTTCTATTTATTTTATTCTTATAATATTTGACATATTTTATATAAAATCTTTTCCTTTTTGTTCCTATGCTTCCTTGCACTGCACCTAACATTTCTTTCCTCCATTACTCAGCCACTTCAAAACGTTGCCAACCTAACCAATTTGAGTGTAAAAATGGACAATGTATAGATGCTAGTTACAAATGTGATGACTATGTTGATTGTTCTGACAGCTCAGATGAAAGCAATTGTAGTAAGTAGTCAAAAGATAGTTATATTCATCTACCATAATATTGATACTTTAGAAAATAGTCACTTTAAAATAATAATTGAAGTTTAAAACAGTATCTCCCAAAAATATATTTCCTCTTAATTCTTTTTTTAAAGGTTTTTTTTGTACCAGCACTTGCTTTAAATTTCACCTCATATACTGTTTTTATTCCTACTAAAAATATAATCATTAAATTCTATAATTCTTATTAATATAAAAGATCCTTTCAATAAAATCTTATACATTTTGTTCCCATCCTTTCTATTTGCACTTATCCTTACATTTGTCTTTCTTTGCACTGCACATTCCTTTTTTTTCCCACCTTTCACTCAGCCACTGCACCACATTGCCAACCTAATGAGTTCAAATGTAAAAATGGACAATGTATTGAGTCTAGCAAGAAATGTGACAGAAACTTTGATTGTTCTGATGGATCAGATGAAGCCAATTGTAGTAAGTAGATTAGCAATAAATAGATTCAGTGAAATTCTAGGATTCAACATTCAGTTAACTTTGAAGAATAAAATTTAGACAATCTAAATTTCTGAAATTTTGAAATAAATCTTTGCCACATTAATTTTTCATTTATCCTAATAATCTATGAAGTTATTTTAATCCACTTATGAATTTTATTCAATTTTTTCATTGATAAAATACTAACATTTAAGTTTCCATTTCCCTTCTTCCAATAATCATACCATGGATATTTTAAAGAAAATCCTATACTTTTTTCCCTCAACTCTTTCTATCTCTATTGCATTTTTTCTTTGCACTTCACCTTTCCTTTCTTTCACCTTTCAATCAGCCACTGCAAAACTTTGCCAACCTAGTGAGTTCCAATGTAAAAATGGACAATGTATAGAAGCTAGCAAGAAATGTGATCAGAAATTTGATTGTTCTGATGGATCAGATGAAACCAACTGCAGTAAGCATATTAACAATAGATAAATAAGATTCTATTATTTAGAATTAGATAAAGTTAAAAAAAAATGAAAATTAAATAATCAAAAAATCCAGAATTTCCTAATAAATCTTCTCCACGTTTATTTTCAATTCATTTTAACTGCCTTATTAATGTATAAACCAATTCTAATTTATATCAATCATTTTATCTTTCTTAATAATTGGTAAAAATATTCTAATTAAATCATAAAATACATAAAAATCAATTTTTATTTTAAAAAGTACTAACTCAGTATTTTCTATTTATTTTATTCTTATTATAATATTTGACATATTTCAAAGAAAATCTTTTCCTTTTTGTTCCTATGATTCCTTGCACTGCACCTAACATTTCTTTCCTCCATTACTCAGCCACTTCAAAACGTTGCCAACCTAACCAATTTGAGTGTAAAAATGGACAATGTATAGATGCTAGTTACAAATGTGATGACTATGTTGATTGTTCTGATGGCTCAGATGAAAGCAATTGTAGTAAGTAGTCAAAAGATAGTTATACTCATCTACCATAATATTGTTACTTTAGAAAATTGAAGTCACTTTAAAATAATAATTGAAGTTCAAAACTGTATCTCCCAAACATATATTTCCTCTTAACTCTTTTTTTTAAAGTTTTTTTTTGTACCAGCACTTGCTTTAAATTTCACCTCATATACTGTTTTTATTCCTACTAAAAATATAATTGTCATTAATTCTATAATTCTTATTAATATAAAAATCCTTTCAATAAAATCTTATACATTTTGTTCCCATCCTTTCTATTTGCACTTATCCTTACATTTGTCTTTCTTTGCACTGCACATTCCTTTTTTTTTCCACCTTTCACTCAGCCACTGCAAAACATTGCCAACCTAATGAGTTCAAATGTAAAAATGGACAATGTATTGAGTCTAGCAAGAAATGTGACAGAAACTTTGATTGTTCTGATGGATCAGATGAAGCCAATTGTAGTAAGTAGATTAGCAATAAATAGATTCAGTGAAATTCTGGGATTCAACATTCAGTTAACTTTGAAGAATAAAATTTAGACAATTTAAATTTCTGGAATTTTGAAATAAAACTTTGTCACATTCATTTTCCATATAAATTCCATTCAATTTTTTCATTAATAAAATACTAACATTTAAGTTTCCATTTCCCTTCTTCCAATAATCATACCATGGATATTTTAAAGAAAATCCTATACTTTTTTCACCCCAATTATTTCTATTCATATTGCACTCTTTCTTTGCACTGCACATTTCCTTTCTTTCAACTTTCAATCAGCCACTGCAAAACTTTGTCAACCTAATGAGTTCCAATGTAAAAATGGAAAATGTATAGATGCTAGAAAGAAATGTGATCAGAAATTTGATTGTTCTGATGGATCTGATGAAACCAACTGCAGTAAGCATATTAACAATAGATAAATAAAATTCTATGATTTAGAAATGAAAATTAAATAATAAACCTTCTCCACATTTATTTTCTATTTTATTTTAACCAACCTATTAATATATGAATATATTCTAATTCATATCAACAACTTTATCTTTCTACTACTCGGTAAAAATATTCAATTTAAATTATAAAATGCATAAAAATCAATCTTTATTTTAAAAAGTACTAAAACAGTATTTTTCTATTTATTTTATTCTTAATATAATATTTGACATATTTTAAATAAAATCTCTTTTTTGTTCCTATGCTTTCAATTTATAATGCACTCTTTTTTTCAATTGTCTTTGCACTGCACCTAACACTTCTTTCATCCATTGTTTAGCTACTTCAAAACGTTGCCAACCTAATGAATTTGAATGTAAAAATGGACAATGTATAGAGGCTAGCAAGAAATGTAACCGACAATATGATTGTTCTGATGGATCTGATGAACAAGATTGTAGTAAGTAACATGTTGATATGCAATATATGTTACTACATTGAAATACTGTTATAAAAAGTTTTCTAATCAACTTATGAAATATATTAATATTTTTTTTTATCATGAAAATACTATCATTGTAGTTTTCACTTTCCTTTCTTCAAATAATGATAGTTTGGATATTTTAAAGAAAATCTTATACTGTTTTTCCCCATCCTTTCTTTTTTATTGCACTTATTCTTGTACTTGTCTTTCTTTGCACTGCACTTTTTCCTTTCTTTCACATCCCAACTCAGCCACTTCAGGACGTTGTCAACCTAATGAATTTGAATGTAAAAATGGACAATGTATAGAAGCTAGCAGGAAATGTGACCAATCTTTAGATTGCTCTGATGCATCAGATGAAAGTGATTGTCGTAAGTAAATTTGTACTGTGGAGAATTCATAGAATTGTTTGCTTCAGGTTTACAAGGATCAACTGAAAAGTTCAAAGACTGAGCAGAATATTATTATATGAACATTTCAATCCCCACCCTCATAGCTATCCATCTTGGTCTTTTCATATCTATCTATCTATCACAGTCTTTTCATTATTCATTTATATGTGAGGGCCAGCTGAAAAGTTCATAGGCTGACCAAAATACTCCCATGTAATGTGGCCAAATGAGGTTTATTTTTCAACATAGACCTCCTTGAGGTCCACACACTTCTTCCTTCAGTGTTGTAGGGCTTGGATTCTATTAGTCAAAAAAAGTCATCATCAGTAGATATGATATTATTATATGAATTTTTCAGCCCACCTTATTTATCTCTCCATCTTGGTCTATTCATACCTATCTATTTATCTATCTCAGTCTTTTCATTATCTATTTATATGTGAAGGCCTGCTGAAAAGTTCAGAGGCTGACCAAAATACTCTTATGGAATTTAACCAAATGAGGTTTATTTTTCAACATAGTCCTCCTTGATGTCTGCACACTCCTTTTAATCAGTGTTGCTGTGCTTGGATCTCATTAGTCAAGAAAGTCATCAACAGTAGATATGAAGTTATTATATGAACTATCTTTATCCGTTTATATTTATCTTTTCATCATCTATCTATTTATATGTGAAGGTTGCCTGAAAAGTTCATATGACATTATCATGTGAACTTTTCAGACAAAAAAAAAATTATAAATCAAATGTTAAAGATAAAAATGATAAATCAATTTTCCTGAATATCAAAAAACAAAAACTTTCTTGAAATTAATTTTCATTTCTATCTTCTCATTAATCTAAAAAAAAAAAATAATGTAATAAAATTCTTATATAACAAATTTAAATTCTATTTTCAAAATACTAACATTAGAGTTATTAATTCATTTTCATTTAAACCAAATACTTTATCACTTCCTCATGACACATATATATATTTCCTCAACCCCTACACCACAAGCAGTAATTCAAGGTCAAATTTTAAGCACAGTTTAACATGTTTGAATTCAAGAGTTTTCCTTTTGCTTGACTGGTTCTCATACCAAGGCTAAAGAGTCAGGTCTGTCCCACTATTTACCCATAGCTGGAGGGAGAATATTTGAATACATTCTTTGCCCAAGGGTATTAGTTGAACGCTGCTTAAAAATAGACCTTGTGTTGTATCCTGCTCATGTGGAAGGGTTGGTAAATATATAAATGCTCCACTATAGATTTCATTATTTTTTTTTTTGGCAAACATTTTAACATATTAATCTGAAGAAATATAGTAATTATATAATTAAATACATACAATTTAATTTTTATTTAAAAAAAACATTTTATTTCTCTTCATTATTTAATTTATAAATCATTTCAATAAAATCTTCATTTTTTTTTAGCACTTATTGCACTTTTTCTTGCATTTACCTATCTTTGCACTGCACTGCACCTTTCTTTTCTTTCACCTCCCAACTCAGCCACTGCACCACGTTGTCAACCTAACCAATTCCAATGTAAAAATGGACAATGTATTGAGGCTAGCAAGAAATGTGACAGAAACTTTGATTGTTCTGATGGATCTGATGAACAAGATTGTAGTAAGTAGCATGTGAATATTCAATATATGTTACGATGTTGTAATATGTTGTTATGAATTAGCATGCTGATGAGTTAAGATTTTAAAACAAAATATGAAGTATGATATTTTACTTTTTTCTATTATTTAATCTAAGTACTTATCCAGAGCTCAATGGGTGACCCAACAGGTCACATTTTGTCTAGTATTGTACTAAATAAGTTCAAACTCTAGTGATGCTATTACATTCACTTTCAGATTTTTACCCTTGGGGAAGGTAAGACCCTCCTCATTCCCCAAGCTATGGGTAAATAGTACCACTACTGTTCTAAAAAAAAGAAAAAAAACATTATAGTATGAGAGTTTAAAATCCACTCAGCCTATTACATACTCTTGGGAAAGGTATGAATCCCCTCATCCCTTAACTATGGTTTGAATAATACTACTACTGTACTTCAACAAGCCTAGCTTTGGCATTAAATTACTTGTATTGGCCTGAATAAAGACACAAGAGAGGAAATGAGTTAAACAAATATATTAATAAAGAACAGTAGTACAAACATATAAAAAATGAGCAGCTACTCGCGAGGCGGTCTTATCAACTATCCACTGAAATTTTGACTCTCGCTTAAGTGCAGAACCTACTGCTATTTATAGTTGGAAGAGTTCATACAGCATGATAAATTACCATAACAATCACCCCAGAAGATTGATATAGCATTAGACAAAGAAACCAAACCAAACTGTATAATCGCATAAGGGAGACCCTGTAGCATATTGATGAACAACCTGGACTGTGATGACATAATAAACGAGTTTGAACTTAAATCATGCTATTACATTCACTTTCAGACTAATAAAAGGAGGCTTTGGCATTAAATAACCCTCAAAAGTTGATATACCAAACAAACTTATAATGATTATATTTTATCATTTGAAAATGTTTTTCTGAAATAGATGTTTGTTTTGTTTTGCTGGAAATTGCGGCACTTGAAGCCACTAAATATTGAAAATTACAGCCGCTAAAGGGTTAAAATTGTCTACTTTCTAACAAATATGTCTTTGCACTTTTTTTCTCTTTGCACTTATTTTGCACTGTACCTAAATTTTGTGCACATCTCTTTCACCACCCACTCAGCCACTCCACCACCAAGTTGCCAACCTAGCCAATTTCAATGTAAAAATGGACAATGTATACAAGCCATCTACAAATGTGATGACTATGAAGATTGTTCTGATGGGTCAGATGAAGCCAATTGTAGTAAGTAATCTAAATAAATGAAACGTTGCATGTGCAAATTTTAATAAGTCTAGCATCTAAGTTTTAAGATACATTTATGAAACATTGCCAGTTGTATTTGAAAAGTCCATTATCAAATTTATAAATACCAGGTTTAAATAAAAACACGTAGACAATTTATAGAAGTACAAAATTCACTTAAATAATAATAAATTGGGGGAATTGTAAGTATATATATATATATATATATATATATATTTTATTAGTGATGTTCAAATATACTCTTACCAAACTTCATCATTTTATCATATATATATGACATATATATATATATATATATATATATATATATATATATATATATATATATAGCCTTATTCTTAACTTAGCAACAACCCAACATTGCCAATGTAACAAAGTCAAATGTAAAAATGGACAATATATTGAAGCTAGAAAAAATTTGACAAAATATTTGATTGTTTTGATGGATCAGATGAAGACAACTGTAATAAGTAGATTATAAATAAATGTACCCAATGAAATTATGGATTAAATTAATTATGAATAAAGATTCAATTAAATTCCAAAGATTTTCTGAAAAAAAAAAGATTTAATATCCTTTACAGTAACCATATAAATTCTTCCACGGATTTAAAATCATTTATACTAACCATTTAAAATCTTCTCAATAACCAGAAGAAATATTCTAATTTAATCATGGAATGTATTAGATTTATCAAGGATATTATAAATCCTTTCAATAAAATCATATTGTTCCCAACCTTTCAATGTATAATCCAGCCTTCCTTGCGCTGCACGTAACATTTCTTTCATCCCTCATTTAGCTACTTCAAAACATTGTGAACCTAATGAATTTAAATGTAAAAATGGACAATGTATAGAGGCTAGCAAGAAATGTAACCGACAATATGATTGTTCAGATGGATCTGATGAAGCCAATTGTAGTAAGTAGATTAGCAAAACATCAACTCAATGAGATTGTAAGATTTAAAGTTAGATAATCTAAATTTCCAGAAATTTTCTTTCCATATAAAATTATAAATTTAATTAAATAAATATTTTATTATTTAGATAAAATTTTATGCATTTTATTCCCATCCTTTCGTTGCACTGCACATTCCATTTTTTCCACCTTTCACTCAGCCACTGCACAACGTTGTCAACCTAACCAATTCCAATGTAAAAATGGACAATGTGTAGAGGCTAGCAAGAAATGTGACAGAAACTTTGATTGTTCTGATGGATCTGATGAACAAGATTGTAGTAAGTAGCAACTTAACAAGTAACATATGTAATTCATCATGGGTCTGACTATTTTTTGTCTTTAATATCCAGATGAAAAGATTTTGTTAAATATGATCTTTGTTTTTTACACAATTACTGGATTATTTTCTTAGTCATGTACATTAAATCATATGAATATTGACTTATACAAACCTTGTCATTTTCAAGTTAAAAATTTTCAAAAAATTAGACTTGACTGTGACATCCTAATAAGCATATTCAAACTCCATTTTTTTCCTATTTGCACTTTTTTCTCTCTTTGCACTGCACCTAACATTTTGTGCCCATCTCTTTCACCTCCTACCCAGCCACTTCACCAAGTTGCCAACCTAGCCAATTTCAATGTAAAAATGGACAATGTATAGAAGCCATCTATAAATGTGATGACTATGAAGATTGTTCTGATGGGTCAGATGAAGCCAATTGTAGTAAGTAATCTAAATAAATGAAAAATTGCATGTGCCAATTTTAATAAGTCTAGCATCTAAGTTTCAAGATATGTGTATAATAAACTGTCATTTGTATTTGAATCATCCATTATCAAATACAAAACATCTTCCAATAAAAATCCATTCACTTAAAATATTTACATCAGGCAAATTACAACTAGTATAAATATCTCTTGAATCCACAATCATTTACATTATTAATTCTAACACAATGGGTTAGTTATCTATTTAATTTCTTAAAATATTTTAAAGATATTACTCTATTTTAACACTTATTACACATATATTTATAGTTTATTTGTAAAATTTACAGTTAAAAAAAAAACTTCCTTGTCCGTTTTACCCTACACCTGACATTATATCTAATGACTTATTCTTAGCAACAACACAACGTTGCCAACCTAACCAATTCCAATGTAAAAATGGACAATGTATAGAAGCTAGGAAGAAATGTAACAAAAGAAATGATTGTTCTGATGCATCTGATGAAGCCAATTGTAGTAAGTAGAAAAGATAAAATTAGTAGAAATAATTTAAATAAAGTTTGTAACTAAAAAGAAAAGTATCTTTTTTTTTTGACTGCTGAATAATTAAAACTAAGATTTGTTTACCTGTAAACTTTCAAAATTATCAATCATGAAATAAAGTTTGATAATTTAAACTTCATTAAAAGAAAACAAGATATTACTGAATTAATACAAAATGTACTTAATTATAATAAGAATGATAATTTTGTGAATTCAAAATCATGATATATATAATTTTGGTTTATTAGTGATGTTTAAACTATAACTCTTCCAAACTTCCTCTCTTTTTTTCCCTCCGCTTGACATAACATATATTATTGCCTTATTCTTAACTTAGCAACAACATCACGTTGCCAACGTAACCAATTCAGATGTAAAAATGGACAATGTATTGAGGCTAGGAAAAAATGTGACAAAAGATTTGATTGTTCTGATGGATCAGATGAAGACAATTGTAGTAAGTAGATTAGATAGAAATAGATTCTAAAATTGTATTATTTGAGATTAAAACAATAATTAAAACTACAAATAAGATAAAATAATATTCCAGAATGTTAAACAAAGTTTATTACGATTCATTTTTATTATACAAACTAAAATATGAAATGCTTAAACTTGACAATTAATTGTCTATGAAACAGATCCACGCTGGATGTTTATTTGGTGTTAAATAATAAACAGTAAATATTAATTTAATACTTTATCAAACATTATAAATTAATAAGATATATTTCAAGTATATATATAAAATAATTATAGTAATAAAATTGACTACATAAATTCCTTATTAATTTGTATATCATATTCATAGGAAACTTCTTTATCTATTTCTTCCATACACCTAACATTTTTATACCTTGTTTCTCACTGATTTAGCAACAACACAACGTTGCCGACCTAACCAATTCAGATGTAAAAATGGGCAATGTATAAATGCTAGCAAAAAATGTAACAAAAGATTTGATTGTTCTGATGGATCAGATGAAGACAATTGTAGTAAGTAGATTAGTAGATTAGCAATAAACAAATCCAATGAGATTATGGATTAAATTAAATATTAATAAAAATCAAATTAAATTCAAGATTTTATTAAAAACAGATTTGATATCTTGATGGTAACCATATTAAAATCTTCTCATTAACCAGAAGAAATATTCTAATTTAATCATGGAATATATTATTTATCAATATAAATTTATAAATCCATTCCATAAAAATCATTGTTCCCAACCTTTCAATTTATAATCCACTCTTCCTTTCCACTGCACCTAACATTTCTTTCATCCCTCATTTAGCTACTTCAAAACGTTGTCAACCTAATGAGTTCCAATGTAAAAATGGACAATGTATAGAGGCTAGCAAGAAATGTAACCGAATATGATTGTTCAGATGGATCTGATGAAGCCAATTGTAGTAAGTAGATTAGCAAAACATCAACTCAATGAGATTGTAAGATTTAAAGTTAGATAATCTAAATTTCCAGAAATTAAGAATAAAACTTTAAAATATTTATTTTCATCTAAGTTTCTTATTAATTTATGAAGATATTTTAATAAAATAAAAAATACATTAAACTTAATTTTTATTTTAAAAATACTAACATTTTACATTCTATTTATTTTCTTTCTATAATAAATCATAAATATTTAAATAAAATTTTATACATTTTATTCCCATCCTTTCTCTTCATTTTGCACTTATCCATGCACTGCACATTCCATTTTTTCCACCTTTCACTCAGCCACTGCACAACGTTGTCAACCTAACCAGTTCCAATGTAAAAATGGACAATGCATACAGGCTAGCAAGAAATGTGACAGAAACTTTGATTGTTCTGATGGATCTGATGAACAAGATTGTAGTAAGTAGAAACTTAACGAGTAACATATGTAATTCATCATGTGTCTGACTATTTTTGTCTTTAATATCCAGATGAAAAGATTCTGTTAAATATGATCTTTGTTTTTTCTTAGTCATGTACATTAAATCGTATGAATATTGACTTATACAATATTTACAAACCTTTTCAAGTTAAAAATTTTCAAAAAATTAGACTTGACTGTGACATCCTAATAAGCATATTAAAACTCCATTTTTTCCCCTATTTTGCACTTTTTCTCTCTCTTTGCACTGCACCTAACATTTTGTGCCCATCTCTTTCACCACCCACTCAGCCACTCCACCACCAAGTTGCCAACCTAGCCAATTTCAATGTAAAAATGGACAATGTATAGAAGCCATCTATAAATGTGATGACTATGAAGATTGTTCTGATGGGTCAGATGAAGCCAATTGTAGTAAGTAATTTAAATAAATGAAAAATTGCATGTGCCAATTTTAATAAGTCTAGCATCTAAGTTTCAAGATATGTGTATAATAAACTGTCATTTTTATTTGAATCGTCCATTATCAAATACAAAACATCTTCCAATAAAAATCCATTCACTTAAAATATTTTCATCAGGCAAATTACAACTAGTAAAAATATCTCTTGAATCCACTATCATTTACATTATTAATTCTAACACAATGGCTTAGTTATCTATTTAATTTATTAAGATATTTTTAAAATATTACTCTATCTTAACCCTTATTATATATATATATATATATATATAGTTTATTGGTAAAGTTTACAGCTTAAAAAAAAACTTCCTTGTCCGTTTTACCTGACATTATATCTAATGACTTATTCTTAGCAACAACACAACGTTGCCAACCTAACCAATTCCAATGTAAAAATGGACAATGTATAGAAGCTAGGAAGAAATGTAACAAAAGAAATGATTGTTCTGATGCATCTGATGAAGCCAATTGTAGTAAGTAGGAAACATAAAATTAGTAAACATAATTTAAATAAAGTTTGTACCTAAAAAGAAAAGTATCTTTTATTGACTGCTAAATAATTAAATCTAAGATATGTTTTCCTGATTGCTGTTAAACTTTTAAGATTATCAATCATGAAATAAAGTTTAATAATTTAAACGTTCATTAAAAAACAATCCAGATGAATAAATTACTGCTAAATGTACTTAATTATAATAAGAATGAAAATTGTGAATTCTAAATTATGATATATATAATTTTGTTTATTAGTGATGTTTAAACTATAACTCTTCCAAATTTCCTGTCTTTTTTTCCTCTCCGCTTTACATAACATATATCTATTGCCTTATTCTTAACTTAGCAACAACATCACGTTGCCAACGTAACCAATTCAGATGTAAAAATGGACAATGTATTGAAGCTAGAAAAAAATGTGACAAAAGATTTGATTGTTCTGATGGATCAGATGAAGATGATTGTAGTAAGTAGATTAGAAATAAATAGATTCTAAAATTGTATTATTTGAGATTTAAAAAAATAATTAAAACTAAAAATAAGATAAAATAATATTCCAGAATTTTCAACAAAATTTCTTAAGATTCATTTTTATTTATACAAACTAGAATAGGAAATGTTTAAATATGAAGGTAAGAATTAATTGTCTATGAAACAGATCCACGTTGGATGTTTATTTGGTGTTAAATAATAACAGTAAATACTAATTTAATACTTTATCAAACATTATAAATTAATAAGATATATTTCAAGTATATATCAATATATCTAAAATAATTATAGTAATAACAATTGACTACATAAATTCCTTATTAATTTGTATATCATATTCATAGGAAACTTCTTTATCTATTTCTTCCATACACCTAACATTTTTTATACCTTGTTTCTCACTGATTTAGCAACAACACAACGTTGCCGACCTAACCAATTCAGATGTAAAAATGGGCAATGTATAAATGCTAGCAAAAAATGTAACAAAAGATTTGATTGTTCTGATGGATCAGATGAAGACAATTGTAGTAAGTAGATTAGTAGATTAGCAATAAACAAATCCAATGAGATTATGGATTGAATTAAATATCAATAAAATCCAATTAAATTCCCAAGATTTTATTAAAACACAGATTTGATATCTTTGATGGTAACCCTGTTAAAATCTTCTCCTTAACCAGAAGAAATATTCTAATTTAATCATGGAATATATTGAATTTATCAATAAAATTATAAATCCATTCCATAAAATCATATTGTTCCCAACCTTTCAATTTATAATATACTCTTCCTTTCCACTGCACCTAACATTTCTTTCATCCCTCATTTAGCTACTTCAAACGTTGTCAACCTAATGAATTTGAATGTAAAAATGGACAATGTATAGAGGCTAGCAAGAAATGTAACCGACAATATGATTGTTCAGATGGATCTGATGAAGCCAATTGTAGTAAGTAGATTAGCAAAAAAGTTGACTCAATGAAATTGTAAGATTTAGGATTAAATTTAATTTAAGGTTTAAAGTTAGATATTCTAAATTTCCAGAAATTAAACATAAACTTTAGAATGTTCATTTTCATTTAAGTTTCTTATTAATCTATATTTTAATAAAATCAAAAAAATACATTCATATTAATTTTTACTTTTAAAAACATTCTAACATTTTCCTTTCTATTCATTTTCTTTCTATAATGAAATTTAAATATTTTAAATAAAATCTCATCCATTTTATTCCCTTTCCTTTCTATTCATTTTGCACTTATCCTTGCACTTGTCTTTCTTTGCACTGCACATTCCATTTTTTCCACCTTTCACTCAGCCACTGCATCACGTTGTCAACCTAACCAGTTCCAATGTAAAAATGGACAATGTGTAGAGGCTAGCAAGAAATGTGACAGAAACTTTGATTGTTCTGATGGATCAGATGAACAAGATTGTAGTAAGTAGCAAACTAAGAAGTAGAATATGTTATTCATTATAAATTGTTAAAAATAAAAGGTTGTCTATGTTATATGTTTAAAAGGATGAAACACAATCTTTTCACTTTGACATTTTCATGTGTCTAACTAATTTTGTCTTATCCAGATGAAAAGATTTTGTTAAATATGATCTTTGTTTTTTGCTCAATTGCTGGATTATTTTCTTAGTCATTTACATTAAATCATGTGAATATTGACTTATACATTATTTACAAACCTTGTCAGTTTCAAGAATTTTCAAAAAATTAGACTTGACTGTGACATCCTAATAAGCATATTCAAACTCCATTTTTTCCCCTATTTTGCACTTTTTTTCTCTCTTTGCACTGCACCTAACATTTTGTGCCCATCTCTTTCACCTCCTACCCAGCCACTTCACCAAGTTGCCAACCTAGCCAATTTCAATGTAAAAATGGACAATGTATAGAAGCCATCTATAAATGTGATGACTATGAAGATTGTTCTGATGGGTCAGATGAAGCCAATTGTAGTAAGTAATCTAAATAAATGAAAAATTGCATGTGCCAATTTTAATAAGTCTAGCATCTAAGTTTCAAGATATGTGTATAATAAACTGTCATTTTATTTGAATCATCCATTATCAAATACAAAACATCTTCCAATAAAAATCCATTCACTTAAAATATTTACATCAGGCAAATTACAACTAGTAAAAATATCTCTTGAATCCACTATGATTTACATTATTAATTCTAACACAATGGGTTAGTTATCTATTTAATTTTTAAAAATATTTTAAAGATATTACTCTATTTTAACACTTATTACACATATATATTTATAGTTTATTTGTAAAATTTACAGTTTAAAAAAAACTTCCTTGTCCTTTTTACCCTACACCTGACATTATATCTAATGACTTATTCTTAGCAACAACACAACGTTGCCAACCTAACCAATTCCAATGTAAAAATGGACAATGTATAGAAGCTAGGAAGAAATGTAACAAAAGAAATGATTGTTCTGATGCATCTGATGAAGCCAATTGTAGTAAGTAGAAAAATAAAATTAGTAAACATAATTTAAAAAAGTTTGTAACTAAAAAGAAAAGTATCTTTTATTGACTGCTAAATAATTAAATCTAAGATATGTTTTTTGTAAACATTTTAAAATTATTAATCATGAAAAAAAGTTTAATAATTTAAACATTCATTAAAAAAAAGCAAGATGAATGAATTAATACAAAATGTACTTAATTATAATAAGAATGAAAATTTTGTGAATTCTAAATTATGATATATATAATTTGGTTTATTAGTGATGTTTAAACTATAACTCTTCCAAATTTCCTGTCTTTTTTTCCCCTCCGCTTGACATAACATATATCTATTGCCTTATTCTTAACTTAGCAACAACATCACGTTGCCAACGTAACCAAATCAGATGTAAAAATGGACAATGTATTGAGCTAGGAAAAAATGTGACAAAAGATTTGATTGTTCTGATGGATCAGATGAAGACAATTGTAGTAAGTAGATTAGATAGAAATAGATTCTAAAATTGTATTATTTGAGATTAAAACAATAATTAAAACTAAAATAAGATAAAATAATATTCCAGAATTTGAAACAAAATTTCTTTAGATTCATTTTTATTCATACAAACTAAAATATGAAATACTTAAACTTGACAATTAATTGTCTATGAAACAGATCCACGCTGGATGTTTATTTGGTGTTAAATAATAAACAGTAAATATTAATTTAATACTTTATCAAACATTATAAATTAATAAGATATATTTCAAGTATATATATAAAATAATTATAGTAATAAAAATTGACTACATAAATTCCTTATTAATTTGTATATCATATTCATAGGAAACTTCTTTATCTATTTCTTCCATACACCTAACATTTTTTATACCTTGTTTCTCACTGATTTAGCAACAACACAACGTTGCCGACCTAACCAATTCAGATGTAAAAATGGGCAATGTATAAATGCTAGCAAAAAATGTAACAAAAGATTTGATTGTTCTGATGGATCAGATGAAGACAATTGTAGTAAGTAGATTAGTAGATTAGCAATAAACAAATCCAATGGGATTATGGATTAAATTAAATATTAATAAAAATCAAATTAAATTCAAATGGTTTTATAATAAAACAGATTTAAAATCATTTATACTAACCATATTAAAATCTTCTCTTAACCAGAAGAAATATTCTAATTTAATCATAGAATATATTGTATTTATCAATAAATTATAAATCCATTCCATAAAATCATTTGTTCCCAACCTTTCAATTTATAATGTACTCTTCCTTTCCACTGCACCTAACATTCTTTCATCCCTCATTTAGCTACTTCAAAACGTTGTCAACCTAATGAATTTGAATGTAAAAATGGACAATGTATAGAGGCTAGCAAGAAATGTAACCGACAATATGATTGTTCAGATGGATCTGATGAAGCCAATTGTAGTAAGTAGATTAGCAAAACATCAACTCAATGAGATTGTAAGATTTAAAGTTAGACAATCTAAATTTCCAGAAATTATGAATAAAACTTTGAAATATTCATTTTCATTTAAGTTTCTTATTAATCTATGAAGATATTTTAATAAAATAAAAAATACATTAAACTTAATTTTTATTTTAAAAATACTAACATTTACTTTCTATTTATTTTCTTTCATAATAAAATTATAAATATTTAAATAAAATTTTATACATTTTATTCCCTCCTTTCTATTCATTTTGCACTTATCCTTGCACTTGTCTTTCTTTGCACTGCACATTCCATTTTTTCCACCTTTCACTCAGCCACTGCATCACGTTGTCAACCTAACCAATTCCAATGTAAAAATGGACAATGTATAGATGCTAGCAAGAAATGTGACGAACGATTTGATTGTTCTGATGGATCAGATGAACAAGATTGTAGTAAGTAGCAACTTAACAAGTAACATATGTAATTCATCATGGATCTGACTATTTTTGTCTTTAATATCCAGATGATAATAGATTCTGTTAAATATTATCTTTATTTTTTTTGCACAATTACTGGATTATTTTCTTAGTCATTACATTAAATCATGTGAATATTGACTTATACATTATTTACAAACCTTGTCAGTTTCAAGTTAAAAATTTTCAAAAAATTAGACTTGACTGTGACATCCTAATAAGCATATTCAAACTCCATTTTTTTCCTATTTGCACTTTTTTCTCTCTTTGCACTGCACCTAACATTTTGTGCCCATCTCTTTCACCTCCTACCCAGCTACTGCACCAAGTTGCCAACCTAGCCAATTTCAATGTAAAAATGGACAATGTATAGAAGCCATCTATAAATGTGATGACTATGAAGATTGTTCTGATGGGTCAGATGAAGCCAATTGTAGTAAGTAATCTAAATAAATGAAAAATTGCATGTGCCAATTTTAATAAGTCTAGCATCTAAGTTTCAAGATATGTGTATAATAAACTGTCATTTTATTTGAATCATCCATTATCAAATACAAAACATCTTCCAATAAAAATCCATTCACTTAAAATATTTTCATCAGGCAAATTACAACTAGTATAAATATCTCTGAATCCACAATCATTTACATTATTAATTCTAACACAATGGGTTAGTTATCTATTTAATTTTTAAAAATATTTAAAAAATATTACTCTATTTTAACCGTTATTACATATATATATATATATATATATATATTATATATATATAGTTTATTGGTAAAGTTCACAGTTTAAAAAAAAACATCTTCATCCTTTTTACCCTACACTGACATTATATCTAATGACTTATTCTTAGCAACAACACAACGTTGCCAACCTAACCAATTCCAATGTAAAAATGGACAATGTATAGAAGCTAGGAAGAAATGTAACAAAAGAAATGATTGTTCTGATGCATCTGATGAAGCCAATTGTAGTAAGTAGAAAAGATAAAATTAGTAAACATAATTTAAATAAAGTTTGTAACTAAAAAGAAAAGTATCTTTTATTGACTGCTAAATAATTAAATCTAAGATATGTTTTCGGTAAACATTTTAAAATTATTAATCATGAAAAAAAGTTTAATAATTTAAACTTCATTAAAAAAAGCAAGATGAATGAATTAATACAAAATGTACTTAATTATAATAAGAATGATAATTTTGTGAATTCAAAATCATGATATATATAATTTGGTTTATTAGTGATGTTTAAACTATAACTCTTCCAAATTTCCTCTCATTTTTTCCCCTATGCTTGACATAACATATATCTATTGCCTTATTCTTAACTTAGCAACAACATCACGTTGCCAACGTAACCAATTCAGATGTAAAAATGGACAATGTATTGAAGCTAGAAAAAAATGTGACAAAAGATTTGATTGTTCTGATGGATCAGATGAAGACAATTGTAGTAAGTAGATTAGATAGAAATAGATTCTAAAATTGTATTATTTGAGATTAAAACAATAATTAAAACTAAAAATAAGATAAAATAATATTCCAGAATTTGAAACAAATTTCTTAAGATTCATTTTTATTATACAAACTAAAATATGAAATGCTTAAACTTGACAATTAATTGTCTATGAAACAGATCCACGCTGGATGTTTATTTGGTGTTAAATAATAAACAGTAAATATTAATTTAATACTTTATCAAACATTATAAATTAATAAGATATATTTCAAGTATATATCAATATATTTAAATAATTATAGTAATAACAATTGACTACATAAATTCCTTATTAATTTGTATATCATATTCATAGGAAACTTCTTTATCTATTTCTTCCATACACCTAACATTTTTTATACCTTGTTTCTCACTGATTTAGCAACAACACAACGTTGCCGACCTAACCAATTCAGATGTAAAAATGGGCAATGTATAAATGCTAGCAAAAAATGTAACAAAAGATTTGATTGTTCTGATGGATCAGATGAAGACAATTGTAGTAAGTAGATTAGTAGATTAGCAATAAACAAATCCAATGAGATTATGGATTGAATTAAATATAATAAAATCCAATTAAATTCCCAAGATTTTATTAAAAAAGATTTGATATCCTTGATGGTAATCATATTAAAATCTTCTCTTAACCAGAAGAAATATTCTAATTTAATGATGGAAAAGATTAAATTTATCAATAATATCTAATATCACTTACTAATAATATCATAAATCCTTTGAATAAGATCATTTTGTTCCCAACCTTTCAATTTATAATCCAGCCTTCCTTGCACTGCACCTAACATTTCTTTCATCCCTCATTTAGCTACTTCAAAACGTTGTCAACCTAATGAGTTCCAATGTAAAAATGGACAATGTATAGATGCTAGCAAGAAATGTAACGATTGATTGTTCAGATGGATCTGATGAAGCCAATTGTAGTAAGTAGATTAGCAAAAATCAACTCAATGAGATTGTAAGATTTAAAGTTAGATAATCTAAATTTCCAGAAATTATGAATAAAACTTTGAAATATTCATTTTCATTTAAGTTTCTTATTAATCTATGAAGATATTTTAATAAAATCAAAAAATACATTAATCTTAATTTTAACTTTAAAAATTCTAACATTTTACTTTCTATTTATTTTTTTTCATAAAAATTATAAATATTTTAGATAAAATTTTATACATTTTATTCCCCTCCTTTCTATTCATTTTGCACTTATCCTTCTTTGCACTGCACATTCCATTTCTTCCACCTTTCCCTCAGCCACCTCATCACTTTGCCAACCTAACCAATTCCAATGTAAAAATGGACAATGTGTAGAGGCTAGCAAGAAATGTGACAGAAACTTTGATTGTTCTGATGGATCAGATGAACAAGATTGTAGTAAGTAGCAAACTAAGAAGTAGAATAACATTATAAATTGTAAAAGGTTGTCTATGTTATATGATGTCACTTTGACATTTTCATGTGTCTGACTATTTTGTCTTATCCAGATGAAAAGATTTTGTTAAATATGATCTTTGTTTTTTTCACAATTACTGGATTATTTTCTTAGTCATGTACATTAAATCATGTGAATATTGACTTATACATTATTTACAAACCTTGTCAGTTTCAAGTTAAAAAATTTCAAAAAATTAGACTTGACTGTGACATCCTAATAAGCATATTCAAACTCCATTTTTTCCCTATTTGCACTTTTTTCTCTCTTTGCACTGCACCTAACATTTTGTGCCCATCTCTTTCACCTCCTACCCAGCTACTGCACCAAGTTGCCAACCTAGCCAATTTCAATGTAAAAATGGACAATGTATAGAAGCCATCTATAAATGTGATGACTATGAAGATTGTTCTGATGGGTCAGATGAAGCCAATTGTAGTAAGTAATCTAAATAAATGAAAAATTGCATGTGCCAATTTTAATAAGTCTAGCATCTAAGTTTCAAGATATGTGTATAATAAACTGTCATTTTATTTGAATCATCCATTATCAAATACAAAACATCTTCCAATAAAATCCATTCACTTAAAATATTTACATCAGGCAAATTACAACTAGTAAAAATATCTCTTGAATCCACAATCATTTACATTATTAATTCTAACACTATGGGTTAGTTATCTATTTAATTTTTTAAGATATTTAAAAAATATTACTCTATTTTAACACTTATTACACACACACATATTATATATCTATGTGTGTGTCTGTAGTTTATCAGTGAAGTTTACAGTTTAAAATAAACCTTCTTCATCCTTTTTACCCTACACCTGACATTATATTCTAATTGATATTCTTAGGCATCTCTCTTCCTGNAAAAGAAGAGGATCAATGTTCCTCCTTCTAGATGACATGTGTTATATACTGGGTTTCAATTACCGCCGTCAATGCAGCAGCATAATGTTATATAGCCTTTCTTAACTGTCTTACTCTGGTGCGGCTTTTTGGTCTTCTGATTGTCTAATCTTCGTTAGCATCTTGGTCTGGTGTCTTCTAAGTTGGTGTTTGACTTTCTTGGGACTTTGGGTGCTGGTTTTCTGTTGGGGATCGACTGCCTTATCAGAAGCCCTGTGTTCATTGTTAGTTTTTAAGGTAATAACACACAGACCTTCGATTTAGCGTTGATGTTACTTTATTATAATCCCCAATCGCAGACAATCTGCGCGATGACAGGATGCGCATATTGTAGAAATGCGAACTTTACACTTCGAGTTGCTACCTGCTAACTGACCTTAAACTGATCATAATCCCTGTAAACCCGGAAGACAGGTGCTTTCGCATGGCTTCCGGTTTCTCCAACGATCATGCGCCCGCAAGGCAGGGTGAGAGGGAGAGTCAAGTGTTGTCACTCACTGCTCAAGGCCATATCAGCTGGTACTAATGCGCCATTTATGAGATTCTACAATACCTTATAAAGTGATGGGAATCTAAAACTAACTATGTAACAAATGCTTCAACCAGCGACACCACATCAGGACAAGGAGAAAACCCGTCGTTTGGGTTTGGGAGCAACTTTACCGGGCATCATCGCAACTCATAGATTTAGCACCATTGCAAGACTATCATCTCTTTGTCTTCCATGAAAGCAGGCAAACAGTTATTCCAGTGGAAGTCTGTAGAAGTGGCGACAAGAACAGTCAAACAGAATTTTTACAAGGGGCAGGGATACATGCTCTCCATTCGAAGGTGGAACATTGCTATTGACAGAAATGGTGACCTATGTGGAGAAGTAGCATACTTGTGATCCACAGAGGACCAGCTCATCTATTTATGCTAAAATATACATACATTTCATGTATTAAAAAAGGTAAAAAAGGAAAATAAGAATAATGTGATTTTATTTTTGGCTTCTTTGGCATTCACATTGATTGGTTAGCAGGATTAGGATCCTAGACTAACTACCACTCACGCAGTCACAGGCCTCTGAAACACACAAAAAGAAAAAGTCATTTTAGTTACAAACACAAAACCTTTAATTGGTTAGCAAGTACTAGCTAGATTTAATAGATACATGGAGTAAGAATAAAAAAAACATATAGTATGTTGAATATAATAAGATACATGTACAACATATATATATATATACTATGTATATATATATATATATATATATATATTTATAATTTATTTATATTTTTTGCTTTGAAGCAATTACAATGCGTTTTGTCCGCATAAATTCGATATTATAGAAGATAATAATGACAAAGTGAATTTCGGTAAAGAATTATTTCGGTGGTTTAGAAACTCGTACAGCTGTTTCAACTTTATAAGTTCTGCATGCAGCGTGATGTATAGGCCTAACGATTTTCCGCTCCAACAGAAATCGAACCGGACATTCAGCCAGAATAGTCAGAAACCATACTCGAGCTGCGGCCGACGAGTACAGCACGGGAAATCCGCTTAGATGCGAAAATTAAGCCTCTGTCAATGTACTTGATGGATGTCTCTACGCGAATATGAAGGTAAGGGGAGCGTTGAGTATGAATTAATACACAAACCCATGGCCTTATATATACTATATATATATATATAATATATATATATATAAATGCATATAAAATATGTAAAAATAATTATATATACCAAGTACAAACACACATATATATAGTAGATTTTGGTGTATAGTATATATAGCATGAAGATAAAATAACGTTTGCTGCTTGTTTTAGCAATAATTAAACATTGAGCTTTCATACTGGACGCTGAACTCCTACCTACAAACTACTGGTAGAGAATAGGACCAGCATAGAATCACCTTGTACCTAAGCAAACTTGGTTACCCAGCGCAAAGTATATATATTATAATATATAGTATATATATATATATAGATAGATGTGTGTGTGTATATAAATTACATCAGCACAATAAATTAAAACAGGTCTATATTTATTTATGCATATCATATCAAAAGGAGAAAGAGTGGACTGGTATGAAAAATTGGTTTTGAAATTTGAAGTTTTGTGTTTTGAAAAATATAATTGTACATTCAATTGAAAAAAAAAATTATTTGAGTTCCTATTATGTATTTTATATATATCTATTTTAAACAGGAGGAGGGGTGTTGTAAAATATCTAAATTAATTTGGCAATAAAAAGTGAAGGATGGGGGCATTGTAAGAATACCTTAATTAACGTTGCAGTAAAAAGCGAGAAACAGACAGAAATTTTCTAAGTTTTGGCCAGATTTATCACAAACACCATCAAGAGAAAAATGTAGCATCAATAAGGGCAGGAGCATCCCAGGATAACAATATGCAAGGCATCCCCCCCCCCCAATACACATAATTTGGGTATATATAATTCCTTACCGTCCAAAGGTCGACAGTAATCTCGCAGCAAACTCTTGGGTTACCAATGATAGCCTTGGAGGCACAGTTTCACATTGGTTCAGTATAGCCGCTTCAGGACAGTCAGACATCTAACACGACGCATTTCTTTCCCAAGCGTTCAACGTCTTTGAAAATCCTGATTGAAAAAAAAAATTATCATTATAATAAAATAAGTTCAAACAATGAAATTTTAATATTGAGCATACATATGTGTGGGCAAATTCTAGGTCCTTTACAAAAAAAAAAAGGTTTTAACTAATTCTAATCCTATAATAGTTACTACATTTAAATTAAGACACCAAAAGATTAACACTCATTTTACTTTATTCTAATTCATTTTAATAATAAAATACTCATAGGATTGCTTTTAATTTATATTTGAGATAAACAATAAAATATTAGAAATCAATAACACCAAGTAATTATTTATTAAACACGTTTTTGTTAAAACGCAGTATATAATCAACCATACCATTCTACTGTTTGCTATGTTGTGTTTTTTGATATATGAAGAATCCCTGAAAATAACGCCCTAGTCTTATATTTTGGAGTGAAAATTAATATAACCCTTGTGTTCCTTGATGTTGTTGGGGAAAACACGGTATTGTTGTATACTCTCTTTAAGCTTCTATGTTTCTTACTGCTCATCTTTGGTATCTTACGTATCGTTCCTAGCGTCTGACTTCATCTTTGGCGACTTCGGTGTCTGTTCTTCCATTGGAGATTTATGACTTTATCAAAAGCGCCTGTGTCCATTGGTAGTTTTTAGAGTAATAACCCAAGACTTCGATTTGCTTTTAAATCATATTTTATTGCCGAAATTCCCCACAGACTACCTGCAACAGATTGAGTCGCCATGTGTTAACACCAGACACTTACTCACCATTCAATGGTTTGGCTGTACTGAACAAACTGCTCTTTCTAATGTCTAAACTGGAAGAGGGTCTTTCTCTACACCGGATTCTGCACGGTAATCTCCGCAGAAGGAGGATCAGACTGAGGTCAAGTCCGAAGTCACTGCGTCATCTTCAAGGCCACCGGCTGCAAATTATAACAGCCATTTTTGGTTTCTACACTAATGGTACTAGTGTTAGGAATTTTATTATGTAACAGTATTTATTACTAAACATTTCAATGATATTTTTATTAATGCTGACTTAATAACTATTAGATAATAAAGTGAAAAAAACGAAAAAAAAAAAACATTTTGATTTCAGAGTAGTTTAAAACATTATCTGCCAGGACAGTCATGAAAAGAAGAGTCATTTGGAACTGTGATTTTTATCTACTTACTGATTTTGACTCTGATGTGTGAGGACATGGAGCAAGGTTCCACATTCACTTCGCTGATGCAGAGGATTACCAAAATAATGTCCTCTTCACAAATAGTCGCATCTAGCCGGTACCAGTGTTTGGATTGACAATGCCTGAAATATAGGAAAAGAAATGAGTATAAAAATTGAATTTACTATATATAATCATGGATAAATCGGCAACGCCTCATGTTGTAGTTGTCAAAGTGGTATTTGTGGGTGGACCACAAATGGTTGCAATTATAATCTGGCTAGTTACACAACCTATATTCTAAACCTAAATGCTTATCAGTATTCACCTTTGTTTCAAGACTTTGCTGACAAATATTAAAATCTAGAATCACTTTGCCATAGACTGTGATGCATAAGCAAACATTAAGTAAATAAAGTTTGTGTTTCTTAGGGAGATCTATAAATTGTCATGCAGCCTGGTAAAAATGTATAACAGTCAACCAATAATAAATCAATTGTGTTATTGTCGTAGCCTCAATTAGTTACAAACCAGTGTAAAAGACTTTAGAAAAAAGTAGGTAATCTTTTATATATATATATATATATATATATATATATATATATATATACATATAGTATATGTTGAAGAAAAGGAAAGTGAATTGTCCGACGGTATATATGTAGTGGTATGTAAGAAAAAATTGGTTTGTTAGAGAGTATGTGTCCGTTACGTTCGGGCCTTTAAGCATACTGTCTAACCAAAACCAAAAAACAACCAATAAATTAATTTTAATACTTTTTTAACTTTTTAACCACTCTCAGCGCCGCGTGGAGATCTACCCTTCATGTAAATATACAATTGAAAAAGTAATTGCACAAATTAATTGACATTTTTTCTAAATCCAATAAAAACAAAAACCAGTTTCCGGTGAGTTTTTTTTAAAATCCTATAAACAAAGAAGTCCATCTGTAACGATAAGACCCGTTCACAGACATGGTATCACTGATATAATCGAAAACTGCGATTAATTCAGTGGATGTTAATCCCTGGACGATTCAGATATGAAAACTCGAGTAGGTGTATTTATAATCCATTTCTTAATAAATTTTGCTCTAACATTGTATTGAGGCAACTTTGTATGTTGTTTTTTCAAGCGGGTCTTAACCCCTGGAATTACCCTGGAGGTTGGGGGCGCCCGCTTTCCCAACGATCGTACCTGTATTCCACCGTAAGCCACTACTCATAACATAAATACATTATATGCTATATATACTATATATATATATATATATAATAATACTATTATTTAATGTGTATGGTTGGCACTAGTATACTAAGAAAAAGTAATAGTAATCCAACGTACAGTGTTATTAGAAGAGTGCTCAATATCTGTGATAGAAGCGTTGATAGTCAATAGAAATCAAAAAAATAAAAAAAAATAAAAGTTTTTGGCTTAATAAATAAAAGCAAAAACTTTTTATTTGGTTTTGATTTCTCATTGAACTATATATATATAATATATATATATATATATTGTATATAATGTAAAGCTTTTAAATGTGATATTGTAATGCATTTTGCATCATTGCAATCACTGATTGTTGCAACTTATATGATTAATAAAAATTAAAGTAGTGCTGTTTTACACATGTTACGTCAAATGTACATGTAGTATGAATGATAATAAGGTATGATAAGTAAATGTGACCAGCGGCTTGTCACTAATGCCAATACATCATCACACTTTAAATAATAATTTTTCTATATCTTAAGGGCTGTCAGCAGCAAACAATTTAGATACTTTTAAACTACTTACAATACATTCATCACGTCAGTGATAGGATCACAGTCATTGGAACGGTCCATTGCAGTTACAAGGTACAGGACAGGTACTATAACGTCCTTGGTCAACTCATATAGTATCCTTTAGGCAGCATTTCTGAAAAGATAGAAAAATAAAAAAAAATATGTATTTATTTTTTAAGAGTATCAATATATAAGATGTAATCGTTAATACATGTCTGGATTAAAGGAAATAATGTGTTTAACTAATAAATCTTAGCGTTGGAAGAGGCTTGTGTTTATGTTTTAATCAAAGGAGATCAGATTACCATAAATGGTTTAGTTAACAACCGGTTTGTCAACAGTGATAGCAGGCTTTATCTAATTGGGTATGTTGACATAATTCAATAGAGGGGCATATTTGCTAACCACAGGTAATATGAACTGGTGCAACTAAATTTCAGAGGCTTGCCATTTAGTGAGGAGAATGGCACGCTATCTTGATTAAAAGGCATGCCTGTTTTTCACACATAGACCAATGCCTCTTACTGTGTCTTATAGCAGTCATGCATTTCATGCAATATGTTGACATCGTCTTTTAGTAGATGAGATATAGCTACTGAGGTATATGAACTAGTCAACCGCGAAATTTGAAGATGCTTGCACCTCTGATGGGCCAAAAGTAAGCATAATACCTTACACTTTCTCTTGACAACAGCTGAATGTGATAAGAGGGAGATCTGCCTGTAGAGCAGTGCAGAATTTTTTTCTTTGCTTTTATTTTCTCTTTGTGATAGAAGTGATAATAACAAAATCTCTAGATAAGTATCGTTTCATAATTTCAAGACGATTATTTTAATGTTTGTTATGTTTTTTAAATAATGTTTTGACTGAATGTTGACTGGATATTCTTCGGCCCCTTTAAAAGTTGTTCAAGATTTTAGATTAAGAAAATATATAATCTAGCAGTAATTTTGCTTCAGACTATTATTGTCATTCAAAGCTTCTTTAGATAAAAAGAAAAATAGTAAAAAAGAATTAACATGAATTATATGAATTAAACAAAAGCTTCCATATTAACAGTTAACATACATTCTGAACTATCAAGATTTTTTTTTACCTCACATGAAAGCCATCATAACCTGTTGGCAATCACACTCTTCAACCCAAGCACTGTACATCTCTCCTACTTGTGGGGTGCCACCATTCATATAATTCCATTGAGACTGGAAAAAAGTAAATAAATTATAAAAGAAAGATAGAGTAGAGATTTTTAAATTTGTTTTTTGTTGATGATTTTATGCATATCAACCCGTTGGTTATTTCATTGGCAGATAAAAGAAAAACCTATAAAAAACCCTAATCAAACAAACAACCATGATATGAAAAACATTCAAAGTTTTGTGAGCATGGATGAGACTTTCATGTGACTTTTTTCTCATCTTGACCAAAGATTTGGTTTGATCTTCAGTTAAGAGTAGATTCTTAATTAAATCTATGATTCATACTTGTGTTTACTATGTAAAAGATTACAATTAGTAGAGGTAAGATTTCAAGGATGGGGGGGCCTTCAAAACTTGTGACATTGTTCACATCTTACCCGTGCTGAACAAATTGGAAACCATCTGAGTGGAATGGTTAGCAGCTATGTGTTGCAAATCCATTATTACTGAATAGAGTTTACCTCCATGGGTACCTCCATATTTTGAAATAGTTCACATCCACCAGGTTGGGTAAGAAGGGTATTCCCTTGAATAATATTAGCAGCTAGTTCACAGCCTCCAATTCTACTAAATAATGAGTTGATCCCTCACTTGTACTTTGTGTCACATCCTGCCCCAAGGCAAAGTTGGTTAAAAATCAACTCTAGCCAGAATAGTTGTGTCCATTTGTACTAATTACCCTTGAGAAAGGCATGGAATCCAATTGTATGACCACATCAATGTAAATCTATAAAACCCTTTGTTTATAGTGACCAATAGCCTTACTTATGTGATTGAGTAAAAAAAGAAAACTTACCGAATATCGGTCTGGCTAGAATCAATAGTGCTTTAATCATGACACTAGTGACATTGGCCAATACCCCATCAAGTCTCACGTGTAGCTTCATCAACAGCTGGATATCAGAACGAATCTTATCCTCAGGATCAAGTTTTTGTTTCTGCCCAAACTGCTGTAAATAAAAAAGTTTGAATTATGAAATATATTTTTTTTTTAAATTCTCAATCATTAATCTGAATTATTTTGTTTCGTTAGCATTGGTTTTAGCTCAATTAGTAGAGCATTTGCCTAGTAATCGCAAGGTCCCTGGTTCGATACCAGTCCCCACCAACTCAGTGCATGAGTAGCACACTTGGGTAATCTGAATCGTGTGTGAAGCATTTAGGATCTGACGTAGATGTGTGCTCCATCTCAGGAAAAAAAAAGATCTCCTTAGTCCAGCGCTAGCAAAAAGGGGATAGACTCCCTCACTTTTTGGCTGATTACCCGAAATAGGTCACTCCACAAACTACTTGCTCACCAGCTTTGGTAAAAACAGTTTCAATGGTATCATGGACTGTTGATAATATTCATTTGTTTGCAAAAAGTGATGTTTTAAGTAAAGTAATAAATAATAATCATTAGTAAACAATTATAGCTTCAAGTATTAAATTAAGGTTTCAAATTTTAACAGCATGTGTAGAAACAAATAAAATTCTAGTTAATGTCTAAACCTTTTTCTTTCCATTGAATGACATTTTTATACCTGAATAGAAAAAAAACATAAAAATGAATTGTTTCTACACCTGCTGTTAAAAAATTTTGAGATCTTTGGTCAAAATTATTAAATTACAAAATTATATCAGTTTTTCTGAAATATCCTGAATTCATGCACTATGACTGTGACACTATTTAGGCTTATTTTGGTATTTATTCAGTAAGTTTTATTGCTAGTTTAAACCATTATATCATTAAATAGATCTTGTTAATCTTTCTTTTGCTCATAAAAAACATTTTTCTCTTCCTCCACTCATTTAACTATATTTATTTCCCAATAACATCAAAGTATTATATAAGAAACTGTTCTATTTACAGTCTGTGACACCATTGAGGCCTATTTTGTGTTTACTCAGTTTACTGCTAGTTTAAACCAACTATATTGTTAAATAAGCTCAAAATCTTCTTTTGCACATAAAATACATTTTTCTCTTCTTGCACTCATTTAAACTATATTTCTCTCCCAATAAAAAATATCAAAACATTGTTGTTAAAAACCCAAGCTCCAATCGGTGTCATGGAGTGAAGTTTCAAAATCCTTTAAATATAAACATCCTGTCACATAAGATCACCTGTCAACAGGCGATCCTGACACTCTTTATTACAGTTTTATATAACCTACACTTAGAAAACTTGATTGTATGTTGTTAAATCAAACGGAAATTACTTACCTCCCTGAATGGAATCTTAATGCTTGCTCACGATTTGGTGTCAGGTTTCCTACTCACAGTATGGTAGAGTGAAATGCCATTACCCTAAACAGAAGCAGAAATTAGAAAGAGAATAAAAATACTATAAATAGTCAGAATAATAATGAATTTTAAGAATGTGTGGTAATATTTTAAGAGAACTGAAAAAATATTTAGGCGTACAATGTTTTGTAAATAGTTAACACAGCCTCCATAAGGATAGAGGGAAAGTCATTTTGATAATAGATAAACTCTTGCAAATGGGTTTTACTAATATATAAGTGAAATTTAAAAGAGATATATCAGATAAAAGATATTATATCTTATGATACAGTTGACTTCTTAAAAGTTTGTATGAGTTATGTTCTGCATTTGAAAGCATAATAAAAGCAATTAATCAACAAAAAAAAAAAAAAAAAAAAAAAATAGTGCATCTATGGTGCTGATATTACTAGGGGCCATACACATATTAAAATGGGATCAATGATTATTTAATAAGCTGTATAGGTATTCTTCCCCAAAAATCAGGGCTTGAGTAAATACATAATATAAACACAAAATTAATTATCTTATTATAGAGCAGAAGTATAGATATCAAAAATTAGAAAAAATTGTATACAAATGATTGATAAGCGATTGATTTGTTTAACAGCATGTCAACAAGTTTGGGGTTATTTATGCCATGAAAATAAATTGTGTGTGTGTGTGTGTGTGTGTGTCTATGGGCAGTCAGATTATTTTAATGTTTTTTTAAAAGGGTTTTCTTGAATTTTAATAGCAAGTTGTCTGAGGTTGTTTTGTTCAAGGTATTCAGGTTTTGTTTTTGAGGGTAGGTTTGAAGGGTGATGAAATTCAAGTTTGTTATATTTTTTGGTATAATTTAAGTCTAGCCAAGTGAGAAAAGAAGAAATTTCATACCGTGATTGATCACATCAGGTTCATCAATAGGAAACAGGGAGTCCAGCCATCTCATAAAATACCTTGTAATTGAGTTCACCACCATAACTGCGTCAACTAAAAGAATAAATGATATTTATATAAAATTATAATAATATAATTATGATAACAATTAATATTATTAAGAATGAAGTGAAAAAGAAAGATAATACTTGTCATGGTTAATAATAATGTTAATAAGCTTTATCAAAAATTAAAAAATATATATAAAAGAACACTTCTGCATTCTCTCTTGATATTTTTCTAACCTTTTGAATCCATTACATCAGTATACTGTTGTACTTTTACCCCCCTGCCCCACTAGAGTATCAGTTACTAGTATGGAGACCATCTCCCAAACGCAGAGGGTAAATTTAGGTCAGGGTTAATATGAAGCTAACTCAAATGATTAATAATAATAATAAAATAATAACAACAATTATATATAAAATGAATAAAGGAATGTGAATCCTATTTATTATAATAGTATATAGAATATTACTACATAATATATATATATATATAATATAATATATATATATAATATATATATATATAAATGGATATATACCTTGTTTTGAATATAAATTTTATTCAACCTATTGCCTGTCAGTTCTGCTGTTTTCTGTGTTGAAGACCTCATACCTGTGGTCTCACTGGTGTGATTTTCCCGTTAATATATTCATTTAATTTTATAATACTCCATATATGTAAAATATATATGCAAATCTTTATATGTCATTGAGTTCTCAATTTTGTTGAATCCAATCAAGGAAACACTTAATATTATCACCTATAATATATATAAATGTAATAGTATACGGTTATCCCTAGCTCACTAGGTGAGTCAGTGGTGGACCAAGTTTTTTTGTGGGATATAATGGATGCTCAATATCAGTGAGTCCATTTTACCTGCGTTTCAAGGTAAGCACATTTGCCAGAAGTAAAAGGTTTTTTTTAAAAATCCTATTAACATGGTCACCAACACTAAAGATTGACCATGTTAATTCAGATTAAAAAAAAAAGACTTTTCACTTTATATGGAATGCAGTAAAGCATGAACCACAGGGTCACAAAATGCCCATGTAAATATAATATATGTATATATATATATATATATATATATATTATATATATAGAGAGAGAGAGAGAGAGAGAGAGAGAGAGAGGAGTCAACTTAAACACTAATGATTTAAAGTTGTAGATCTACAGAGAGAGTACTTGATATATGAGAAAAGCATATATAAGCACTATAACACAAATGAAAATATTTTGATACACCCTAATGAACAGGTTATAAAATATTATAATAGTTGTAAACTTTACCTGTTTCAAGGAATTGGGTATGGAAGACTGAAGTAATATACACCAGATGGCAAGAACTGGTAACTTATCCTGAATTCTCTCTTAAACCATCATATCGGATGTAGTTTTCGTTAGCATCAGGTAAAGTATCTCCTCTCCTGTCACTAGATTAACATGGCTGCCCATTGTAAGCTGAAAAAAAAGAATAAATGATAAAAATAAAAATTACAATTCATATGCAGTGGTAAATAGCATGAATTAGCTGATTATGTAAAACAAAACTAATTACAATTCTTAAAATTAAAGAGTCAGTGGAGGGGTATTATGGATTTATAAGATTGGGTTTTGTCATAAAATCAAGGTGGGGCAATTAGGATGAAGAACAGAAAGCAAGTGTTGCCACTAGTCTTGCCCTACTATTTTACCTATAGCAGGTAGGGAGAGATGATTCATGCCTTTCTTAAGAGCATTAGCACAAAGTCAAATACAAATGAATGTCCAGGATTTGAACTCTGCTCGTCAAGTTCATTCCCTGCAACAATAACTGTTTGTTACACACACACACGCATATAGAGAGCATGAAAACACACCACATGTGAGCAAATACAATATATCCTTATGAGAACAAGCACAGACACAGAGGAACAATATATAATATATATATATATATATATATATATTATATATCAAGTTTTTTGTTATCTGTTCCAATTTTCGTTTTGAAACCTTGGGGGACTGTTATATCAGTTACACCCTGACACCAGAAAGATGGCCCGAAAATTGGAACGGATCAACGAAAAACTTGCGACCAGGAATTGTCTGGACAGTTCAACAAACTTTATTATATTTATATATATATATTATAATATATATATATATATATATATTATATCAAAGTAAAATAAGAGAATAAATCTGACAAGCTCTGTGCTGAACTTAGTTACAGGCCTTCTTCACAAAAAACTACTATCACCCATTTTTCAAAGTCATTCACTCTCACTAACCAACATTCTTTCCATTCTAAGTTCTGATGAAGGTTTACTAAAACCAAGTTATGATGTTGACTTCACCATCAAGAAAAATTCATCTTTATGGAATACACTGTTTTTCTACAATATATATATATATATATATATTACACACACACACACACAATGCAGACATATCAGCTGATAAATTTACATGCACACAATGTAATTTTATAACCCTTGTTTTGGGTGATATTGTATTATAACAACAACAATAAAAAAAAAAACAGACAACTTACCCAAACTTTCTTAAGATTGCTGCTGTCACATTGATTGTCGTTTGAAGCAAAAGCACTGAATGCACTCTTCTCTAGAAGCAGGCAATAGCATTGAAAACTGGTGGAGGACAGTTACACTGGCCCTATGAGAATTGATAAAATAAACAAAAAGCATTTTAATTTTTCATCATTGAGTAATTGAGTTAGAAAAAGGTTGTGAAAGTGTATCGTTTATGTTTAAATATGGACATCTTTTTATTGTTTCAGTTTATTTAATAATTTTAATTCTTTTTTTTTAAAATGGTGACATAACTTAAAGATTGAGTGGAAAGGAATATAACTGGATAAAACTATCAAAAACCTGTAATCCATTTGAAAGACAAAATGTCAACTTACTGACATTTTTAGATATATCTTCATGTGTGTTGTAAAAATGTTGTCTAACTTTAAATCACCATATTCTATTAAAATGTATTTAACAGTATAGGGTGTCTTGACATGCTATGCATTCTGGCTGGTTTTCTTGTTAAGTAAAAAATTAGAAGTTCCCTTGTGATATATGATTTTGATGGTTGTGTTGGTTGGTGTTTGATTTTTACAGCATGTCAATCGTTGGGGATTTTATGACAAAAACGTTTTTGTCTTATTCAATCTTGTTGGAGATTCAATTTTTTTTAAAATTCATTTCTTTTTTAAACACATTTTTAATCTATTAATCCACAGATGTTGACCCTAGCAGGAAACACCACTCCGGTCAGAGTGGACTTTGGAGCAAATTGGAAACTCACCACTACATGCAGTTTGACATCATACCCAAGATATTCCACGCCTTCTAGCATGTATAAAAAAAAGGCTTGGGGGGTTTGCCATAAGAGTAATGGAGTTGGACAATCATATATATATTTACCAACCCCTCCGCACGAGCAGGATGTGACACAAGGTCAATTTCTTAAGCGGAGTTCAACAGGTTTGAATCAGATTTTCCTTCTCCTAGACTGGTTTACCTAACCAAGGTTAAAGAGCCCAGTCTGCCCTACTATTTATCCATAGCTGGAGGAGAGTAGGATTCATACCTTTCCAAAGGGTATTAGCACAAAGTTAAATGCAATTATCACATCTAGGATTTGAACTCGGGCGACCAGTCCATTTCCCATGACTAAACCATCGCACCACGCGCTTCCTACAATCATATAGGCGCTAGGGATTGACAGAACCAACCAAATGATCAGAGTGCCTCTACGACCACCGTAAGCCCAAGTAAGAGCCAGTCAAGTGGCGCATATTATGGCCTGCTGCAGCCACCAGATTCCATCCTTAAACATAATGCGGTCACCACCCTGGCCAATAAGTGGTCCATTGGAGGAGCCTTACCCCTCTGCAGAGGTGCAGTTGGATATTCTATAGCCCAGCAGACAGAGCTAAAAATATTTGAGAGATAAACAGGAATATTTTAATGGTAAAAAAACATTCTCCAGCATCCAAGTTGAATAAAACAAAAGGTTAGAGAAAGTCAATTACTACTTTTGACAATAACAATTGATCAGGAAGAGCAAAGATGCTGCCTTTTGGTTCATAGCTTCACAAAGTATAAGCACCGGCATCTTCAAGTCTGGCATTGGAAATGGTAAGCATACCTTGCCATCTTGCTTGTATCACAACTCTATCACCTGTGGAATATTACCCCAATTAAGGCGCCAGATAATCAAAGGTACTGGAATGCCATTGCCTCACAAGAAAATGGTGAAAGTACCACCAATTTCAACTTCAATGTCTTTGATAGCGGCGAAATAATGGTTGGAGGCCCTGAATGAAAAAAGAAGAATAAAATGATTGAAAAGGAAAAGCATGAAACAATGAATTAAAAGGGAAATGAAAGAATTGGTTGTATCACTTTTGCGATAATTCAGGAATCAAATAAAAATGTTGGGGTATTTGTATTTTAGAATAAATCTGGTTTGCGCATATGCCATTTTCAGCTAGGTCAAATTTTCTATATATTGCAGAGTTCCCAGTAGGTGATCGTTCCTACCCAGTCATGCTACTGTTGTATTCTTTTGAGCCAGTTTGCTGTAATCACCTGGTATGGATTGACTTGTTTCATATGTCACCACATAACCTACTTTTGTTATTCTGTTGCATATTATCTCATATTTTCTTGATAAAAAAGTAAAAGTAAAGTCGTTGGGGCGGCCTAAAGTCGGTATCAGCCAATCCACACGAGGGAAGTCTATCCCTTTTCAACTAGCGCTAGACCAAGGATATCGTTTTGGCGGTCTGAGTGGAGTGCACACCTACCATCAGCTCCTTACTTTACCGCACATATCCCTGTGCTACTCATACGCTGAGTTGACGAGGGCCGGTATCGAACTTAGGAACCTTGTGGTTTCTAGCCGAACGCTTCTACCGACTGAGCTAACCCGCTTGATGTAATTAGTCCTTATGGCATTATATTTTGCTACCATAAATACATATCAGTTCCCTATTCAGGATCACTTCATAGCTTATTGGCCCTGTCTTCTATAGCGTTGCTTTCTTCACATTACAATATTCATGGAAAGTCCTTCAAAAATGAAAACCAAGGCTGTGGATTCAGAACACAAAACCTTCAACTCAGACTCTTTTATTTTTGGCACTTCTGATTCTGACTACTTTTACTAATTAAGTGATTATAGCCTACAAATAAATCTAAAACATTGATTTTTTATAATCTATTTATAAGGAGTGTGCCACTGTATAACTTTACAGAATAAACTAGGCTATATAAAATGAAATTTCAACTTGAGTCGGAAGTCTCTATAGTTTTACTGATCCAACTCCAATGACCCCATAATTGACTCTGACTTAACAAATAGATAGTTTGATTAATGTATAAAGCACTGTTGGTGACTCCACTGTTGGGATCACAGCCTCAACTTGATATACAGTTATCTCTTCAAATAAATTGTCAAGTATTTAGAATATGATTATGCTTTCTTTTTTTCTTTTTTTGAAAGCCTTGAAAATGAAACAACATATCTTCAAATGGATTCTATAACCCAAAAATCCACAATTCGGCAAAAATATAAATAAGTAAAATAAAAATAACTTAACAATCATTGAAAAAAAAAATGTTGGAGAGAATGACTGTTGACATCTGATAAAATGGATGCAGTAAAGTAGCAATTGGTTATTCCAATAACTTCAACTAAAAAAAAGGGAACCACTTCAATTGACTGATGAAATTATTTATCTATTATTTGATCTGCTGGAAAAAAAAGAAAGACGGCTTTAGAGTTAGCTTAATGGGAAAATAAAGGTAGATTAATTAACAGATAAAAATTAATTCAGAGAATGATTGTTTGATCGATCTGATAAAATGGGATGCTGTAAGTAGCATTTTTTTTTTCAATTGATTGTAATTTATTTATTACTTATTTAATTTTCCAGAAATGTTGGATTTGGGTTATAGAATCCATTTGACAGATATGTTGTTTTCATTTTCAAGGACTTTCAAAAAAAAGAAAAAAAGAAAAGCATAATCCATATTCTAAACCTTGACAATTTTTTTGAAGAGAATAACTGTATATCAGAGTGAGGCTGTGATTCCCAACAGTGGAGTCACCAACAGTGCATTATACATAATCAAACCTATCTATTTGTTAAGTCAGAGTCAATTATGGGTCATTGATTGAATCAGTAAAACTATAGAGACTTCACTTCAAGTTGAATTTACACTTTATATAGCCCTAGTTTATTCTGTAAAGTTATACAGGCACACTCTTATAAATAGATTATAAAAAATCAATGTTTAGATTTATTTGTAGCTATAATCACTTAATACGTAAAAAGTAGTCAGAATCAGAAGTGCCAAAAAATAAAAGAGTCTGAGTTGAAGGTTTTGTTTCTGAATCCACAGCCTTGGTTTCATTTGAAGGACTTCCATGAAATATTGTAAAAATGTGAAGAAAAGCAACTCTATAGAAGACCAGGCATAGCTATGAAGTGATACCTGAATAGAGGAACTGAATAGTATTAAGTAGCAAAATATAATGCCATAAGACTAATTACATCAAGCGGGTTAGCTCAGTCGGTAGAGCGTTCGCTAGAAACCACAAGGTTCCTAGTTCGATACGCCCTCGTCAACTCAGCGTATGAGTAGCACAGGGATATGTGCGGTAAAGTAAGGAGCTGATGGTAGGTGTGGCACTCCACCTCAGACGCCAAAAACGATATCCTTGTCTAGCGCTATTGAAAAGGGGAAGACTCCCTCGCTGATTTGGCTGATACCGACTTTAGGCCGCCCCAACGACTTTACCTTTTACTTTTTTACATCAAGGCAAAATATGATAATATGCAACAGAATAACAAAAGTAGGTTATGTGGTGACATAGATGAAAAACAGTCAATCCCCATACCAGGTGATACAGCAAACTGGCTTCAAAAGAATACAACAGTAGACATGACTGGTAGGAACGATCACCTACTGGGAACTCTGCAATATATAGAAAATTTGACCTAGCTGACAAATGGCATATGCGCAAACCAGATTCTATTCTAAAAAATACAAATACCCCAACATTTTTATTTGATTCCTGAATTATCCAAAAAGTGATACAAACCAATTCTTTCATTTCCCTTTTAATTCATTGTTTCATGCTTTCCTTTTCAATCATTTATTCTTTCTTATTTTTGCATTCAGGCCTCCAACCATTTTCGCCGCCTATCAAAGACATTGAAGTTGAAATTGGTGGACTTTCACCATTTCTGTGAGCAATTGGCATTCCAGTACCTTTGATTATCTGCGCCTTAATTGGGGTAATATTCCAACAGGTGATAGAGTTGTGACTACAAGCAAAGATGGCAAAGGTATGCTTACCATTTCCAATGCCAGACTTGAAGATGCCGGTGCTATATACTTGTGAAGCTATGAACAACAAAGGCAGCATCTTTGCTCTTCCTGATGCAATTGTTATTGTCAAAAAAAAGTATTGACTTTCTCTAACCATTTTGTTTATCAACTTGGATGCTGGGAGAATGTTTTATTACCATTAAATAATTCCTGTTCTATCTCTCAAAATAATTTTAGCTCTGTCTGCTGGGGCTATAGAATATGCCAACTGCACCTCTGCAGAGGGGTAAGAGCTCCTCCAATGAGACCACTTATTGGCCACGGGGGGTGACCCATTATGTTTAAGGATGGAATCCTGGTGGCTGAGCAGCCCATAATATGCGCCACTTGACTGGCTCTTACTTGGGCTTTACGGGTGTTCGTAGAGGCCACCTCTGATCATTTGGTTGGTTCTGTCAATCCCTAGCGCCTATATGATTGTAGGAAGCGCGTGGTGCGATGGTTAAAGTCATGGGAAATGGACTGGTCGCCCCCGAGTTCAAATCCTAGATGTGATAATTGCATTTAACTTGGTGCTAATACCCTTTGGAAAGTATTGAATCCTACTCTCCCTCCAGCTATGGATAAATAGTAGGCAGACTGGCTCTTTAACCTGGTTAGGTAACCAGTCTAGGAGAAGGAAAACTCTGAATTCAAACCTGTTGAACTCCGCTTAAGAAATTGACCTTGTGTCACATCCTGCTCGTGCGGAGGGTTGGTAAAATATATATATGATTGTCCCAACTCCATTACTCTTATGGCAAACCCCCCAAGCCTTTTTATACATGCTAGAAGTGGCGGTGAATATCTTGGTATGATGTCAAACTGCATGTAGTGGTGAGTTTCAATTGCTCCAAAGTCCACTCTGACCCGGAGTGGTAGTTCCTGCTAGGGTCACATCTGTGGATTAAATAGATTAAAAAATGTGTTTAAAAAAAAAATGAATTTAAAAAAAAATTGAATCTCCAACAAGATTGAATAGAACAAAAACGTTTTTGTCATAAAAATACCCAACGATTGACATGCTGTAAAATCAAACAAACCAACCAACACAAACCATCAAAATCATATATCACAAGGAAACTTCCTAATTTTTACTTAAACAAGAAACCAGCCAGAATGCATAGCATGTCAAACACCCTATACTGTTAAAATACATTTTAATAGAATATGTGATTTTAAAGTTAGACAACATTTTTACAACACAACATGAAAATATATCTAAAAATGTCAGTAAGATGACATTTGTCTTTCAAATGGATTACAGGTTTTTAGATAGTTTATCCAGTTATATTCCTTCCACTCAATCATTTAAGTTAATGTCACCATTTTAAAAAAAAGATAAATTATTAAATAAACTGAAACAAAATAAAAAAGATGTCCATATTTAACATAAACTGATACACTTTCCAACACTTTTCTAACATCAATTACTCAATGATGAAAAATTAAAATGCTTTTGTTATTTATCAATTCTCATAGGGCCAAGTGGTAACTGTCCTCCACCAGTTTTCAATGCTATTGCTGCTTCTAGAGAAGAGTGCATTCAGTGCTTTTGCTTCAAACGAACAATCCAATGTGACAGCAGCAATCTTAAGAAAGTTTGGGTAAGTTGTCTGTTTCTTTTATTTGTTGTTGTTATAATACAATATCACCCAAAAACAAGGGTTTATAAAAATTACATTGTGTGCATGTAAAATATTATCAGCTGAATGTCTGCATATGTGTGTGTGTGTGTGTAATATATATATATATATATATGTAGAAAAACACAGTGTATTTCCATAAAGATGAATTTATTCTTGATGTGAAGTCAACATCATAACTTGGTTAGTAAACCTTTCATCAGAACTTAAGATGGAAAGAATGTTGGTTAAGTGAGAGTGAATGACTTTTGAAAAATGGGTGAATAGTAGTTTTTGTGAGAAGGCCTGTAACTAAGTTCAGCACAGAGCTTGTCAGATTTAAATTCTCTATTACTTTGATATAAATAATATATATATATATATTATATATATATATATATAATATATACAAGTTGTTGAACTGTACAGACAATTCCTGTCGGACAAGTTTTTCGTTGATCCGTTTCCAATTTTCGGCCATCTTTCTGGTGTCAGGGTGTAACTGATATAACAGTCCCCCAAAGGTTCAAAACGAAAATTGGAACAGATCAACAAAAAACTTGATATATATATTATATATATATAATATATATATAATTTCCTCTGTGTCTGTCTTGTTCTCATAAGGATATATATGTATTTGCTCAACATGGTGTTTTTCATGCTCTCATATATGTGTGTGTGTGTAGACAACAGTTATTGTTGCAGGAAATGAACTGACGAGCAGAGTTCAAATCCTGGACAATTCCATTTGTTATTTGACTTTGTGCTAATGCTCTTAAGAAAGGCATGAATCCATTCTCTCCCTACCTGCTATAGGTAAAATAGTTAGGCAAGACTAGTGGCAACACTTTATTCTGTTCTTCCATCCTAATTGCCCCACCTTGATTATGACAAAACCCAATACTTATAAAAATCCATAATACCCTCACTGAACTCTTTAATTTTAAGAAAAATTGTTAATTAGTTTTGTTTACATAATCAGCTAAATTCATGCTATTACCACTGCATATGAATTGTAATTTTTATTTTTATCATTTATTCTTTTTTCAGCTTACAATGGGCAGCCATGTTAATCTAGTGAACAGGAAGAGATACTTTACCTATGCTAACGAAAACTACATCCGATATGATGGTTCTAAGAGAGAATTCAGGATCCCAAGTTACCAGTTCTTCCATCTGGTTGTATATTACTTCAGTCTTCCATACCAATTCCTTGGAAACAGGGAAAAGTTTACAACTATTATATATTTATAACCCTGTTCATTAGGGTGTATCAAAAATATTTCATTTTTTATATGCTTATATATGCTTCTCATATATCAAGTACTCTCTCTGTAGATACTACAACCTTTAAATCATTAGTGTTTAAAGTGACTCTCTCTCCTCTCTCTCTCTCTCCTCTCTCTATATATATATATATATAATATATATATATATATATATATATTATATAATACATGGGCATTTTTGTGACCCTGGTTTTCATGCTTTACTGCATTCATCAAAGTGAAAAGTCTTTTTTTTTAAATCTGATTAACATGGTCAATCTTTAGTGTTGGTGACCATGTTAATAGGATTTTAAAAAAAACCTTTTACTCTGGCAAATGTGCTTAACCTTGAAACGCAGGGTCAAAAATGGACATCACTGATATTGAGCACTCCATTAATAATACCACAAAAAACTTGGTCCACCACTGACTCACCTAGTGAGCTAGGGATAACCGTATACTATTACAATTTATATATATATATAGGTGGATAATATTAAGTGTTTCCTTGATTGGATTCAACCAAAATTGAGAACTCAAATGACATATAAAGATTTGCATATATATTTTTACATATATGGAGTATTATAAATAAATGAATATATTAACGGGAAAATCACACCAGTGAGACCAGGTATGAGGTCTTCAACACAGAAAACAGCAGACTGACAAGGCAATAGGTTGAAATAAATTTATATTCAAAACAAGGTATATATCCATTTATATATATATATATATATATAATATATATATATATATATATATATATATATATATATGTAGTATAATTCTATTAACTATTATAATAAATAGGATTCACTTCCTTTTATTCATTTTATATATAATTGTTGTTATTATTATTATTATTATTAATCATTTGAGTTAGCTTCATATTAACCCTCTGAACCTAAATTTACCCTCTCCGTTTGAGCATGGTCTCCATACTAGTAAACTGATACTCTAGTGGGCAGGGGGGTAAAAGTACAACCAGTATACTGATGTAATGGATTCAAAAGGTTAGAAAAAATATCAAGAGAGAATGCAGAAGTGTTCTTTTATATATATTTTTTAATTTTTGATAAAGCTTTATTAATCATTATTATTAACCATGACAAGTATTATCCTTTCTTTTTCACTTCATTCTTAATAATATTAATTGTTATCATAATTATATTATTATAATTTTTATATAAATATCATTTATTCTTTTAGTTGACCAGTTATGGTGGTGAACTCAATTACAAGGTATTTTATGAGATGGCTGGACTCCCTGTTCCTATTGATGAACCTGATGTGATCATCACGGTATGACAATTTCTTCTTTTCTCACTTGGTAGACTTAAATTATACCAAAAAATATAACAAACTTGAATTTCACCCTTCAAACCTACCCCCTCAAAAAACAAACCTGAATACACTTGACAACAAACAACCTCAGACAACTTGCTATTAAAATTCAAGAAAAACCCTTTAAAAAAACATTAAAATAAATCTGACTGCCCCCATAGACACACACACACACACACACACACAATTTATTTCATGGCATAAAATAACCCCAAACTTGTTGACATGCTGTTAAACCAAATCAAATCAGCTTATCAATCATTTGTATACACATTTTTTCTAATTTTGATATCTATACTTCTGCTCTATAAATAAGATAATTAATTTTGTGTTATATATGTATTTACTCAACCCCTGATATTTTGGGGAAGAATACCTACTACAGCTTATTAAATAATCATTGATCCCATTTTAAATATGTGTATGGCCCCTAGTAATATCAGCACCATAGATGCACTATTTTTTTTTTTTTTTTTTTTTTTGTTGATTTAAATATGCTTTTATATGCTTTCAAATGCAGAACATAACTCATACAAACTTTAAGAAGTCCAACTGTATCCATAAGATATAATATCTTTTATCTGAATATATCTCTTTAATTTCACTATATATTTAGTAAACCCCATTTGCAAGAGTTTATCTATTATGCAAAATGATTTCCCTCTATCCTTATGGAAGCCTGTGTTAACTATTTACAAAACATTGTACGCCTAAATATTTTTTCAGTTCTCTTAAAATATTACCACACATTCTAAAATTCATTATTATCTGACTATTTTATAGTATTTTTATCTCTTTCTAATTTCTGCTTCTGTTTAGGGTAATGGCATTTCACTCTACCATACTGTGAGTAGGAAACTGACACCAAATCGTGAGCACAGCATTAAGATTCCATTCAGGGAGGTAAGTAATTTCTGTTTTGATTTAACAACAATAACAATCAAGTTTTCTAAGTGTAGGTTATATAAAACTGTAATAAAGAGTGTCAGGATCGCCTGTTGACAGGTGATCTTATGTGAACAAGGATGTTTATATTTAAAAGGAATTTTGAAACTTTCACTCCATGACACCGTTGGAGCTGGGTTTTTTTTAACACAATGTTTTGATATTTTTTATTGGGAGATAAATATAGTTTAAATGAGTGAAGGAAGAGAAAAATGTATTTTATGTGCAAAAGAAAGATTTTGAGCTCTATTTAACAATATAGTTGGTTTAAACTAGCAGTAAAAACTGAGTAAAACACAAAATAGGCCTCAATGGTGTCACAGACTGTAAATAGAAACAGTTCTTATATAATACTTGATGTTATTGGGGAATAAATATAGTTCAAATGAGTGGAGGAAGAGAAAAATGTATTTTATGAGCAAAAGAAAGATTCCAACAAGATCTATTAATGATATAATGGTTTAAACTAGCAATAAAAACTTACTGAATAAAATACAAAATAAGCCTAAATAGTGTCACAGTCATAGTGCACTGAATTCAGGATATTTCAGAAAAACTGATATAATTTTGTAATTTAATAATTTGACCAAAAGATCTCAAAATTTTTTAACAGCAGGTGTAGAAACAATTCATTTTTATGTTTTTTTTCTATTCAGGTATAAAAATGTCATTCAATGGAAAAGAAAAAGGTTTAGACATTAAACATAGAATTTTATGTTGTTTCTACACATGCTGTTAAAATTTGAAACCTTAATTTAATACTTGAAGCTATAATTGTTTACTAATGATTATTATTATTACTTACTTAAAACCATACAACTTTTTGCAAACAAATGAATATTATCAACAGTCCATGATACCATTGAAACTGTTTTTTACCAAAGCTGGTGAGCAAGTAAAGTTTGTGGAGTGACCTATTTTTCGGTATCAGCCAAAAAGTGAGGGAGTCTATCCCCTTTTTGCTAGCGCTGGACTAAGGAGATTTTTTTTTTCCTGAGATGGAGCACCACATCTACCGTCAGATCCTAAATGCTTCACCACACAGATCAGATTACCCAAGCTGTGCTACTCATGCACTGAGTTGGGGGACTGGTATCGAACCAGGACCTTGCGATTACTAGGCAAATGCTCTACTAATTGAGCTAAACAAAATGCTACAGAAACAAAAAATTCAGATTAATGATTGAGATTTAAAAAAAAATATATTTCATAATTCAAATTTTTATTTACAGCAAGTTTGGCAGAAACAAAAACTTGATCCTGAGGATAAGATTCGTTCTGATACTCCAGCTGTTGATGAAGCTACACGTGAAGACTTGATGGAGGTATTGGCCAATGTCACTAGTGTCATGATTAAAGCAACTATTGATTCTAGCCAGACCGATATTCGGTAAGTTTTCTTTTTTTACTCAATCACCATAAGTAAGGCCTATTGGTCACTATAAACAAAGGGTTTTATAGATTTACATTGCAATGTGGTCATACAATTGGATTCATGCTTTCTCAAGGTATTAGTACAAAAATGGACACAAACTATTCTGGCTAGAGTTGATATTTACCCAACTTTGCCTTGGGCAGGATGTGACACAAAGTACCCAGTGAGGATCAAACTCATTATTTAGTAGAAATGGAGCTGTGAAACTAGCCTGCTAACTATTATATCACAACGGGATACCCTTCTTACCCAACCTGGTGGGATGTGACTCAAGTTCACAAATATGAGGTACCCAGTGAGGATCAAACTCCCTATTCAGTAATAATGGATTTGCAACACTAGCTTGCTAACCATTACACTCAGATGGTTACCCAATTTGTTCAGCACGGGTAAGATGTGACACAATGTCACAAGTATGAGGCATCCATTGAGAATCTTACCTCCTACTAATCTGTAAATCTCTTTACATAGCACAAGTAATGAATCCATAGAATTTAATTAAAATCTACTCTTAACTGAAGATCAAACCAATCTTTGGTAAAAGATGAGAAAAAAGTCACATGACAAGTCTCTCCATGCTCAAAAAACTTTTGAATGTTTTCATATCATGTGTTTGTTTAGATTAAGGGTTTTATAGGTTTTCTTTTTAGTCTGCCCAAAATGAAATAACCCAACAAGGGTTGATATGCCATAAAATCCAATCAACAAAAAAACAAAAAATTAAAAAAAAAACTCTCTACATTCTATCTTCTCATTTTTAATATTTATTTACTTTTTTTCCAGTATCAATGGAATTATCATGAATGGTGGCACCCCACAAGGTAGAGGAGATCGTACAGTGTTGGTTTGAAGAGTGTGATTGCCCAACAGGTTATGATGGACTTTCATGTGAGGTAAAAAAATCTTTGGATAGTTTCAGAATGTATGTTAACTGTTAATATGGAAGCTTGGTTAATTATTATTAAATTCAATGTTAATTCTTTTTTACTACTTTTCCTTTTATCTAAAGAAGCTTTGAATGACAATAATAGTCTGAAGCAAATATACTCTAGTTAATAAAATTCTTAATCTCAAAATCTTGAACAACTTTAAGAAGGCGAAGAATATACCAGTCAAAACATTATTAAAACATAACAAACATTAAAATAATCATCTGAAAATATGAAACGATACTTTTATCTAGAGATTTATGTGTATTATCACTTCTATCACAAAGAGAAAATAAAAGAAAGAAAAAAATCTGCACTTGCTCATACAGCAGATCTCCCTCTTATCACATCAGCTTTTGTCCAAGAGAAGTGTAAGGTATTATGCTACTTTTGACATCAGAGGTACAAGCATCTCAAATTTGTTGACTATATATACCTCAGTAGCAATATCTCATCTACTAAAACGGATGTCAACATATGCATAGGAAATGCATTAAATGCTATAGACACAGTAAGAGGCTTTGGTCTATGTGAAACAGGGTTCATGCCTTTTAATCAAGATGGTGCCATCTCCTCACTAAATGGCAAGCCTCTGAAATTAGTTGACCAGTTCATATACCTTGGTAGCAATATCCCTTCTACTGAAATTGATGTCAACATACCCATAGATAAAGCCTGCATCACTGTTGACAAGTTAATAACCATATGGTAATCTGATCTCTTTGATAAAAATAAAACAAGCTCTTCCAGCTAAGATTAATAGTTCTTCCAAGCTAAGATTAATAGTAAACACATTATTTCCTTTTAATCCAGAATGTATTAGATAATCTTATTATTATACTCTAAAAAAATAAATACTATTTTTTTTAATTTTTCTATCTTTCAGAAATGTGCTAAAGGATACTATATGATTGACCAAGGACGTTATGGTACCTGTGTACCTTGTAACTGCAATGGACGTTCCAATGACTGTGATCCTATCACTGGTGAATGTATTGTAAGTAGTTTAAAAGTATCTAAATTGTTTGTGACAGCCTTAAGATATAGAAAATTATTATTTAAAGTGTGATTGATGTATTGGCATTAGTAGACAAGCCGGTACATTACTTATCATACTTATTATGCATTATACTACATGTACATTTGACGTAAATGTAAAACAGCACTACTTTAATTTTTATTAATCATTAAGTTGCAACAATCAGTGATTGCAATGATGCAAAATGCATACAATATACATTTAAAAGCTTTCCATATATACAATATATATAATATATATATATATAGTTCAATGAGAAATCAAAACAAATAAAAGTTTTTGCTTTTATTTATTTAAGCAAAAAACTTTTATTTTTTTTATTTGTTTTTGATTTCTCATTGAACTATCAACGCTCTATCACAGATATTGAGCACTCTTCTAATAACACTGTACGTTGGATTACTATTACTTTTTCTAGTATACTAGTGCCAACCATACACATTAAATATATATATATATATATATATATATATATATATATGTATTTATGTATGAGTAGTGGCTTACCGGTGGATACAGGTACGATCGTTGGAGCGCACAGTATCCAGGGGTTAAAGACCGTGAAAAAACAAATACAAAGTGCTCAATACAATGTAGAGCAAAAATTTATTTAAGAAATGGATATAAAGTAACCTACTCGAGTTTCATCATCTGAATCGTCAGGGTTACATCCACTGAATTAATCGAGTTTTCGATTAATATCAGTTGATACCATGTATGTCTGTTGAAACGGGTCTTATCGTTACAAATGGACTCTTGTTTATGGATTTTTAAAAAAAACTCACCGGAAACTGTTTTTGTTTATTGGATTAGAAAATGTGAATTAATTTGTGGAATTACTTTTTCAATTTTATTTAATGAAGGGTAGATTACGCGGCGTGAGAGTGGTTAAATAAGTAAAAAAGATTAAAATTATTTATTGGTTGGTTTTGGTTGGTTAGAGAGTATGCGAAAAGGACCGAACGTAGGCGCATACTCTCTAAACCAAACCAATTTTTCTTAATATACTACATACCGTCGGATTCACTTCCTTTTCTTCACACATATATATATATATATATATATATATATATAAAGATTCCTACTTTTTCTAAAGTCTTACACTGTTGTAACTGTTGAGTAGATAATTATTGATTTTTTATTATTGAGTTGACTGTTATACATTTTTACCCAGGCTGATTGACAATTATAGTCTTAAGAAACACAAACTTTATTTCTAAATGTTTGCATTATGCATCACAGTCTATGTGGCAAAGTGTTCTAGATTTAATATTTGTCAGCAAAGTCTTGAAACAAAGGTGAATACTTGATAAGATTTAGTTAGAATATAGGTTGTGTAACTAGCCAGATTATAATGCAACCTATTTGTGGGTCACCCACAAATACCACTTTGACAACTACAAATGAGGGTTGCGATTATCCATGATTATATATAGTAAATCAATTTTTTATACATTTCTTTTCCTATATTTCAGGATTGTCAAGCAAACACTGGTGGTGCTAGATGCGATATTTGTGAAGATGTTATTTTGGTAATCCTCTGCAAGGAATTGAATGTGAACCTTGTCCATGTCCTCACACATCAGGTCAAAATCAGTAAGTAGATAAAAATCACAGTTCCAAATTGACTCTTTTTTATGACTGTCCTGGCAGAATAATTTTAAACTACTCTGAAATCAAAATGTTTTTTGTTTTTTTTCGTTTTTTCACTTTTATCTATAGTTATTAGTAGCATAATAAAAATATCATTGAAATGTTTAGTTAATAAATACTGTTACATAATTATTAAATTCCTAACACTTATGTACCATTAGTGTAGAAACCAAAATGGCGGTTATAATTGCAGCCGGGCCTTGAAGGATTGAGTGACTCGGCTTGACCTCAGTCTGATCCTCCTTCTGGGAGATACCTGAGAATCGGTGGAGAAGACCTATTCCAGTTTAGATTAGAAAGAGAGTTTTGTTCAGTATCAGCCAAACCATGAAGGTGGTAAGTCGTGTTAAACACATGGCCGACTCAATCTGTGCAGTAGTCTGGTGGGGATTTCGGAATAAAATATGATTTAAAGCAAATCGAAGTCTTGGGTTATTATCTAAAAAACTACCAATGACACAGGGCTTTTGATAAAGAGAAATCTCCAATGGAAGACCAGACACGAAGTCGCCAAGATGAAGTCCAGACGCTAGAAGAACGTAAGATACCAAAGATGAGCAGAAGAATAATAGAAGTAAAGAGAGTATACAACAATACTGTGGTTTCCCCAAAAATAAGACAGGGCTTATATTAATTTTCACTCCAAAATATAAAACTAGGCTTATTTTCAGGGGATTTCTTCATATATCAAAAAACAACATAGCAAAGTAGAAATGGTATGGTTGATTATATACTGGTTTTAACAAAAACGTGTTTAATAAATAATTACTTGGTGTTATTGATTTCTAATATTATTGTTTTATTCTCAAATATATTAAAAGCAATCCTATGAGAGATTTTATATTAAAATGAATTAGAATAAAGTAAAAATGAGTGTAATCTTTTTTTGTGTTCTTATTTAAATGTAGTAACTATATAGGATAGATATAGTAAAACCTTTTTTTTTTTTTTGTAAAGACCTAGAATTTGCCCACACATATGTATGCCTCAATTATTAAAAATTCATTGTTTGACTTATTTTATTATAATGATAATTTTTTTCAATTCAGATTTTCAGACGTTGTAAGTTGGGAAGAAATGGTCGTGTTAGATGTCTTGACTGTCCTGAAGGCTATACTGGAAACCAATGTGAAATCTGTGCTCAAGGCTATATTGGTAACCCAAGAGTTGCTGGAGATTACTGTCGACCTTTGGACGTAAGAATATATATACCAAAATTATGTGTATGTGGGGGGGGGATGCTCTTGATATTTTGTTATCCTGATGTCCTGCCCTTATTTATTGCTACATTTTTCCTTGATGGTGTTTGCATAAATCTGGCCAAACTTAGAAAATTTTCTGTGCTGTTTCTCGCTTTTTATCTGCAAGTTAATGTAGGTATTTTACAATGCCCCCTCTTCACTTTTATTGCCAAATTAATTTAGATATTTTACAACCCCTCCTCCTGTTAAAATAGATATAATAAAAACATATAAGAACTCAAATAATTTTTTTCAATTGAATTTGTACAATATATTTTTTCAAAACACAACTCAAATTTCAAAACAATTTTCATACAGTGCACTCTTTCTCTTTTGATATGATATACATAAATAAATATAGACCTGTTAATTTATATGTTGTGTATATTTATATACACACACACACATCTATATATATATATATATATATATATACTTTGGTGTGGTACCAAGTTTCTTGGACAAGGTGATTCTAGCTGGTCCTATTCTCTACCAGTAGTTTGTGGTAGAGTTCAGGTTCCGTATGAGAGCTCAATGTTTAATTATTGTAAAACAGAGCAAATTTATTTTATTTATTATATATATACACAAGTACACACCCACATAAATATATAAGATTGTGTGTATATATATATAATAAATAAATAAATTTGCTCTGTTACAATAATTAAACATTGACTCTCATACGGAACCTGAACTCTACCACAAACTACTGGTAGAGAAATAGGACCAGCCTAGAATCACCTTGTACCAAGAACTTGGTACCCCACCAAAGTATATATATATATATATATAATAGATTGTGTGTGTGTATATAAATATAACACACACATATAAATTAAACAGGTCTATATTTATTATGTATATCATATCAAAAGAGAAAGAGTGCACTGTAATGAAAATTGTTTTGAAATTTGAGTTTTGTGTTTGAAAAAATATATTGTACAAATTCAATTGAAAAAAAAAATTATTTGAGTTCTTATATGTATTTTATATTATATCTATTAAACAGGAGGAGGGTTGTAAAATATCTAAATTAATTGGCAATAAAAAGTGAAGGAGGGGCATTGTAAAATACCTACATTAACTTGCAGATAAAAAGCGAGAAACAGCACAGAAAATTTCTAAGTTTGGCCAGATTTATGCAAACACACATCAAGGAAAATGTAGCATAAATAAGGGCAGGACATCCAGGATAACAAAATACAAGAGCATCCCCCACCCCACATACACATAATTTTGGTATATATTCTTACCGTCCAAGGTCGACAGTAATCTCCAGCAACTCTTGGTTACCAAATAGCCTTGAGCACAGATTTCACATTGGTTTCCAGTATAGCCTTCAGGACAGTCAAGACATCTAACCGACCATTTCTTCCCAACTTCAACGTCTTGAAAATCTGAATTGAAAAAAATTATCATTATAATAAAATAAGTCAAACAATGAATTTTTAATAATTAGCATACATATGTGGGCAAATTCTAGGGTCTTTACAAAAAAAAAAAAAAGGTTTACTATATCTATCCTATAATAGTTACTACATTTAAATAAGAACACAAAAACGATTACACTCATTTTTACTTTATTCTAATTCATTTTAATATATAAATCTCTCATAGGATTGCTTTAAATATATTGAGAATAAAACAATAATAAAGAAATCAATAACCAAGTAATTTATTAAACACGTTTTTGTTAAAACCAGTAATATAATCAACCATACCATTTCTACTTTGCTATGTTGTTTTTGATATATGAAGAAATCCCCTGAAAATAAGCCCTAGTTTTATATTTGGAGTGAAAATTAATATAAGCCCTGTCTTATTTTTGGGGAACCACAGTATTTGTTGTATACTCTCTTACTTCTATTATTCTCTGCTCATCTTTGGTATCTTACGTCTTCTAGCGTCTGGACTTCATCTTGGCGACTTCGTGTCTGGTCTTCCATTGGAGATTTCTTATCAAAAGCCCTGGTCATTGGTAGTTTTTAGATAATACCCAAGACTTCGATTTGCTTTAAATCATATTTTATTCCGAAATCCCCACCAGACTACCTCACAGATTGAGTCGGCCATGTGTTAACACGACTTACCACCTTCATGGTTTGGCTGATACTGAACAAAACTCCTCTTTCATATTATCTAATGGAATAGGGTCTTCTCCACCGATTCTCACGTCTCCCAAAGGAGGATCAGACTGAGGTCAAGCCGAGTCACTCAATCCTTCAAGGCCACCGCTGCAAATTATAACCGCCATTTTGGTTTCTACATAAATGGTACATAAGGTTAAGAAATTAAATAATTATGTAACAGTATTTATAACTAAAACATTTCAATGAATTTTTTATTATGCTACTAATAACTTAGATAATAAAGTGAAAAAAAACGAAAAAAAACAAAAAAACATTTTGATTTCAGAGTAGTTTAAAATTATTCTGCCAGGACAGTCAATAAAAAAAGAGTCAATTTGGAACTGTGATTCTTAATCTACTTACTGATTTTGACCTGATGTGTGAGGACATGGACAAGGTTCACATTCAATTCCTTGCAGAGGATACCAAAATACCATCTCACAAATAATCGCATCTAGCACCACCAGTGTTTGCTGACAATCCTGAATATAGGAAAGAATGTATAAAAATTGATTTACTATATATAATCATGGATAAATCGCAACCTCATTTGTAGTTGTCAAAGTGTATTTGTGGTGACCCACAAATAGTTGCATTATAATCTGGCTATTACACAACCTATATCTAACTAAATCTTATCAAGTATTCACCTTGTTCAAGACTTTGCTGACAAATATTAAATTAACACTTTGCCATAGACTGTGATGCATAATCAAACATTTAGAAATAAAGTTGTGTTTCTAAAACTATAAGTCAATCAGGCCTGGG
>CM042170.1:59999026-60192394 GCA_023376005.1 Doryteuthis pealeii | reverse complement strand
CGTCTCTGACATCATTCTCAATAATGTCTTTTTTTGCCTCCACTGCTCGCAGATTTTTCTTTTTATTAGATTAAACATTTAACTTAGATTTAATCTTTAAAAAAATTTTTTTTTTTTTAAGTATTCAGCTAAAAAAGTTTTTTTTCCTTTAATCAGATAAACAATTTAACCTTCAGATTTATCTTTTTAAAAAAAAATTTTTTTTTTCAGTATTCTAGCTAAAAGAAGTTTTTTTTCTTATTAGATAAACATTAAAATTAGATTTATTCTTTTTTTTAAATTTTTTTTAGTATTAGCTAAAGAAGTTTTTTTCTTTTATTAGATAAACATGAGCCATAATACGATTTATTCCATTTTTTTTTTTTTATTCAATCATTTTTAGTTTATCTTTCTAGTAACGTTGTTTAAGCTAAAGGAAGTTCTATTTTGATCTTTCTCGCCTGTCTATTGGAATGTTGAGGCTGCTTACGATATTGTTGTAAACATAGCTTTTGGATTTTTAGATTTGAGATAAGATTGTGTTTGATGCTAACTATTGGTACGTACGTAGGACTTTCACAGTTACTTTCGACTTACTATATATATTTCATTATTTTAGGATTGTATAGCAGATTTTCTTATCATTAAGTTGTTTGATTTATTTCTCTTTATTAAACTCAACTGATAATCAAAATCTTTGGTCATATTTCCTATTAGTTTCAACCGCACTGTTCATTTTAACAATGAAATTTGAAATAGGTTGGTAAATAATTGATGATTGTAATAAAAGATTTAAAATTAGAGCCATAACAGTCCTATATATTAAAGGGGTTAGAAGTATATTAAAGAATACTAGCAAATAAAAAAACACCCCTCTGGGTGATGTAAAAATAGATTTTGAAACATAAATTGCCCGAGGGGTGGGAAGTTTAAAAAAAAATTCAATGTCAGCGGAGTTTGTACCTTCAAGTAAGTAAAATCTCAATTAAAGGATTAAAAAATAAAAACAATTTTGAAATGTAAACTTTTGAAATGTAAACTTTAAATATGTATTAAACATAAACAAACTATAATATAGATGTATAATATACCCAGTTCGTGGTGGCTGGTTGGGGTGTCTGAATGCTAGGGTGTTGTGTTTATCGTGGGTGTGGTGGTTTTGGGGGTTGGCGGGGTTGTGGTATTGTGTGTGCGGTTTGTAGTCTAGGTGTGTTGTTTGTGGGGTGTGTATGGTGTTGGACGGTTGGGTGATTGGGTGGTTGGTGTTGAGCTGTGTGTGGTGTGGTGTGGATTGTTGGTTTTTGTGTTTTTGTGTGCCCCCCCGCCTCCGCCCTTCTGCGACCCTTTTTTCATTATATTATATTTTGTTTTTTTCTTTTTTATGTGGATTTTTTGTTTTTTTTTCTTTGGTCTTATTGCGTTTTTTTCTATGTCTTTTTTTTGACTGTATTCTTTCTCTGTGTTTAGGTTTCAGGTGTTGTTTATGATTGATGTATGGTGTATAGAGGGCATGTGATATCTGATTGTTCTGATGGATGTGGTTGTTGTAGATTAATATAGATTTTTATTTCTGGTTAGTCTTAGGCTTTATTATTGTATGTTGTTTAATTTATTTTATTTTTTTTTTTATTTATCGATAGTTTTAATGTATTCTTATCTTATTGTTTTTTTTGATATAGTGTTGTGGGTTCTGTTTATTTTTTTTCCATTATTTTCTAGGATTTTTTTTTTATTTGTTACATTTTATTGGATTTTTCTTTATCTTGTTTTGCAACTGTGATTTTCTTCTTTACTCTTCTAGTTGCACCTTGTTTGATGTAATGGCATGTTGGGCTGGAGATGATGAATTTTGATTGTTCTGTGGGTCAGTGATTGAAGATTGTAAGTAGTAGACCTATTAGCAACATATGTAAATTGATGATATTTTTGTTTTAAATTAAGTAGCCATATGATGCATGCGTGCATTGATGTGATATTGTGTTAAACAAGATAGCAAGAAATTAATCTTTTCCATAACTTGTAGCATTTCCCATGTCTGTATCTGCTAAGATCTTGGTTTATTAATCTAGATTTATAAGTTACTTAAATCATAGGTCTTTTTTTTAATAAGTTAATTGGATTGTTTTTTGCCATACTACCATGTGTATATATATCTATATAGATTTTCAGTCTAATCATTTGATTTGTAGAAATGAACCCAACCTATTGAGAACAAGGAAACAATGTAGAGCAATATTTTCCCATTGATTCAATGAATCATGAAGAAACTCTAGTAAATCATTTTATGTTTTATTATCTTGTTGTTTTAAAAAAATAAAGATATTTAAAAAAGAATACAATATTAATCCAAACCATTTAAATTCCCTGGATTGAATTGAAGGAAATAAATTCTGTTTATACTTTCTTTTTAAATTCCATGAACTTTAATTTATTTGCAGCAAACATTTAACAAAATTTTCTTTGTATATGTTTCTTTCAACCTCTACTTCTAGGTCGCACCCTTCACGTTGTCATAAGGAACCAAAATTTTGAGTGTAAAATGGACAATGTATAAAGATGCAAGTTACACATTAATATGGCGTGATGACTATGTTGTTGTTCTGATGGCTTCAGATGAAAAGCAATTGTAGTAAGTAGTCAAAAAGAATAGGTTTTATACTCATCTCAATTAAGTATTGATAAACTTTAGAAAATAGTAGTCACTTTAAATAATAATTGAAGTTTAAAACACGTATCTCCCGAAACATATAATATCCTCTCAGTTGTTATTTTTTTTTGAATTCTTTTTAAATATTTTTTTTGTACGGCAGCACTTGCCTTGATTCTGTTATAAAATTTCCCCTCATATACTGTTTTTTAATTCTGAATAAAAATATAATTGTCACTTATGTTTCTAATAAATAATTCTTTAATTAATATTAAAAAACTATTCTTAATATAAGTATTTATAAATTGTGTTTCCGCATCCTTGTCTATTTCTCTGCATTTCTCTATGACTGACCTATGTATTGTAGTAGTTATTTGCCGACGTATTTGATCCATGTGTAGGGACTATTGTGTATCCTTACAGTTTGCTTTTCTATGGACTGCACCTTCCCTTTTCTTTCATCGCTTTCTAATTCGCCCTGCAACAAACAATGGTGCCAACTTCTATATTTGAGTTTTTCTAAAATATGTGAAAAATGGAAAGACAATCGTATTAGAGTCTAGCAAGGCGAAAATGTGAACAGAACTTTGATATAGTTCTGAAGGCGATCGATCAGATGAGAGCCGATTGTACGTAAGACTTAGATTAGAAAAATAATAGTATTTCATTTAAATTCTAGTGATTTTCTCAACATTTTAGGTTAACCTGTTGAAAAAAAAAAAATAAACAAGATTATATATGATTCTAAGACTTTCCTAAAGTAGTTTTTTAAAATATATTTAAATATACTTTTGCGGCATTTCATTAATTTTTTTTATATTTTATTCCTCATTCTATGAGGAGTTACATTATTTTAAATAAGAAATTCCACTTTGAATTTTTAATAAATTCAATTTGTTTTTTTTTCCCTGTCTTAAATTGAGAATAACCAAATAAACATACTACATTTAATGTTTTCCAGCCCAGTTTTCCCTTTCTTCCATAATCACTAGAACGCCGATAGGTTGATGAGTTGTTTAAATAAAAAGGCAAAATTAAAAATAAGAAAATCCTTGTACGTTTTTTTTTTTAAACTGTTTTTTTTTTTTTTTTTTTTTTTTCTTTTTTTATTTTTTCCTTTTCCCTTCGCCGACCACTTGCTTCTATCTCTATCTTTGATATTAATCTTGCAAAAAAACTTTTTTTTTTTTTATATGGCAACGTCAAACAACCATCACTCCGGTTAGTTCGACGTTTCCCCCCTTTTCTTTTTCCAATTAACCTTTCAATCAGGCCACTGCAAAAACTCTATTGCCAACCCGCGCTAGCTAATGAGTTTTGAATGTAAAATGGCAAAGTGTATAGAGGCTATCAGCAGAAACTGTGATCAACTTATCCTGGACATTGTTTCTGATGGATCGGTCTGGTATAATAAACTAATTACATGCAGTAAATATTAAATAGATAAGGATTATAAATTCACTCTTTATAATCTAGAAAAATAAAATTGAATAAGGTTAAGATAAAATGAAATTTAATATGAATAAGATATAATTCAGCACTTCAATGATTTAAGATAAAATCTATTTTCTCTCTTCTAGTCAAGACAATTTATTTTTTTGGGTCAAATTTAATTTAACTGTTAAAAATTACAATTGTATTGAAGTAATTAATTGTTATTTTTTTTTTTTTTGCCTTTATTGTATGTTATTGCTTACCATTTCATTATAATCAAATTTTATAATCTTTCTTATTAATATCTTTTATCTTTTTAATAATTGGCAAAAAATATTCTAATTAAATCAAAAAATACATAAAAATCAATTTTTATTTTAAAAAGTACTAACATAGTATTTTCTATTTATTTTATTCTTATTATAATATTTGACATATTTTAAAGAAAATCTCCTTTTTGTTGCTATGCTTTTAATTTATAATGCACTCTTTCTATTCACATGTCTTTCTTTGCACTGCACCTAACACTTCTTTCATCCCTCATTTAGCTACTTCAAAACGTTGCCAACCTAATGAATTTGAATGTAAAAATGGACAATGTATAGAGGCTAGCAAGAAATGCAATGAACATTTTGATTGTTCTGATGGGTCAGATGAACTTGATTGTAGTAAGTAGCAACCTAATTAGCAACATATGTAATTGATGATAATTTTTGTTTAATTAAAAGATAGCATGCCATTGATGTGATATTTTAAAACAAGATCACAAGACATAATCTTCTCACTTGTACATTTCCATGTGTATCTGCTAATCTTGGATTTATTAAACTCTAGATTAAAAGATTCACTTAAATATAGGTTCTTCTTTTTTAATACAATCACTGGACTGTTTTCATTGTATAGCAAATCATGTGTAAATATATCTATATAAGATTTCAGTCCTAATCATTTTGATTGTAAAATGAACAACCTATAGAGACAAGGAAACAATGTGAGAAATATTTTCATTGATTCAATGAATCAAATGAAAGAAATTCTAGTAAATCATTTTATGTTTTATTATCTTGTTGTTTTAAAATTAGATATTTAAAAAATCATTTATCCAACATTTAATTGCCTCATTGATTGTAGAAAATAAATTCTGTTTATTTTCTTTTTAAATCCATGAACTTTAATTTATTTGCACAACATTTAACATTTTCTTTGTATGTGTTTCTTTCACCTCTCACTCAGCCACCCCTTCACGTTGTCAAGCTAACCAATTTGAGTGTAAAAATGGACAATGTATAGATGCTAGTTACAAATGTGATGACTATGTTGATTGTTCTGATGGCTCAGATGAAAGCAATTGTAGTAAGTAGTCAAAAGATAGTTATACTCATCTACCATAATATTGTTACTTTAGAAAATTGAAGTCACTTTAAAATAATAATTGAAGTTCAAAACAGTATCCCAAAATATATTTCATCTTAACTCTTTTTTAAAGAGCTATCATCTTTATAGACACTTTAAATTTCACCTCATATACTGTTTTTATTCCTACTAAAAATATAATTGTCATTAATTCTATAATTCTTATTAATATAAAAAATCCTTTCAATAAAATCTCATACATTTTGTTCCCATCCTTTTTATTTATACTTATCCTTACATTTGTCTTTCTTTGCACTGCATATTCCATTTTTTCCACCATTCACCCAGCCACTGCACCACGTTGCCAACCTAATGAGTTCAAATGTAAAAATGGACAATGTATTGAGTCTAGCAAGAAATGTGACAGAAACTTTGATTGTTCTGATGGATCAGATGAAGCCAATTGTAGTAAGTAGATTAGCAATAATAGATTCAATGAAATTATGATTTAAGATTAAGTTAACTTTTAAGAATAAGATTTTGATGATCTAAATTTCTAGAACTTAAAAAAAGAATTTGCCATATTTATTTTTCATTTATCTTAATAATCTATGAAGGTATTTTAATCAACTTATAAAATACATTTAATGTTTTCCATTAATAAAATACTAACATTTAAGTTTCCATTTCCCTTCTTCCAATAATCATACCATGGATATTTTAAAGAAAATCTTATACCTTTTTCCTATCCTGGTAACTTATAATGCACTCTTTCTTTCATATGTCTTTTTTTGCACTGCACCTAACACTTCTTTCATCCCTCATTTAGCTACTTCAAAACGTTGTCAACCTAATGAATTTGAATGTAAAAATGGACAATGTATAGAGCTAGCAAGAAATGTGACCAAAATTTGATTGTTCTGATGGATCAGATGAAGCCAATTGTAGTAAGTAGATTAACAATAAATAGATTCAATTAAATTTTAGGATTTAGTATTAGGAATTTTAAAAAAATTAAATATTAAGTATAAAAGTTTGATAATCTAAATTTCCAAACATTTAAAATAATATTTTCCTATATTTAATTTTATTTATAATAAGTTTTAAATATATTCTTATAAAACACATTAAATTAATGTTTATTATAGAAATACTAGTGTTGTGGGTTCTGTTTATTTTCTTTCAAAATCTCAAAAACTTTTCTAGAGAATCTTCTACTTTTTTTCTTATGCTTACAATTTATAATGCACTCTTTTCTTTCACTTGTCTTTGCACTGCACCTAACATTTCTTTCATCCCTCATTTAGCTACTTCAAAACGTTGCCAACCTAATGAATTTGAATGTAAAAATGGACAATGTATAGAGGCTAGCAAGAAATGCAATGAACAATTTGATTGTTCTGATGGGTCAGATGAACTTGATTGTAGTAAGTAGCAACCTAATTAGCAACATATGTAATTGATGATAATTTTTGTTTAATTAAAAGATAGCATGCCATTGATGTGATATTTTAAAACAAGATCACAAGACATAATCTTCTCACTTGTAGATTTCCATGTGTATCTGCTAATCTTGGATTTATTAAACTCTAGATTAAACGATTCACTTAAATATAGGTTCTTCTTTTTTAATACAATCACTGGACTGTTTTCATTGTATAGCAAATCATGTGTAAATATATCTATATAAGATTTCAGTCCTAATCATTTTGATTGTAGAAATGAACAACCTATAGAGACAAGGAAAAAATGTGAGAATATTTTAAATTGATCAAATGAACAAGCTCTAGAAATAAACTCATTTTTTATCTTGTTTTAAAAATAAGAAAAATAAGAACATCAAAAAAAAGAAAAAATTAATTTTTCTAATTATTTTTTTAATTATATTTTCTTTTTTCAAAATGAACTTTAATTTATTTGCACAACTTTAACATTTTCTTTGTGTGTGTTTTTTCACCTCTCAGCACTTCACGTTGTCAAGCTAACCAATTTGAGTGTAAAAATGGACAATGTATAGATGCTAGTTACAAATGTGATGACTATGTGATTGTTCTGATGGCTCAGATGAAGCAATTGTAGTAAGTAGTTAAAATAAAGTGTCTAAATTTGTACTTTGTAATTTAGGATTAATTAGATTTTGAAATAATAAAATTCCAGAATTTGAAAATAAAACATCCTAATTTCATTTGTACAATTTACAATCCTCACTTCAACTAGTAAAATCATAAAATACATCAACTTATTTTTATTCTAAAAGACACTAACAATATAATGACCATTGATTCTATAATTCTTATTAATATCAAAGATCCTTTCATCAAAATCTTTTACTTTTAGAATTCATCATTTCTATTTATATTGCACTCTTTCTTTGCACTGCACATTCCATTTTTTCCACCTTTCACTCAGCCACTGCACCACGTTGCCAACCTAATGAGTTCAAATGTAAAAATGGACAATGTATTGAGTCTAGCAAGAAATGTGACAGAAACTTTGATTGTTCTGATGGATCAGATGAAGCCAATTGTAGTAAGTAGATTAGCAATAAATAGATTCAATGAAATTATGATTTAGGATTAAGTTAACTTTTAAGAATAAGATTTTGATCATCTAAATTTCTAGAACATAAAAAAAAGAATGTGTGATATTTACTTTTCATTTATTTTAATAATCTATGAAGGTATTTTAATCAATTTATAAATTACATTCAATTTTTTTCATTTATAAAATACTAACATTTAAGTTTCCATTTCCCTTCTTCCAATAATCATATCATGGATATTTTAAAGAAAATCCTATACTTTTTTCCCCCAACTCTTTCTATCTCTATTGCATTTTTTCTTTCACTCATCTTTCTATGCACTTCACCTTTCCTTTCTTTCACCTTTCAATCAGCCACTGCAAAACTTTGCCAACCTAGTGAGTTCCAATGTAAAAATGGACAATGTATAGATGCTAGCAAGAAATGTGATCAACAATCTGATTGTTCTGATGGATCAGATGAAACCAACTGCAGTAAGCATATTAACAATAGATAAATAAAATTCTATTATTTAGAATTAAAATAAGTCATAAAAAATGAAAATCCTATAATTGAAAAATCCAGAATTTCATAATGAATGTTCCCCACATTTATTTTCAATTTATTTTAACTGCCTTATTAATGTATAAAGCAATTACAATTTATATCAACCACTTTATCTATCTTAACATTTGACAAAAATATTCTAATAAATCATAAAATGCAAAAAAACAACAATTTGTACAAGATGAATTCTGTTTATTTAAGTACTAACATAGTATTCTCTATTTATTCTATTATCATAATAATATTTGACATATTCTAAAGAAAAACTTCCCCTTTTTGTTTTTATGCTTTTATTTCATAATGCAGACTTTCTTTCACTTGTCTTTGCACTGCACCTAACATTTCTTTCATCCCTCATTTAGCTACTTCAAAACTTTGCCAACCTAATGAATTTGAATGTAAAAATGGACAATGTATAGATGCTAGTTACAAATGTGATGACTATGTTGATTGTTCTGATGGCTCAGATAAAAATAATTGTAGTAATTAGTCAAATGATAGTTATACTTATGAACTGTAGTATTTATATTTTAGAAGATATCAGTTACTTTTTAAATGGATCTCATTAAATTTTCCTTAATATCAGATATTTTATTAATATTTCTTTAATTTTATTTATCTATATCTAAGTCATATTTTATCTACTGGTAAAGAAATAAGAGTGAATAATTTATATTTAATATCAAAAATAAGTTCTACATTCTCAGTGTGTAATTATTTTCTCTTTTATATTTACTGAATGTATATTATATGTAAATCTTAATTATAACTAAACTTTATTATTCTCATGTTATGTTTATGCCCCTGTGTCTGACAATGATGATAGCACATAGGTCAAGGATTCTTTCTTGTTTATTCTTATTTTCTTAAGAAAACAACTAAGAAAAACCTAATCAAACTAGACTTATCTCCCTTGGACAGACTTTTTAAAAAAATTAATTTATATTTAATTGAAAATTTATTTGAAACAAAAAATTTTTACCATAAAATTGAGTCATGGTATTGTGTTTACTGTTAAAGTACGAAATATACATAAATCATATTTTTACTTTTTTGGGATTATGTTACTCACTAACTTTGAGTGAGCATCACATTAATTTCAGATATACAATATTTATATTGAAGTATATCTATTAATAATGGAGATTCACTTCCGGTCTTTGTCTGTAACAAAAACTACATCACTGCTTACATCACATTACCCAAAATCGTCATAACATAGAATAAATACACTCAAAATTTGAACATGCAACATTAGACAGTCCTCATTGTTTTTTAAAACAAGTTTTAATAAATACATGACTGGTATTATACATCTATATATAGTTTGTTTTATTTTAATACATATTTAAAGTTTACATTTCAAATTGTTTTATTTTTTAATCCTTTAATGAGATTTTACTTACTTGGGGTACAAACTCGCTGACATTGAATTTTTTACTCCCACCCCTCGGGCAATATGTTTCAAAAATCTATTTTTACATCACCCAGAGAGTGTTTTTTTATTTTGCTAGTATCTTTAATATACTTCTAATCCCCTTTAATATTAGACTGTATGGCTCTATTTAAATCTTTTATTACAATCACATTATTACCAACCTATTCAATTTCATTGTTAAAATGAACAGTCTGTTGAAACTAATAGGAAATATGACCAAAGATTTGATTTATCAGTTGAAGTAAAGAATGATTAGTAGGAAAGACAGCATTAGAAGACAAAATATACAAAGCTTTAAAATGAAAGGGGAGAAAAAAACTTCTTTAGCTAATACTAAAAAATATTTAAAAAAAAAGATAAATCTAAGTTAAATGTTTATCTAATAAAGAAAAAACTTTTTAGCTAATACTAAAAATTTTTAAAAAAAAGATAAATCTAAGTTAAATGTTTATCTAATAAAGAAAAACTTCTTTAGCTAATACTAAAAAAAAAATTTTTAAAAAGATAAATCTAAGTTAAATGTTTATCTGATAAAGAAAAAAACTTTTTTAGCTAATACTAAAAAAAAAAATTTTTTAAAGATAAATCTAAGTTAAATGTTTATCTAATAAAGAAAAATCTGCAGAGTGGTGTATTGTCAGTGTGGGAGTCTATATCCTTTTCACTAGCACAAGACCAGGGAAATTACTTTTGTTGAGGTGGGGCGCACCACTTACCATCAGCTCCCATATGCTTTAATGCACAGATCAGGTTACCCAAGCTGTGCTACTCGTGCACTATGTTGGTGAGGACCGGTATTGAACCTATAACATTGCAATCCCTTGGTGGATTCTCTACCGAATGAGCTAAACCGGACCCTTAAATGTTTATCTAATATTTCTAATAGTTACTAAATATTAGACATTAAACTTTATGAAAGTACTTTAGACGAGTAAGATATATTTAAAGAAATATAACAATATATTTAAAATACTAACAGATAAACACTTAGATTTTTTCAGTATTAATGTTTATATATAAATCCATGCAAACCATCTCATTCTTTTATCTATACACCTTACATATTTCTATACCTTATTCCTAACTTAGAACTAACACAACGTTGCAAACCTAACCAGTTTGAGTGTAAAGATGGACAATGTATTGAGGCTAACAGAAAATGTGATGAATATTTTGATTGTGCTGATGGCTCAGATGAAACCAACTGTAGTAAGTAAATTAGAAATAAATAGACTATTGTATGAAATTAAATGATTAAAACTTAAATTTAAAAATATAAATAAAAATTAGATAATTTCCAAGATTTCACTATTCTTTTCTACTAATTCATTTACAAATCTCATTTTAAAACATTCTCATTAACTTGGAGAAATTTATTAAATAGATTATTAAATAAAACAAATTTAAAATTTTATTCAAAGAAATATACTAACAATATAATTTCCATTGACTGTCTTATTAATATTAATATCCTTTTAATAAAACCTAAATCTATTTCATAACCATCTTTTCTATTTATATTGCACTCTTCCTTTACACATTTCATTTCTTTCACCTCCTCACTCAGCCACTTCAAAACGTTGTCAACCTAACCAGTTTGAATGTAAAAATGGACAATGTGTAGATGCTAGCAAGAAATGTAACAAACAATTTGATTGTTCTGATGGATCAGATGAAGCCAATTGTAGTAAGTAGATTAGCAAAAATAAACTAGATATGATTGTAAGATTTAAGATTAAATTAATCACAAGAACAAAAATTAGATCATTTAAATTTCCAGAATTTTAAAAGAAAACTTTCCTATATTCTTTTTCATTTAGAGTAACTATTTTAACATTTTTAATAATCTGAAAAAAATATAAAATTCAACAAAATTAATTTTTGATTAAAAAATACTAACATCATTCATTCTATTTCTTTTATTCCCATAATAATAATATTTTGAATAAAATTTCATGTTTTTGTTGCTATGCTTTTACTTTATAATGCACTCTTTCTTTTACATGTCTTTTTTTGCACTGCACCTAACACTTCTTTCATCCCTCATTTAGCTACTTCAAAACTTTGCCAACCTAATGAATTTGAATGTAAAAATGGACAATGTATAGAGGCTAGCAAGAAATGCAATGAACATTTTGATTGTTCTGATGGGTCAGATGAACTTGATTGTAGTAAGTAGCAACCTAATTAGCAACATATGTAATTGATGATAATTTTTGTTTAATTAAAAGATAGCATGCCATTGATGTGATATTTTAAAACAAGATCACAAGACATAATCTTCTCACTTGTACATTTCCATGTGTATCTGCTAATCTTGGATTTATTAAACTCTAGATTAAAAGATTCACTTAAATATAGGTTCTTCTTTTTTAACACAATCACTGGACTGTTTTCATTGTATAGCAAATCATGTGTAAATATAACTATATAAGATTTCAGTCCTAATCATTTTGATTGTAGAAATGAACAACCTATAGAGACAAGGAAACAATGTGAGAAATATTTTCATTGATCTGATAGATTAAATGAAAGAAACTCTAGTAAATGATCTTATTTCTTACTTCTTGTTTTAATAAGATAAGAAACATACAGAACTTCTTCAAACAAAATTACTAATTTAATCATTTCTTTTTCAGTATACAAGGGTAATTCAATAAATAAGGGAATTTTTTTTTGATAAAGCAAAATATTTTTTCCATTGTTTAAAATTGTTTTATTGCGAAAATCATTTGGTTCTCCCAAAAATATTTGTTTTGTGGCTATTCAAAATGGAATCAAATCAGAGTGCCCTAGGCTTGAACAGAAGTTTGCAATCAAATTTTTGATGTGTGAGAAGTGCCATTCATATGAAATTTGCAAAAGAATATGTGATTTGCATGGAGAAGTTTTAGTAAAAAAAAATGTATACAAATGGGCTTACCTTGAGTTTGCCTCTATAAGGCTGAATAAAAAAAAAAAAAAAAAAAAAGAACAAAAAGAAACAGTTTGTAGTAGAAACACTTAAAATCCAGTAAAGAAAATGTTCTGGGCACAGTGGTCAATAAAAAAAATGTGCTGCCAATCTTTTGGGTCATGATAGAAGGACCCATCTTTATTGATGTTACACTACACTCTCCTTGCCGAAATGGTGAGATGGCATGTCAATGCTCATTATGTTCTGGCACTCATTTACAAATGGAGAGGTGGGGTTTTAAGGGGTCAAACAGAACAAACGATGGGTAACAAATGTAGGAAAATGTATTACAAAAGAGTAGACAATTACAGTACAGAGAAGTGGGAATACATCCAACAATAGAGTTATGAGCTGACTCACATTGGCTTACTCTCAAGCCATAATTGTCCCTGTTACTTATAGTAACAGTCGGCGCATTAGTCTATAGGGTATATCATCTATAACAGTTACATTCAGGCTTTTACTTCAAATGGAGTGATGATGTGTTGATAGTAGAAATATTTGTATACTTATCTCTCTAGATCGGTATCACATTGGGAGAGGCTGGAATCCTGGTTGCTGGGCTGTTGTTCAGTTGACTGGCAATTCTATGATGTCTGGAGTGTGGAAACCAACTTGGGGTCTGAGTGATATCTTATCTTGTGCCATTTAGAGTTTTTAGTAATAACACAAGGCTACTTCTTTTTTTCATGAGAATTGTATTTCCTCTAAAGTCACAACTGCCAAGAGCAAAAAAATCATGTTTTGCTCTCTCCTTACATTCTCCCAGACTCCATTCATTCTCTCACCTCTCACTCAGCCACCTCTCATCAACTCATCCAATGAAACAATATCATGTGGCTATGATGAATCATCATTAAACTTTTCCATTCTCCTCTAAGTCAAAATTCATGCTAAAATCTGTCCATGCTAATTAACATATCAGGTTACACTCATAGCTCCACGTCACCCCCATTATGTAACATTGATTTCCTTGAAAAAAGGTGCAACTATAAGCCGTGCTTTTTATTGCCAACTCCTTATTTATTGAATCACCCTTATACTTTCTTCTTTTTTTTTTTTTTAATGTATTCTTTTTATTGCACTTTTTTCTTTTTGCACTGCAACTAACAAATTTCTTTGCGTGTCTCTTTTTCACACCTCATCAGCCATTTCCAAACGTTGCCAACCTAACCAATTTGAGTGTAAAAATGGACAATGTATAGATGTTAGCTACAAATGTGATGACTATGTCGATTGTTCTGATGGGTCAGATGAAAGCAATTGTAGTAAGTAATCAAACATAGTAAAAACTCCTTTACCAAAATATTGATATTTTAAATAGATCCTATTTTATTAAATGTTCCTTAACATATTTTATTGGCATGTCTTTTATTGTATTTTGATTTAGATCCATCTAAATGTAAAATCAGATCTACCCATAGATAAACGGATATAAATAATTTCTAATAAATTTCAGTTTTTCATTGTACAATTATTTTTTATTAATGAATCAGAATTAAATGAAAACGATTAGAATTAAGTAGTTATCATCATTGTCAATTATTATAAAGTCACATCACAGGTATATCATTCTGATTGACCAATGAGTGTGTAGATAATTCATAGACTCTTTCCTATTAAAAACAAGGGGAAAGAACTCTAATTAAATAATACGTTTAGAATTATGTCCCTTGGAGATTTAGATTTAAAAAATTCATTTAAACTTTAAACTTAAAAAAATTTAATTTAAAATTTGAAAACCAGTTATCTGATTGAACCACAAATTATCTTATCCCCCAATTTAGATCATTTTAAAAATATTGCCCAAGTAAATATTTATGATAAGTTGTTTTTCGTTGGTGAGCATACAAAAGTCAGATCATTACTTTAACCATATTTTTAATAGTTATGAGAAAAAAATCACTTTACTTTCAGGTATACATTAATTATATTGAACTATGTACACAATATGTTTCTGTTTTAACCCTCTGTTAGCTTTACAACATTTCAGATTTTAAAATGGACAATTTAAAGAGGCTAGCAAGAAATATGACCAAAGATTTGATTGTTCAAATCAGACAAAGTCAACCGTTTTAGAAAATCCACATTTAGAAGACATGAAATATACAAAGTTTGAGACTAAAAATTAAAATGTCTTTGAATGATTGATAAATAATAAAATATCAATTTTGTGTTTAACCAATTGATGTTGACATTGAAAATTATCCGTCATAAAATAAAGTTTTATAAGATACTAAAAACTTAATAAAGCATTTCCAAATATATAACCAAAATACAAAATGTAGACCAGACCAAGTGCTAATTAACAAGAAAATAAGAACTTGTCACCTTGTGGATTTTGCTATTCTGTAAAAATGAAAGAAAGCAAAAAGATAGACAAATACTTGGACCATGCAAAAGATTTGAAAAACTTTGGAATTTGAGAGTAAAGGTGATATCAATAGTACTTAGTTCACTTGGAACAGTCCGCTAGGATTTTTGGGGAAAAAATGTCTAGAGGAATTGGAAATTCAAGGAAGACTTGAGACCCACCAGACAACAGCATTGTTAAGATCGGCTAGAATAATCAGAAGTGACCTGAGGAAAGTTGCTGTCACTCAAACCCCAGTGAATGATGACCATATATCACTGGTGTAAAAACTCACCTAGAAGTATATGACATTTCCATATTATATATAAAAATTGTGTTTATTAACTGATATTTAAATAGAAGTTATTGCAAACCATCTCATTCTTTTGTTTATATACCTTATATATTTCTATACCTTATTCCTAACTTAGAACTAACACAACGTTGCAAACCTAACCAGTTTGAGTGTAAAGATGGACAATGTATAGAGGCTAACAGAAAATGTGATGAATATTTTGATTGTGCTGATGGCTCAGATGAAACCAACTGTAGTAAGTAAATTAGAAATAAATAGACTATTGTATGAAATTAAATGATTAAAACTTAAATTTAAAAATATAAATAAAAATTAGATAATTTCCAAGATTTCACTAATCTTTTCTACTAATTCATTTACAAATCTCATTTTAAAACATTCTCATTAACTTGAAGAAATTTATTAAATAGATTATTAAATCAAATTTATAATTCAATCAAAGAAATATACTAACAATTAAATTCCATTGATATTAATATCCTCAATCCTTTTTAATAAAATCTAATCCATTTCATAGCTGTCTTTTCTATTTATATTGCACTTTTTCTTCTATACACATTTCATTTTTCCATCTCCCAACTTAGCCACTGCAAAACCTTGTCAACCTAACGAGTTCAAATGTAAAAATGGACAATGTATTAAGGCTAGCAAGAAATGTGATGAAAAATTTGATTGTTCTGATGGATCAGATGAAGCCAATTGTAGTAAGTAGATTAGCAATAAATAAACTAGATATAATTGTAAGATTTAAGATTAAATTCAAATTTAAGAATTAAAATTAGATAATCTAAATATCCAGAATTTTAAAATAAAATAAAACTTAATTCAGTATAAGCATTTTAATACTTTTGTTAATCTTAAAAAAAAAAATCATAAAATAAATCGGGATTAATTTTTCTTTAAAAAAAAGTACTAACATTGTAGTTTCAATTTATTATTATATTATTTATTATATTTTATGAGATTATTTGACATACTTTAAAGGAAATCAACTTTTTGTTGCTATGCTTTGAATTTATAATTCTTTCACATGTCTTTCTTTGCACTTCACCTAACACTTCTTTCATCCCTCATTTAGCTACTTCAAAACTTTGCCAACCTAATGAATTTGAATGTAAAAATGGACAATGTATAGAGGCTAGCAAGAAATGCAATGAACATTTTGATTGTTCTGATGGATCGGATGAACTTGATTGTTGTAAGTAGATTCACAATAAATAGACTCAATGAAATTGTAGGATTATAGATTAAATTAAATCTTAAGAATTCAAGTTAGATAATCTAAATTTCCAGAAATTTAAAATAAACTTCAGAATGTTTATTTTCATCTAAGTTTCTTTTTAACTTATAAAGGTATTCTAATAAAATCAAAAAATACATAAAACTAAATTTTTCTTTTAAAATAAATACTAACATCTTTCTTTCTATTATTTTTCTTCCCATAATGATATTAATGTTTTGAATAAAATTTCATTTTTGTTCCTATGCTTTTAATTTATAATGCAGTCTTTCTGTTCACATGTCTTTCTTTGCACTGCACCTAACACTTCTTTCATCCCTCATTTAGCTACTTCAAAACGTTGTCAACCTAATGAATTTGAATGTAAAAATGGACAATGTATAGAGGCTAGCAAGAAATGCAATGAACATTTTGATTGTTCTGATGGGTCAGATGAACTTGATTGTAGTAAGTAGCAACCTAATTAGCAACATATGTAATTGATGATAATTTTTGTTTAATTAAAAGATAGCATGCCATTGATGTGATATTTTAAAACAAGATCACAAGACATAATCTTCTCACTTGTAGATTTCCATGTGTATCTGCTAATCTTGGATTTATTAAACTCTAGATTAAAAGATTCACTTAAATATAGGTTCTTCTTTTTTAATACAATCATTGGACTGTTTTCATTGTATAGCAAATCATGTGTAAATATATCTATATAAGATTTCAGTCCTAATCATTTTGATTGTAAAAATGAACAACCTATAGAGACAAGGAAAAAAAATGTGAGAACCATTTTAAATTGATCAAATGGAACAAGCTCTATGAAATAAACTCATTTCTTCTCATCTTGTTTTAAAGATAAAGAAAAATACAGAACATCCACAAAAAAAAAGAAAAAATTAATTTTTCTAATTATTTCTTTTTTAATCTATATTTTCTTTTTCAAAATGTCTACCTTTTATTTCCCATGTCTCTCTTTGCACTGCTCTTAACAATTTCTTTGTGTGTCCTTTTTTCACACCTCATCAGCCACTTCAAAACGTTGCCAACCTAACCAATTTGAGTGTAAAAATGGACAATGTATAGATGCTAGTTACAAATGTGATGACTATGTCGATTGTTCTGATGGCTCAGATGAAGGCAATTGTAGTAAGTAGATTACCAATAAAGTGTCTGAAATTTGTACTTTGTAATTTAGGATTATATTAAATATTACTGCTGAAAATAAATAAACATTTCAGAATTTGAAAATAAAGCTGATATAACGATTGTTTAGCTGAAGGCAATTGCACTACGTAAATTAGCAATAATTTGACTACATTATGAAATTGAATGATTGAGGCTTAAATTTAAAAATACATATACAAATATACATAGACTCATTCCATGAATTCAAAATTATTTTCTATTAATTCATTTATAACTCATTTTCACATTCTTATTAACCTGAAGAAACTTTCTTAACATATCTTTATTTTTTTATTTTTTAATATTGAAAACAATACTAATAATATCATTTCTATTCACTTTAACATTCGTATCAATACCATAAATCCTTTTCAAGAAAGCTCATACATTTTGTTCCCAACCTTTCTTTTTATATTACCCTTTTTTTTTTTGGAATTGTCCTTCTTAACACACTTTCATCCATCATTTAGATACTTCAAAACATTGCCAACCTAATGAATTTGAATGTAAAAATGGACAATGTATAGATGCTAGCAAGAAATGTGACAAAAGAATGGATTGTTCTGATGGATCAGATGAAACCAATTGTAGTAAGTAGATTAGCAATAAATGGACTCAATGAAATTGTAGAGTTTAGGATAAAATTAAATAATCTAAATTTCCAGAAATTTATGATAAAACTTTCTAATGTTCATTTTTATTCAAGTTTCTTATTAATCTATAAAAATATTCTAATAAAATCATAAAATGCATAAAACTTCATTTTTATTTTAAAAAATACTAACTTCTACTTAATAATACTAATGTTTATTTTTTATTTATTTTATTTTCAAAATAATATGAATGTATTTTTAAAATCTTCTACTTTTTGTTCTCATGCTTTCAATTAATATTGTGCTTTTTCTTGCTTTTATTTTGCTTTACACTGCGACTAACATTTCTTTCATCCGTCATTTAGCTACTTCAAACCTTTGCCAACCTAATGAGTTTGAATGTAAAAATGGACATTGTATAAAGGCTAGCAAAGAATGTGATGATCATTTTGATTGTGCTGATGGATCTGATGAACTTCATTGTAGTAAGTAGCAACCTAATTAGCAACATATGTAATTGATGATAATTTTTGTTTAATTAAAAGATAGCATGCCATTGATGTGATATTTTAAAACAAGATCACAAGACATAATCTTCTCACTTGTAGATTTCCATGTGTATCTGCTAATCTTGGATTAGTTAAACTCTAGATTAAAGTAGTAAGTAAAGTCAGCGGAGTGGCCTATTGTCGATATCAACCGGACAGTGAATGAGCCTATCCTGTTTTCACTAGTGAGATTGTGTTTGTGTCTGAGGTGGATATCCACACCTACCATCAGCTCCCCACTTTACTGCACAGATCCAAACTGTGCTATTTATGCACTGAGTTGGTGAAGGCCAATATCAAATATAAACCCTTGTGAGTCCTTGGCAAATGCTCTACCAAATGAGATAAACCAATTTTCTTTTTATGCAATCACCAGACTGTTTTCATTGTATAACAAATCATGTATAAACATGTCCATATAAGATTGCAGTCATAACCAATTTGATTATAGACATGAACAACCTATACAGGATAGGCTTACAGACAAGTCACGTTGAAGGCACTGGTTCCTGCTAGATCATCAAAGTTAAGCAGCAATAAGTCTGTTCATTACTTTAATTGGGTCACTATTTAATCATCAGCTGTTACTGTGAGAAAATGAATATCAAAATGACTTTTTTCGGCATTAAATAACCCAAAAAGGCTTGATATGCCATAAAACAAAACAAACAACCAACTATAGAGACAAGGAAACAAAGTTGAGCAATATTTTCATTGATCTGAGTGATCAAATGAAACAAACTCTAGTAAATCATCTTAGGTTTTATTATCTTGATTATTTTTTTAATTTGATGTTTTTTTTTTTTTTTTTTTTTTTTAAAGAAATGCATGAAACTTACAAAAAACTAAATTATTAATTCATTAATCATTTCTTTTTCAATGTTTCTTTTTTTCTAATTTTTTTTTTCATTTTATTTTTTAAAATCTCTCTTTTAATCTCTCTTTTTTAATATCACTTGTCTTTCTTTGCTATGCGCCTAACAATTTCTTTGCGTGTCTCTTTTTAACGCTTCATCAGCCACTTCACCGCATTGCCAACCTAACGAGTTTCAGTGTAAAAATGGACAATGTATAGAAGCTAAATACGAATGTGACGACTACGTTGATTGTTCTGACAACTCAGATGAAAGCAATTGTAGTAAGTAATTAAATAAAAATAAAAAGTTGCATGTCCAACTATAGATGTATTCAAATTTTGATTATGAAGTAGTTATTGTAAAAACCTCTGTCCTATAATAGTCCTTACATTTAGTGTATGGAATTTATATGTTTTATAACCAAATAACTGCAAAAACTTCACACTTGCTGGTGGTGTTAATTGGAAGCTCCATCAGAAACAACTGCCCAGTCAAGACTGAGTATGGCAGTGAGGCAGGTGCATACACAACAAACATAACAGTGTTGTCAATTTCTGCATTAACAGTTTCCCTGTATCCTCAGTACTTTGGAGACCTTACTTTTGTGATTACCCTTGTATGTATGTACGTATGTATGTGTATGTAAATCTTCCTTACGACACAAGAGTTTTATTTAAAAAAACCTGTCGCAGTTTGAGAGCTCAATGGAATATGTCTTTCTTTTTCTAATCTGTCAAAATAAGGGATACATTAAGAGATACATTTTTTGCTGACCGAGTTTTTTGTGGCGGAAGTGAAACTACAACATAAAATTTTTTAAATTTTTTTTTTTGCAACATCAAGGATTTCATTTGGAATTCATATCACAGGACTATAAAAGTTTTTAAAAATTTTTAAAATAAAAATCTGTTTTCAAATGCCTTTAAAGTAATAGAGAATTCATCATTCGCATCTGATGAGTCGGGAGAGTTAGACAATTTGTCTAAGCTCCCTGAAATAGACTATAATGCTAAATCTCTAAGTCTTTTGTTATTTCTTTACTTATATATATATATATGTGTGTGTGTGTGTGTGTGAGGAAAAATAATGGAACAGTGAATAACAAACACAAACAATACATTCAATTAATCCTTGAAACAATACTCTTTCCTCACCCATAGACTGACCCCCCAAACTGTCTCCACCACTAGAGCCACACATCTAAGCACTATCACTAATCACTCTCTGCCTAATTTACCCTACACTCTTTGATTCTTCTATCCTCACCCCTCCCAAACATATGTACTACCTACTTCTGTGACAACCTTCATTTCCTTTCCCCCGCCGCCTCCTTTCATCTTTTCCTCGTCTATTTACACTCTGTTTTAATACAATAAAGTTCATTCTGATGAAGCTTCCAAAACCAACAGAAGGGAAATAATAATTATATATATATATATATATATATATATATATATATATATAACACCTATTATGGGACAGGGTTAATACAATAGATATAATACTTTGTATTCAAACAACTTTATGACAAATTAGAAAAATACACCATGAATCTAATCATCATTATTTTCAGATTTTTTTATTTTATTTTGAAGATACCTTTTAGCAAAAAAACTCAATGAACGTGTTTGAAATTTTATTCTAATTGTTTTTTTGTTTTTCAACAGGCCAAGAAAATTATTTGTATTGGATAGGAATATTAGAAATTATTTGTATTAGATATGAATACTTGATATCATATAACCGTGTGTAAAAAACTTAAACTGGTCAAAAAATGTAAATATAAACGTACATTGTATGTAATTCCCATACCTGTAGCCATAAAATAACCCCAGACAGGTTGACATGCTGTTAAAATCAATCAGCATAAAATGAACGTGATTCCCTAACCTCTAATCATAAAATAACCCTAGACAGGTTGACATGCTATTAAAATCAATCAACATACAATGAACGTGATTCCCTAACCTCTAATCATAAAATAACCCTAGACAGGTTGACATGCTATTAAAATCAATCAACATACAATGGACGTGATTCCCTAACCTCTAATCATAAAATAACCCTAGACAGGTTGACATGCTGTTAAAATCAATCAGCATAAAATGAATGTGATTTCCTAACCTGTAGGCATAAAATAACCCTGACAGGTTGACATGTTAAATTTCAATCAATCATAAATTATATTCATATGTCTTCATCATTATCCAAATATTTTGAGTTCTTAATACAAAAATAATTCAATATTTTGACATGTAAATAAATATAGCACAATTAAAATCAAGACTGATAGACTTATGGGCATGAGGGGCATTGGCATGCATGTATGAATGGGAGTAGATTTTTCTGTTAAGGAACTAACCATTCAATTCAAAATCATTCAAGAATATTTTCAAATATGCTTTTATTAGATCTATCTTAGTTCTCTTAAGTTTCTGTGGGAGTTCCCATGGCATTGTGGACAATGCGCTCGATTGCAACATTGTAGTAAGCGAGATTGAACATGTTTTGAAATTCTATTTGTCCATTTTTTTTATTTTTTATTTTTTTGAGACAATGTTTTGAAATCTATAAAGAAATTCTAATCAAATTATAAAATTCACTCAAAAAAATTTTTAAATACTAACTTAAAAAAAAAAAAACTAACTTTTTGCCTTCAATTTTCTTTTCTTCCTATAATATCATGAATATTTTTTTTAAATCTTCTCTTTTTTGCTCCTGATTTTTCTTTCACTGCATCTAACACTTCTTTCATTTATCCTTTAACTACTTGAAAACGTTGCCAACCTAATGAGTTTGAATATATAAATGGACAATGTATAGAGGCTAGCAAGAAATGGGATCAACAATTTGAATATTCTAATGAAGAATATTGTAGAAAGTAGAAAAGCCACGTCTAGATGATTTAAAATTTTATAACTAAATGAAAAAAAAACTAGATTTTTCTCCAAGCGCTTTGTTAAAGTCCAAGTAGTGTAGCCACACAATAGTATTGACACTGGAAGAATTCACGTTTTATTTTATCAGAGTGATCAGATTTTCATATGTTTGATAATCTGTCTATAGCAGTCCATGCCTTTCCTATGCATATATTGACATCATCTACTGAAAACAATATATATATATATATATATATATATATATATATATATATATACACTACTGACTATTAGTGTTTAATCCTCATCATTGAAAATTTTACCCTGTTTTTTTTTGTTTTTTTGTTTACATCCAACATATTTCTATATCTTCTTCCAAAATCATTTTTCTACATCACAATATTGCCAACATAGTATCAAAATATTTTTGCAGGTTATTTCAAAAGTACTAACTATAAAGTGTCTGACTGTTAGTAGACAACTCCCATGCTTCAAGGAAGCCTACTTATATTTGTTCTCCTCCATTCTTCACCCATGCATGGTGTTGAGTATCCCAGGGTGTCACCCCACCAATATATGTTCATCATACTACTCTACACTAACATTGAGATTAACATTGATTCTGTTCTCAGATGGAATTATCAATTCTATCATTGAAATTACTTATATTTTGTTCCCATCCTTTCTATTTATATTACACTTGTCTTTCTTTACACCTCATATATTGTCTCTCTTTCATCTCTCACTCTGTCACTTCATAATATAACCAACCTAATCAATTTGAATGGAATAATAAAGAGTGTATAAGATGCTAACAAAAAATGTGATCAACAAATTGATTATTTTGATGCATCAAACTGTAATAAGGAGAATAACATTAAATAGACTCCATAAAAATTATATCAGAATTTAAATTGAATTTTGTCTCGGTGTATTTGTGTGTGTGTGTGTGTGTGTGTAATATATATATATATATATATATATATATATATAATGTGTCTGTCTGTCTGTGCGAGGAAAAATAAATGAACAGTGAATAATGAACACAAAAAATATAATTGTTTGTGTTTCTTATTCACTGTTCCATTAATATTTCCTTACGTTTTGTTGGTTTTCTCATCTATTATTTTCTTCATATATATATATATATATATATTATATATATATATATATATATATGGTGGGGGGGTAAAATATGGACATGAATCCAACAATATATAGAAAATGGGATAAACAAAGTGTTCCAAAAAAGATAAATTTCTTTTAATATATTGTCCTGAAGAAGGTTTTACATAAAACCAAATGTTTAAGCGTTGACATAAACTTTATAATGAACTCATCTTTTTTGAGACACTTTTTTTTCCCATTTTATATATATATATATATATATATATATATATATATATATAAGAATAAGACAGATTTCTAAAATTTGAAAATACTTTTGTATAGATTTATCTTTTTTTGCCACCAGAATTTTCTTTTCAAAAATATATTCATAATGTTGTTGCTTAATACTAATGTTTATTTTGATTCTTATCAATGATATAGAACCTTTTCAGTGAAACCCTATTCTTTTGTACTCCTCCTTTTTCTTAATATTGCACTTATCCTTGCACTTGTCTTTCTTTGCACTGCACATTCCTTTTTTTTTCCACCTTTCAATCAGCCACTGCAAAACTTTGCCAACCTAGTGAGTTCCAATGTAAAAATGGACAATGTATAGAAGCTAGCAAGAAATGTGACAAAAGATTTGATTGTTCAGATGGATCAGATGAAGCCAATTGTAGTAAGTAAATTAGCAATAAATGGACTCTATGAAATTTCCAAAATATTAAAATAAAACTTGGCTACATTCATTTTTTTATTTATCTTAATAATCTACAAAGTTATTTTAATAAAATACTAACATTTAAGTTTCCATTTCCCTTCTTCCAATAATAATACCATGGATATTTTAAAGAAAATCCTATACTCCCTCCACCCCAACTCTTTCTATTTATATTGCACTTTTTCTTTGCACTGCACCTTTCCTTTCTTTCACCTTTCAATCAGCCACTGCAAAACTTTGCCAACCTAATGAGTTCCAATGTAAAAATGGACAATGTATAGAAGGTAGCAAGAAATGTGACAAAAGATTTGATTGTTCTGATGGATCAGACGAAGCCAATTGTAGTAAGTAGATAGGAATGAATTGATTCAATGAAATTTTATGATTTATGATTAAATTGAATTTTAACAATAAAATTTAAATAATCTTAATTTTGGGGATTTTAAAGAAAAGTTTGCCACATTTGTTTTTCATTTATGTTAATAATCTATGAAGGTATTTTAATCAACTCATGAAATAGATTTTAAAAAAATACTAACATTTTAGTTTCCATTTTCTTTCTTCTAATAATAATGATACCATGGATATTTTAAAGAAAATCCTTTCCTGTCTTTCCCCATTCTTTCTTTTTTATATTGTCCTTATTCTTGTACTTGTCTTTCTTTGCACTGCATTTTTCCTTTCTTTCGCCTCTCACTCAGCCACTTCAGGACGTTGCCAACCTAATGAGTTCCAATGTAAAAATGGACAATGTATAGAGGCTAGCAAGAAATGTAACCGACAATATGATTGTTCTGATGGATCTGATGAACAAGATTGTAGTAAGTAACATGTTGATATGCAATATATGTTACTACATTGAAATACTGCTATAAAAAGTTTTCTAATCAACTTATAAAATACATTTAATTTTTTTTTATCATGAAAATACTATCATTGTAGTTTTCACTTTCCTTTCTTCAAATAATGATAGTTTGGATATTTTAAAGAAAATCTTATACTGTTTTTCCCCATCCTTTCTTTTTTATTGCACTTATTCTTGTACTTGTCTTTCTTTGCACTGCACTTTTCCTTTCTTTCACACCCCAAATCAGCCACTTCAGGACGTTGTCAACCTAATGAATTTGAATGTAAAAATGGACAATGTATTGAGTCTAGCAAGAAATGTGACAAAAGATTTGATTGTTCTGATGGATCAGATGAAGCCAATTGTAGTAAGTAGATTAGCAATAAATAGACTCTATGAAATTGTTGGATTTAGGATTAACTTAACTTTTAAGAATAAAACTTAGATCATCTAAATTTCTGTAATTTTAAAATAAAACTTTGCCACATTTATTTTTCATTTATCTTAATAATCATTAAAGGGATTGTAATTAAGTTATAAAATTCTAACAATTAGATTTCTATTCGTTTTATTTTTACCAATAATATGATTTTTAAAGAAAATTTAATGCACTTTTTCTTTGCACTGCACCTGATATTTTTTTCATCCCTCATTTAGCTACTTCAAGACGTTGTGAACCTAATGAATTTGAATGTAAAAATGGACAATGTATTGAGTCTAGCAAGAAATGTAACCGACAATATGATTGTTCAGATGGATCTGATGAACAAGATTGTAGTAAGTAGCTTCGCAATAAATGGACTATATTGGAATTGTAGGATTTAGGGTTAGGAATGAAATTAATTGAATATCGAGGGTAAAAATGAGATTAAATTGAATACCAAGTATAAAAATTTGGTAAATTAAATTTCCAAAATTTTTAAAGAAAATTTCCCTCTATTCATTTTCATTTATTTTAATTTAATCATGTTATCAACTTATTCTAATTAACTTATGAAATACATTAAATGTATTTTTTTTATTATAAAAATACTAATGTGGTTTCTATTTATTTTCTTCCTAAATAATATCATGAATATTTTTCTAGAAAATCTTTTACTTTTTGTTCCTATGCTCAATTTGAATAATCCACTCTTCCTTCGACTGCGCTTAACATTTCTTTCATCCCTCATTTAGCCTCTTCAAAACGTTGCCAACCTAATGAGTTCCAATGTAAAAATGGACAATGTATAGAGGCTAGAAAAGAATGCGATGATCATTTTGATTGTGCTGATGGATCAGATGAAGCTGATTGTAGTAGTAAGTAGATTGGTAATAAATAGATTCAATGAAATTGTTGGATTAAGGATTAAGAATGTTATTAACTAATATTCTAGAATTTTAATATAAAACTTCCTCAATTTCACTTTCATTTATATTTTACTATCCTCTCATTTACCTGTAAAAAATTTATAAAATCTTCTTCTTTTTTTTTTTAATTCTAATCAGTGTAATTAGAAATAACTTTTTCAAATTTGGATCAATGATATCCTAAATCCTTTCAATAAAATCTGCTAGTTTTTCCCCTATTTTTATTTATATTGCACTCTTTCTTAAACTTGTCTTTCTTTTCACTGCACATTTCATTTCTTTCACCCCTTCAACTCAGCAAAACGTTGTCTACCTAACCAGTTCCAATGTAAAAATGGACAATGTGTAGACGCTAGCAAGAGATGTGACCAAAGATTTGATTGTTATGATACATCAGATGAACAAGGTTGTAGTAAGTAGATAAGAATTATTCAGAATTGAATGATTTATTACATATGAGGTGTTTAGTAACAGATTGTCGTAAGTAAGACAAAATAATAGATCATTGACAATGATGAGTGAAGAAAGTCTTTAGAAAAAGCATCGTAATCATTATAATAAGAATAAGTAATAAGGTAGGAGGTTAATAGAGAAAAACATTATCAAAGTTTAATAATGTTTTGCTCTATTATATGCAATACAATACACCGTTTCGTAATTCCGGTATATTCTATGAACTACAGTCATTGTTTCATCTTTCAGATGCATACATAAATAATTAATTTTACATTTTTTACATGGAATGATTAGAAGAAGTTTTCATGGTCAATTTAAAACCAAAACCAGCTTCCTAACTTCATTCCTTGCTAAGATATTGCATTCTGAAAGTTGTGAAATTTTGACTGTGTTTTTCTCGGTTTTTAAGTTATGGCGCTTACAACGGTCTGTTACTAAACATATTATCTAAGTAAAATATTGAAAGAAACATTCTTTATTTTCTTTGTCAGTAAAAGTCGTAAAATATATCTAATTGACTTTTTATTTTAAAATATACAAAACAATATAATTATAAAGGATTTTGTAATTCTTATCGATATCAGAAATCTTTTTAATAAGATCAAAGATTCTTTATTTCCAATCTTTCTATTTATAATGCACTCTTTCTTTGCACTTGTCTTTCTTTGCACTGCACATTTCATTTCTTTCACCACCAACTCAGCACCACGTTGCCAACCTAACGAGTTCCAATGTAAAAATGGACAATGTGTAGAGGATAGTGAGAAATGTGATCAAGATTGTTCTGATGGATCTGGTGATGAAGACTGTAGTAAGTAGATAAAGAATGGAATGATTTATTATATACATTATCTAACAAAAATTTTGAAAGGAACATTCTCTGTTTTCTTTCTGTCAGTGTAAGTTTTGATATTTGAAATGTATGAACTTTAAAATTATCCACTGCAAAAAGGTTACTTCCATCTTTCAAAGCTCGCACATTTCAAATATCAAGATTTCCAACCAACTACATAAAGGCAGACATTGTTGCTCAACAACAGAAATTTGATATTGTCTGTTTATGAGCAACCTATGATGGTAAACAGATAATGGATCATTTTTGTCAAAAAAATATTCTTTGGTAGGCATGAACTTTAAAAATTTTCTATTGCTTTCTTTTTTTACTACAAACCCTTTTTTATTTATTTTGTATGTTTGATGGTAAAAGAGTAAAAGAATGATTCTGTGGAAGTTATCTTTACTATAAATTAATGCATGTATTAAATTTCTTAATATATTTCTATTCTAATATATATATATGTATATATATATAATGTGTGTGTGTGTATGTGTATATATATATATATATATATGTGTGTGTGTGTGTGTTTATATATGTATGTAAGTTGAAATATATATATGTGTGTGTGTGTGTGTATATATGTGTGCATGTGTATGTTTATATATGTAAGTTGAAATATATATGTGTGTGTGTGTGTATATGTGTATGTTTATATATGTATGTAAGTTGAAAAATATATGTATGTGTATAAATGTATGCATGTGTATGTGCGTGTGTATATATATATTATATGTGTGTGTGTGTGCGCGTGTGTATATATGTGTGTGTGTATATATATATGTGTGTGTGTGTATATATGTGCATGTGTATGTTTATATATATGTGTAAGTTGAAAAATATATGTATGTGTATAAGTGTGTGTGTGTGTGTGTGTGTGTGTGTGTGTATGTATGAATATAAATATTAGTGTGTGTGTGTTTACATAAGGTAATTTACACACAGACTCTTCTTTATGTCTCTGTGTATGTGTTAGGTTTTTGGTTCTGAGTCTTTGTGTTAACTTTTAACACTTGGACTAAAACAATATTAATAAAAGCATTTGCATTTTTTTTTTAGATGATTTATCCTTTGAAATTTATACATATATATATATATATATATATATATATAAATTATGGAATGAAAACTAATTGTATAAGACAGGAATTTAGACTGACATATTTTGCTATTGAACTAGTGTCATCAAAATGAATTTATTACTCCAGAAAAAACAAAATCTTAGCATAAGAAGGGAGAGATTTGTGCTATATATATATATATATATATATATATATATATATATATGGTGTATCATTTTAACTTTATCATTTTTTTTTCTTTCAAATGAAAAATGATAAAAAAAAAAAAAAATATATAGTATATATAATAAAAATTTCTCTAGTGGGTGCTCAGAGCATTTTTTTAGTTTAAAATTGATCAGAAAGTTTAAATTTATACAAAAAGCAAATAAAATGACCATCTGCAGGGGTATCCCCAGTTCTAACAGGATCACTGGGACTTTTTGAAAGAAAATTAATAAGACAGCATTTATTCATACAAAAAGCAAATAGAATAAATTTTGGCCAAATTTGCTTTAGTAAATTATTTTTATCTTAGAGTTCTAGTGCTAATTTGTAATATTTTGAAATAGTGCTAACACCCTTGGAAAAGGTATACATTCAACTATTCTCCCTTTAGCTATGGGTAAATAATATGGCAGACTGGACTCTTTACCCTTAGTTAAGAAGCCAGTCTAGGAGGAGGAAAACTCTGAATTCAAACCTGTTAAACTCCGCTTACGAAATTGACCATGTGTCACATGCTGCTTATGCGGAGGGATCAGGTATATATATATATATATATATATATATATATATATATATATATATATATATGTGTGGATGATATCAAGTATTTCCTTGATAGGATTCAACCAAAATTTGAGAACTCAAACATTCATATAAAGATTTGCGTATTTACATATACAGAGTATTATAAATAAATGAATAAATTGATACCTTGGTAGAAATATAAATTTATTTTGGCATTTCTTTGCCTCCTCAGTCTAATTTGTATTAGTTTGAAGACCTCACACCCGGTCTTATTGATATGATCTTCCCGTTTCACTGTTTTTTATGTTTTTTTTTTTTCAATTAGTAAAAATTAGAATGAGTAGGCAGAGAAATGCTCAAATAAATCTGTATCTGTACCAAGATATTTCATATATATATATATACTAGCAAAAGTGCCCGGGCCATGACCAGACTATATATAAAGATTGGACCATAAATAGGCCAGAGATCCTGAGCTGAACGGCTTAGACTGGGATTTTGTTCACTAAAATTAAACTAAACTGCTGGTATTGCTATAATAGAAAGCAGGCAGCGAACAATATTTTATTATCAGGAGCAGCTGGTATACGGACAGTTCCGAAAATTTTGGTTTAATTCATTATATCCCTTAATCAGTAAAAATCAATAACCAAATTTGGCGTGTTTCTTAGTTAGAAGAATATTAAGGCGTATGCAAGATTTCGAATCTGAGTGACCTCCCGTTTCGGAGTTATACGTCGACACGTACATACCAAACTTCCTATATATATATATATATATATATATATATATATATATATATATATGTCCTAGTCTGAATTTCTGTTTCTCCTTTCCTCTTTTTCTCCAATTGTGTGTCTGCATATAATCATGTGCATGTGTTCAATTGTCTATAAATTTTTATATACAACAACACCTTGAATAGTTTGAATAATGTGTTCCAAGGTCTTAATCTAATGGAAAACAATTTATTCCAACAGAAAAGAAAAAGAAGAAATAATAGTGAATTTAATTTATATAATTGATACATGTCAGTAGAGAAAAATAAGAAAATGTATACATTATTTGCAATTAGAAAAAAAAAAGTTGTATTTCCTGGAGTCTAAGGTACTCAAGGTGATTCTGTATATATTATATTTACTCAATTTCATATTGTGGATAATTATATATTCATGACTTTGTTCTTGTTCTCTTTTTTTCAGGATATATTATTTATTTTTATTTGTATATATATAAACATCAACCACTTCTTTTGTACTTTCCTCATTTGCATTTATCTTTTTATGTTATATTGTGTCTGTGTGTGTATATATATAACCAGTAACTAGCAGAAAATATACTATATATATATATATATATATATATATATATATATATATATATTTATTAGGGAAAAATTTTTGTTTGTTTTAGAAGCATGAAAAAATGAAGCTCAGAAGCAAAATGATGAACATTGTGTTCTTAATCTATTTACCGATATTCCGAGGGTAATCCCTCTTTCTCAAAGGTTTGAGATAGACAATATATATTGAATATAGATGAATATATATACTCATCAGATATACCAACAAAGAAGCATGTGTGGACTCCAAGTCCTTTTTTTTTTTTCTTTTCTTTTTTCCTTTTTTTTTTTTTTTTTTGGGGGGGGGAGATGAGGAAGCAGATGGGTTCATGATTATTCTCACTGAACAAATCATAACACCTCAGTTTGCAGCATTGAGTGTGTGTGTGTGTTTATTGTGTTTTCTTTTTCTTTTCTTTTCTTTCTTTTGTTAACTTTGCTTTACATGTTTTGAATACTTTCTCTATGTGTGTCTATGTTATCTTATGTACCAGATTCTACATATATATATTTGCTTAATTTTTCTCTGCCAAATCAGATGGCCATGAAACCCAGGGTCACAGCTAAAATATCCATGATATATATATATATATATATATATATATATATATATATTTATTTATTTATAGTCACCAATACAATTAAAAGTCCGTCTTACCAATGGTTTCAGAACATCACTTTTAGGTGATTATCCATCATCAGAAACGTTTCTGATGACGGATAATCACCTAAAAGTGATGTTCCGAAACCATTGGTAAGACAAACTTTTAATTGTATTGGTGACTATAAATAAATAAATGAATAAATACAGCTCTTACAGAAGTAATTGAGCACTTTATAATCATTTCTCCAATAATAATAACAAAAAATTAACTATATATCACAGATATTGACCATTCTCCTAAGAATATGCGCAAATATTGGAGCACCACTAACTCACTAAGTGAGATTATGATAACCATACAATGTTGTGATATATATATATATAATGAAAATGACATGGCCTATATATTTGATTAAAGTTAATAACTAAAAGAAAATGTTGAAAAAAAATTTGATGTACTTACAATTAAAAGCTGTTGGAAATGAAGCATCTGAAAAAAATAGATAAAGGATTTGTAATATTTTGGGCAATTCTATCACCTTCAACTGTCGATGTGCAGCTAGTGTATCTTATAATGACAGCTCTTTTTCATATTGAACACTCTAAAAAATACACAAGAAAACAAAAGTAGAAATAAAATGATATATATATTTAGTGTATTATTTTTCTAAAACAAAAAAAGTTATTTATCCTTTCTGTGTTTACATTGAACACTTTTATCCTTCATTATCAGAAAATCAATTATATTGATACTATTTTATTTATGTCTCATTACTAGTGTATATATATATATATATATATATATATATATATATATATATATATATATATATATATAATGTTATTAGGAATATTTTTGGTTACATTAGAACCATCAGAAAATATAAAAGGAACAAAATACAAAGTTCTAAAGAATGAACATTGTATTGCTTTTGATCTGCTTTTATTATATCCAGTATTTTGGGTGGCCTCCACACTTTTCAAAGGCTTCTGTAAACAGACTGAGTGTAATTTAAAAAAAGATTTATCTTATATATATATATATATATATATATATAATATACTAATCCAATTAGTAAACCCTAGCAGGAGGAAAATAACCCAGTAGATAATTTGTTAGTAAAAAATATACTACAAAACTTTGCCTGGGAAAAATTTAAAAAAAGAAAAGACCAAGAGAATTGCACCAACCAAAAATAATCGATTAACACTATAACACTTTGCAAAAAAAGATATGTGTATATATATATATATATATGCCCATAGGATTGTCTAAAGCTAAAATGTAAAGAGTGCTTGATACCTAAGTAGAGCAAATAGTATATATATATATATATATATATATATATAGTGTGTGAGGTGGTCACTGTTTCAGCTTTTGCTGGAATGGCATACCAAAGGCAGTATTATTGATAGAGTGCTCAATATAAAATAGAGCTGTTATATAATATAATAATATAAATATACAAAGGTTTTACATATCTATTTATTAGGTGACAAAGGAACATTCACGACCATATTGGTTTCATGCCTTTGAAAGATCTTCACCTGATGATTGCATCGCATGAAACTAATATGGTCGTGAATGTTCCTTTGTCACCTAATAAATAGATATGTAAAACCTTTGTATATTTATATATATATATATATATATATAAATCAAAAGCCCTTTTTTTCTTATTCCCACTGTACAAATTGAAAACTTTCGCTTTTGCAGCATTGCACTTTTTGTTGTTGTGTTTTTTTTTTTTTTTGTGTTAACTGTTGTTGCTTTACATTGTTGCTTTTACACTTGCACTGCACTGCGCGCCTCACTGTGCTTTTCTCTGTCACATACACAGCTATAGATGAATGCAAGCCTGGTGAATTCCAATGTGGGGATGGAAAATGTCTTGGACCACGAGGGAGGTGTGATGGTCTTGTCGAGTGTGCTGATGGTTCAGATGAGTTTAATTGCTGTAAGTAGCTTTTCATCAGAGACAAGAGAATCTAATGAATGATTCCCAGGAACAAAAAACAAAACCTGCAATACTATAGCAACAGATTTATAAATTATGCATTATTACTAGTAGCTGAAAACATGCCCTACAGACAAACAAAAGGTAGAACTGAATAGTATTGATAATGATATTATATATATTGATAGTATAGTGGTGTCAGAGATAGTGTTTAGATGTGTAAATTATTATCTAAAACAAAAGATAGAAGTGAATAGTAAGGATAATGATATTATGTATATTATAATAATAATAATATTAGTCATATAGTGGTGTCAGAGATAGTGTTTAGATGTGTACATTATGATCTAAAACAAAAGATAGAGCTGAATATTAACCCTGAAGATCCTCATGGTGAAACTCGAGTAGGTTAATACCGTGTACCTTTATGTTAATATATATATAACTAATAATATAATGGAGTCATAGATCATTTTTAAATGTCTACATGAAAAAATAAATTTTGTATTACAGGTCTTTAAAGAAAAAACAAAAATACTTAGATACACTAATGACATTTATTGAAAAAAAAAGCTTCAATATTATTGGGTAAATCATAGATCATTTTAAATCAAACTGAACCAAATGAAATTATACCAATTTAAAGATATTGAGAACTTGAAACATAGAAATGACTTATTTTGGCATTAAATAACCCAAAAAGGTTTGATATGCCATAAAACAAACAAACCAAACCATAAATCATTTTTATTGATGTGATATTTTATGTCTCACCTGCAACAATTGCTGTTTGTAATTTTATGTATTTTTTATGTATTTTTAAAAAAATGTTTACCTTTTGTTTTTTTTTAATTTGTTTTGTTGTGTAGAAAAATAAAATCAAGGAGTGATTTATATTGTATTAAATTACAAATGCTTGTGTTTTATAGCTTTAAGATGTACTTAATATCAATTTGTCATAAGTTTGAGGTTTACAGATTTAGATATCAGAATATGTAGTCCTTCTATTTTATGTGTCTTTGCTTGTATAATAAAACTTTGGCACAAGTTAGATAGTATGGCCCTACATGTTATATATATATGAGAAGAAAATATTTAAAAAATATAACAAACACAGGATGTTATGATTAGGGGAAACAATTTTATGTGTCAATACTTAAGCATTTCGGTATATTGTACCATCTTCAGGACACTGTTAAGTAATGTTTATGTGAGGGACAAAATGAAAGATGTTAAGTGTATAGTGAATGTGTGAATATGATGTTATTAACCGTTAATTTTTATATGTGCGTTTATTTACGAAAGCCAATGACATGATCAATGCATGTGCAAAAATGTAAGGTAAAGATCATATGATGATATATATATATATATATATATATATCACTTATTATACCATTAATTAATGTACTAAGATGTTTGTTACATCTGGGCAATACGAGTTGTGTGCCCTTGTTTTATTGTTGATTCACTTGGTAATAAACCTAACAGACATGTTTCTGTGTCATGAGTGAGAAAGCTCTGAATGAACGAACCCAACAATAACATCTTAAAATAAGATTTAAAACACTTCTCTTAAGACATGAGGGGGATGCTGAGAAGTTCTCAGCTCAACCAAAAAGAAAATAGGTTTTTGCTTTTGCTTTTTTTTTTTTTTTTTTTTTTTTAGAATTCTCTTCTTTTCTTTGTTAGGCTGAAAACTTTTTGGTTAACCCCTCATACTGTATACTCTCTATCACATTTTTTCATATACATTTGTATACACCAGTGATGCCCCCCAAAGTGGATGGTACTTTCCCGCTGGGGGGCAGTGAAAAGATCTAGGGGAGTGGTGAAGTAAAAAATGGTGGTAGAGGTGGAGACAGAGTTGAATTAGGAGCAGTTAATAGACAATTTGTTTTTTTACAAAATCTAAATGACAAAATATATCATAAATGCTAGGGTAAAGGAACACGTATGCAGTTTATACAGAATAAAACTGAAGTAAGAATGCATAGTTTTGTTATGTAGTCTGAAATTGGTCAAATGCCTGAACATTTGCTTGACACCTGTACACAATACGTCAAAAAAAAAAGTATGTTTTTACACGTGTGTATGAGGGGCACTAGGAATTCACTGGGAAGTGAAGGGGGTACTAGCCTGAAAAAGTTTGGGAACCACTAATATACTGGTTCCTCATCAAGAGAATGGTTCTGAAGGATTAGCCATTTCCCTGTTTAACATTTGATATTCACTTGATATTTTTATCTATTTTTAGCTGTTTGCCGATCTAACCAGTTCCAATGCCGTGATGGTCAGTGTATTGCCAAAAGGAAAAAGTGTGACGGACGTCCTGATTGTCGTGACCGATCAGATGAATCTGGTTGTCGTAAGTAGATGCTTAATTTTGACTAAATTATCCAAAGTAATTTCTTTTTCCAGTTTGTTATAAATATATTGGTGTCTGAATTTTTATTTGTCGCATAAGGGAATTTATGGTGTATGGAAGTGTGTGGTGTGATGGTTAGAGTGGTAGGAAATGGACTCGTCGACCCGAGTTCAAATTCTGAACCAGGCTATTTGCATTTCATATAACACCAATACTCTTGGAAATGGTATGCATCCAACTACTCTCCCTCCAGTTATGGGTAAACAGTAGGGCAGACTGGGCTCTTTAACCTTGGCTAGGTAACCAGTCTAGGAGAACAAATCTCTGAATTCAAACCTGTTAAATTCCACTTAAGAAATTGACCTTGTGTTGCTTCCTGCTTGTGAGGAGGCGTTGGTAATATATATATATATATATATATATATGGGAGTTTATTTTTATTTGATATAAAAAGGTGCTTAAATTTTTGTTCATTATATAAGGGAGTTTCAATTCTTATTTGTTATATAACAGTGTTTGAATTTTTGTTATATAAGGGTGTTTAAATTGTTATTTGTTATATAACTGTGTTTATTTTGATCTCTTATATAAGTGTATCTGTTTTTATTTGTTAGCAAATGTTATGATCATTTCAACATTGTAGCCCAGAGTTTATGTGCATGTGAATTTTAGACACCCCTCCTCCCAGCGCAACCTTATCCTTCACGTTTTCTTCATTCTGAAAGATTCTGATGATGCTACTCAAAAGTTTAGAGACTTACCCTGCAAAATAACATTTCACAGAAAAGAAAGTAGTAAAAAAAAAAAATTCACATCACATTTTTTTAAAATCATTCCACCAAAAAATGAATGATTTAAAAAGATACATGAAATGTCGAAGGAGACGTGAAAATTCAGTTGAAGAAACTGATCAATCTTTTGAAATTTCTAGTACTTTTGAGTAGCGCACCAGTGAAAGTGTATGTGCATATATATATATATATATATATATATAGGGGTAAAATATGGAAATAAATTCAACAATTTATAGAAATTTTATATTATATATATATATATATATATATATATATAAAAGAGTTTTATCATTTGCTTGAAGCATTGTAAACCAATAAATATATATATATATTCAAAGTTGAAGAAAATGATTGAAAGTGAAAAATATATCTGATGGTAAGGATGAAATTTATTGTTGTGAATTTTGGTAGAAACACGTGTCGACAAATAATAAAAAATTAACACCCCTACCAAAGTATATATATTTTTCTTACAATTATCTTTTCAATATCGCCGTTGGATTCATTTCCCATTTTTCCTGGGATGCGAGTATGCTCTAAGAAGCTACATGTGGAGGCACAATGAAGTCCTCGAGATTGTTGCGAGACTGCAAATAAAGCTGTTAATAACAAAGCAGTACATTACGTTAAAGAAGGAAACATTTTGAAATTTTCGCGTAAAAATAGGCACATTTTGTCACTGCTTGATGGCTCCATGGACTGGCGCATTGCGTGCGACTTGGAACATGAACTCGTTTTTCTAACTAAAATAACGTTAACAGCCCAGTCTCCTGATATTGTCATTTGGTCTGTTAATCGAAAGAAAGTTTTTATCATTGAATTGACAGTTCCATTTGAAGAAAATCTTGACTGGGCACATCAGCATATGTTGGAAAAATATGAAGATCTATGAGAACAATATGTCAGAAACGGATGGATAACAGATGTATTTCCTATCGAAGTCGGATGCCGTGGATTTATTACCAACTCAACCTCAGCATTTTTGTCTAAACTTGGACTTTCTCCACCAAACAAGAGGAAATACATAAAAAAGACCCAGGAGAAAGCTCTAACCACATCAGCGTGGATATGGCAGTCCTATATTGTGACATCAAACCGACAAAGTCTGGTGGTATTCGTGAGATATTGTTGGGGCACTCTGGGTTAGTGGTAATGATGCTTCGGCCCTGAAACCATGCCTGAACCCAGAGTCATCATCTGATGAAGGCTTTGTTGGTTGCAATGCTACTGTGTAAATAGCAGTCATTGTATGAAGATTATTTAATGTGCAAAAGTTTCCAGCAAAAAATGTTTTTAACTATGTATTTAGTGTCTAGTTAAAAAGGGGTTTCTTTCTTCTTTTCTTTCCTCTCTTACTCTTTCCTACTCTTCCTTCTCTTTTACTTTCTTTTCTATTATTCCCCCTCTGATTCAGTTTAATTTCTTTTCCTCCCTCTCTCTATTTCAATCCACCTCCCTCTCTCTCTCTTTCAATCTCTCATGATATACTTCATTCTTTCTTTTATTTATTTCTGTTTTCACTTTCTATTATTAAGTTTTTCTATCATTCCTTTAAATCCTTTTTCTTTCTTTTTTTTTTATCATTTTACCTCCTTGCTTTTTGTTATCCATGCATGAACTAAGAGACCTTCTTGATTACAGCGCCAAGACGCACATGTCCTCCAAATCATTTTATGTGCGGAACTGGCCACTGTCTACCAGAAAATAGACACTGTGATGGCTGGAAGGATTGTCCTGATGGCTCTGATGAGGTTGAATGTCGTAAGTAGCCACCAAGGGACAATGTTTATTTACACTGGGATGCTAAACGCCACCATATTCTATCCATTTATAGTCTGCCTTGAAATCTCATTGTGGTCAGTTCTTGTTTTTTTTTTTGTTTTTTTTTTAACTATCCCACCTATTTTATCTGTTTGCAACCCTTCTATATAATTTTTTAACTGTCCTGTTATTTTAAAAAAAATTTTGTTTTTTCCCCTTTGTAAACCCAACTTATTTTATTTACAGTCTCTCACCTGTTTTTATATTAACTTAAAAAGATAGATGTTCATTTGTATCCTTTTTTTATTGACAAAATTTATTCTAGAATCTTTCAACTATATTTATTTCATTTAAACAAACACAGATACTGTAAGTAAACCAGATATCAAAATGACTTGATTCGGCATTAAATGACCAAAAAGGGTTGATATGCCGTAAAACAAAACAGCCAAATAGCCAACTATATTTACGCACTCTTTTTTACAATATTTATTCAGTAACACTAGACCAGGGAGTTTTTTTTTTTCTTGAGGTGGAGTACCACACCTACCGATAGCTCCCAGATGATTTACTGATTTACTCAAGCTGGGTTACTCATGTGTTGAGGTAGTGGGGACTGATATTATTATTATTAAAGAATAAAGCAAGTTCCAGTTCAATTTGCAAATTAATAATTTTATAGAGTCTGTATAAGCACTGAGTATCCTTTTTTTATTCATCCAAATTCTTGATATAATTGAGATGAATATGAAATGCTAATTAGAATTCTTCCCTCCTTCCTAAATAGAAGCATCAGTATCATCATGGACAACTGTTAACTATGAAATCCTAATTAGAATCGTTCACTCCTTCCCGAATAGAAGTATCAATATCATCATGGACAGCTACTATGAGATGCTAATTCACTTCTTCCTAGTAGGGCAGACTGGGTTCTTTAGCCTTGGTCTAGAAGGAAAACTTATTTCAAAAACCTGCTTTACTCTGCTTAGAAATTGACCCTGTGTCACATCTTGCCCAAATGGGTTGGGTAAGTAAATACCCAAACTATTTGATATTGCTGATGAGCAATATTTTTTTTTTCCAGTATGTTAAAAACTGGTTGCATATATATCAAGTTATTTGTACATGATAAATAAAATATTAATTGAACATTCATAGAAATTTTGCTCATTATCAGAAAAATATAATGATACTGATGAATAACTGTTTCATATAATAATGGAATTTATTGTGTACAGTGCTCAGGTGCACCACAACTCATCAAAGTCTCATGTCTAGTACACAGAATAATGTATTAGTGTCAGGAACATGAACAGCATACAGTAATAATATACATGTATGTGTGCGCATATGTGCATATATATGTGGAGGGGGTATCAGGTATAGTGTTGGCGGACTACAGGAAGCATGGAGGCTTTGAAAGTTGCAGTGTTTCGGCAGTCCACAATGCAGGCAGCTTATTCCATGCCTCGGCAACTCTGAGCATGAAAAAATGTTTCCAAAAGTCATGTGAGCTATGCTGTTTTCTAACTTTGTAGGCATGCCCATGTGTGTTAGAAACATGGAGATCAAAAAGGTGCTCAAGGTTGCTATTGTTAAGATGATTAATGACCTTATGAGCGTTTACTAGGTCAGTTGCCAGACACCAGAGTTTCAACGAATCCATTCCCAGGGCAGCAAGATGTTCAGAATATGGCAGATATATAAATTAATATTAGATTAGAAAAACATTCCTCTACATATCTATCTAGGAGATAAGTATTAGAAAGTATTTTCTTTAAAAAAGATCTCCTTAAAAAATGTCCTATTTTATGTCCATTTTGACGTTTGTTTAAACTTATAATTACGATTCATTCAAACTTAAAAAAATGGATAACAATGATCTATCTCCCATTTTTTTGACTACCCAAAATGGCTTTTTCAATGCAAACATATTCCCAACATAAATGCATGTATTTGAAATAGATTTCTTAGATATTGCTATTTGTAATCAGCACTCAAAGGAGTAATAATAAACCCGTTAAAAAGGATTATATTTTCTTCTCTTGATTCTTATTGAGATTATTCTAAGTTCCAAAACCTTGAGTAAAACTTGTTTAATCATGTTAGATAGAAGCACCCAGATTCATATATAAGTAAAAAGTAAAGTCGTCAGGGCAGCCTAAAGTCGGTATCAGCCAGTCTGCGAGGGAGTCTATCCCCTTTTCAATAGCGCTAGACCAAGGAGATTGTTTTGGCATCTGAGGTGGAGCGCCACACCTACCATCAGCTCCTTTTTACCGCACAGATCCCTGTGTTACTCATACGCTGAGTTGGCGGGGACCGGTATTGAACTAGGAACCTTGTGTTTCTAGCCGAACGCTCTACTGACTGAGTTAACCCGGCCCCTATCACCTATTGTTGTAGAGAAGTGATGATACCCCTCTAGAATAGAATGGACTGTTCTATTTTCAATATAAACATTGACTGTGTTAGCCTCAGGACCCATCTTTCTTAGTGAGACTAACTAATAAGATTTACGACTGTTCACTCATTCTTGTAATTACTATCAAAATAAACTCTTTTTCATTGTAAGATATGATTTGAGTTATCATTTAATATAACCAACTCCAGTAACATTACAATACCGATAAATAAATAGACTCACCTAACAATTTAGAAAAAATGTATCAAGTAGACAAAAATGAGATGTGTGACCTTTCAAATGAAAGAAATAATTTATAATTGATAAAAATCTAAATCAATTTGAATCCTTTTAATCTCTAAACTCAATATTTTGAGATGAGTGCTATTTTACTATGTATCATAAGCCCATGCTTGGTAAATTTATTGTAGGTAAATTATTTGTGGCTAAATTGAGAATTCAGGGTTTAGGGAAATCCTATATTATAAGAGCAAAAAATCTTATACAATGAATTTGCCATGTGTTTCATTTATCTCATGATAAATTTACCTAGAATCCCAATCTTTTGGGCTCAAAGACATCTTATCAGATACTACTAATAAAAAGGTGTCCCATCATAGTGTAATGGTTAGCAAGCTAATCTGGCAGATCCATTACTACTGAATAGTGAGTTCAATCCTTGCTGGATGACCCACACTATGTGTCATATGCTACCTGTGGCAAACAGGTTGGGTAAATAGAGACTACTAATAAAATGCTAAAATATAGCAATCCTTCACAACTTTTCTTTTAAACTCATGGATTTGGTATACAAGCTAGCTGGTTGCACACGTTATGCTATTAAGTCACTTTTAGGGTAGAAGCACTTCTCTACTCTGTGTTGAATAAAACATTGTTAATTTCCAGCAACCTGGTCTTGCATTTTCATTCAGTGCTCAGTATTTTATTTATATATAAAAACATAACAATAGTGTTAAAATTCATTTAATTAAAAACGTTATTAAAAACATATATACTCTTTATAAGGGCACTTTATGTAGTGTAATGGTTAGCAAGCTAGATGAGCAAACTATTGTTAATGAATTCCCTATACTTCTGGCCTGGAACTAAACTAAGTTTAGCTTAGTAAATGACTACATTTTTTTAATATGTTGATAATAGGGATGAGTATCTTTATATAAATAGTTATTATTTTAACTGTGCATTGTTTAGATTCTGTTTTAGAATTTAGAATAGATTATGCATTGTTGATCTGCTTTTATAGTTATTTATTGTAGTTTTGCTATTATAATGTATTATCATTTGTAGCATGAAATGGTTTATATTATTGTTAACAGGAACAACATTGATAACATGTGCATTATTATAGCTGTTTATATGAGGCATGTTCAAAAAAAGTATTGAGATTGAGGCTGTATTTACCAAAACAGAAATAAGCAATGAATGAAACATTGATTTTCTTCAAAATAGTCTCTCTAGCATTCGACACTCTTATTCCATCAGCTTTTCAAATGGTTAAACAAAACTCTTTGCTGACAAAAATTCTATCAGCAATACTGAGTAATATTTTTTTTAAAATGAGTAAAATTTAAATTTATCATTAGAACCAATAACTGTCATGGCTTGACTCTGTGAACGAAGATGTTGACTGCAGGTATGTTCGTGGCTGATAAGACCAATGCTGAACTGACAGGCTAGCTTGCTGTTGCTGCAGCTCTGGTCAAGGTTTGATGGCATTGTGTTGTGGCTCTTCCTCCTATGCCTTTTGTCCTTGAGGGTGACCCTGCAAGTGTTTTCAAAAGAGAAGACTAACAATGGTTAGTAATACTAAAATCCTAGCTCTGCTGGACACGACATGTCTCCAGGATGAGAAATCATCACCTACCTAAGATCACATTGTATGGCAAACTGTCTACTGACCATCATCACAGAGGGGTACCAAAGAAGTGATACAAGGACTGTTTGAAAAGATTCCTTGGTGCCTGTCACATCAACCATCGCTGATGATCCAACCTTGCTAACTAACTGTACAGATACATTAAACTGATATACAGCCATATTCAATTGTTTTAGATTTTATAGAATGTTATTTATATGACTTGCTGTAGCATCAGAAACCTTCAGACCATTGTTTCTTAACTCTTTGCCTATCAAATTCCCACCCACCCACAGTTGTACCAAATTTTCTTGGTATTTTTTACCTGTATGATGGGATCTTTCAAAGTTTACTATCTATTCACCTCACAACTCATTCTATTCAAATGAAGTCTCATTATTATTGTAATCTGAGTCCTTCTGATCAATTATAATGAACTAACCATCAGTTTTTGTACTTTGCTTGGGTGTGGTATTGCAGTGGTGGGAGAGCCACTGTGAGCGGTTTAAAGTAGGCAAAGAGTTAAACTATTTTTGCATCTATTTTTTCTCTTATTGCTTCATATCTAACTGCTCATTTTTTTTCTGGGACTTTTTATTTCACTCTACAACTTAGAAAAATGAATGCTTGCTTCTGGGTAGAAACAAATAGAAATGCATGTACTTTTAAGATCCAACAAAATATTCAGTGTACTTCCTTTTCGGGCATCCATGGTGCACCTGGTGTTTGATTTGGTTATAATGGTACCAAAAAGAATATCAGAATTTTAACTGTACCAGACTAGAATTTCTCTTGGAATCCAGACACCTCACTTCCCATCTCAGTCCCAAGACAGAACCTCCTCGGTTAAAATGCAAAAAAGGACAAAACTTTCTCAGTTGAATTATTTGGATTTTTTGTGCTGTTAAACTCATCTTTATTGTTATATACACAACATTTTGGCCAATGTACCCTCCGATAAAGATGAAGACGACATGTCCGAAAAATTCAAATAATACAAATTATCGAACCTTGTCTAAAAAATTCAAACAAATAGTTTCTCAGTTGAATTAGAATACGACAAAAATTTTAACAATTAGTCACCTTTTTTTTCTCCATTATATTTACACTTACTTAAAAAATGTTTTTACCTAGCCTCATATTCTAATTACACATTTTTGTAAAGTTTAATCATTTTCTTTTTAGCTATTCAAAAATAAAAGAATAATAAATTTCATATTATATTTCCTGATGGGGTTTTGTCCTATACCTTTTTCTCTTACCTCTATCTCAAATGAATGTCAACCAATACATCTATTTTTTTTTTTTTTTTTTTTTTTTTTTGTTAAAATCAAGAAAATTCCGTGGAAAAAAAACATTATAAATCTGACCATCCCTCACAGTTTACCTGTTGGCATGAAATCCCTGGATGGATTGACATGTTAAAATCAATCAGTCAACAAATAGATGCATGCTGGGTAATATGAAGTATGATACTGCTTTTGCTTTAACTGACCACAATGTAGACTATTGTCGTTTAGCATCCCAGTCAATTGTCCAAGATGCATAAGTAAACCACTAGACCAGTCTGCTGATGCTCTCGCTACAGTCATTGTCATCCCTTATCGCTGCTTCTATTGTTGTTGTTGTTTTGTGTTTACTTGTGTTTATTTTTATTCTTTCATTTTACCACCCACATTGTGTTTTTTTTTTTTTTGACTGTTGTCCTCATCTTTCATTTTACCACCCTTGTTTTTTGTACTTGTAAATATAGAAATTTAATTTAATTTTTTTTTTACTGTTGTCTTCATCTTTATTGTGGTATGTATAAACACCACATTTTAGATGTATTCTCCAGCCTTCCTTAGGTGTTCCCTGTATAGTAATGACTCAACCTGGGAAATCATTTTTAACAGTTTGACTATAATTCTAAAAACAGTCTGAAAAATCAGAATTATTCACATCAAGCCTCATCTAAAAAATAGCAACAAATATTTGTTTGTAAGGAGTAGGAAAATGTATAAAAAGGAAAAATAAATAAATAAAAAAGAGAAAGGAAAAGAAAAATGAGGAAAGAAAAACACAAATTGGTAGACCCATAAATAATGGGAGGAACTTCACTGACGTATCTGATTGGGTATTTATGTGGCGCTCCAGCTATATAGTTGTAAAGATGTTTGAGTATGGGATGGGTCACTCCAGTGAGAGGATATGATGCTATAGACCCAAACCTTCCAGGGGGAGGGGGGGCATCACTGACAAATAGTCCCAAACAAGTTCATTTAATTTTTTTTAAGGGATAAGAACATCTGGTCCTAGAAGCACCATTAAAGGGTTTCAGAAGCATTTTCACTTTTGCTTGTAGTCATATATCCTGCCACAATTATTTCTTCATCTTATTCTGCTTTATCCAAGATCTTCTGTGGAAAAACAATACAGAGTGGAAAAAGGGTCAAGGGGGAATTAATATTAACTTTGTTTTTGTTTGGACAAGGATTACAGGCTGGGGTAGGGTATTAATAGATTAGGAGTGTAGTGTAAGAGATGTTGTTAAATACATACGTTTTGCTTTATAAAAATCTCTTTTTCAAATTTAACTTTTTGCATTTGTCATAATTTACATATTCATGATGCCACACTCACACCTGTAAAAATCAAATTTTAAAATTTTAGATAATTTTTCCAAGGTACATATATATATGTGTATGTATATGTTGATGGTATTTCAGTATATGTGTTTGTGTGTGTATATATATATATATATATATATATAAAGAAATAACAAAAGACTTAGAGATTTAGCATTATAAATCTCTAAGTCTTTTGTTATTTCTTTACTTATATATTTGCTCTGTGACTCTAACATAAAAAGCACACAATGAGCTCTCAAACTGCGACAGGTTTTTTAAATAAAACTCTTGTGCCGTAAGGAAGATTTCTTCTCTGGACTTTTGGATTATATATATATATATATATATATATATATATATACATATCCATACACACAAACAAAACTTGCTCAGGAAACTTTATTGAATATTCAAGACCTTCAATGAAAAAACAATATACCAAAAATTATATAGACAAGAGTTGAGCAAAAGTCAGTGTGCCCATGAAGCTTTATTGAATATAAGAGAACAACATGAGTCTATAACAAGTGACCATTAAAACTTTGACCCATTTAATCTACAAGCCACTTAGATCTATACAGGAGATATTTAACTGCAAAGGGAAGTAACTGTGTTCATTTCCATCCTAACTATTCCCTACAATATTAATATACTACTAATTCAAGGGTAAATGTATACCAGGGGTATCACTATCAATAATGAAAAGATATCAGTACAGTAATGTGGTAGATCTCTAAATAACAGCAAATTTACTTGTGATTCACAAAAAAAATCCTTTTGATACTTAGAATAATTTTTGATTTTAGAAAAAGATTTTTTCTTAAAAAGTTATTTTAAAAAAAAATCACCAGCCAGAACCTTTTTCGTCCGATTTTGAAGCATCCTGATGAACCAGCCCAGAATCAAGAGAAAATGTTCAAAACTCTGGAGATTTTATTTCAATTTTGTATTAATAATAAAACATTGGTATTGTCAGCTGCTGCTGCTGCTATGATTGGATGGATGTCTTGTCAGTGCACTTATTGTTTTTCTCCCTTTTTGTTTTTGTTTTTTTACTAATCTTCTATTTTCATGTTTCAGCTTTGGTCACATGTGGTTCTAATGAGTTTACCTGTGGTGATGGTCAATGTATTCCATCATCCAAACGTTGCAATAGAGAATATGATTGCCGTGATGGTAGTGATGAACGTAATTGTACTCGTAAGTATTTGGAGATATTCATTCATAAAAATCATGATTGTAATTGTAGAAGTAGTAAGTATGGGACATATTCATTCATAGAAATGATGATGAACATAATTGTAGTAGTATTAAGTATTGGGAGATATTCATTCATAAAAATGAATGTAATTTTAGTAAGTATTTGGAGATATTCATTTATAAAAAATGATTGATGTTATTGTAGTGGTAGAAGTATCGGGCAATATTCTGAAGGCTAACAATATCTACTTTGTTAGCAAATGCCTGCTACTGAGAGGTAATTTTAATTTTCTGTCAGCAAACACCTTCCACTAGCTCCAACGAACACTAGTTTTTCAACTGCTGCCAGCCTGAGAAATCCAGCCTGTTTTATTTCAGTTCTTAAAGCTCTCATGCAAATTCTGGCACACAAGAACCTTTTAGTTTTGCAATGTGCAGAGCGCAGGTGATCATATGTCGCTTTCATCGGGGAACAGACTGCGCTCACTACATGTTCATTCATAAAAATGAATGTAATTATAGTAGTAGTAGTTGTAGTAGTAGTAGTAGGGATTGTGAGATATTTTTCTCATTTCTGCTATAAGATCATCCAAAAAGTCTGCTTGGTTCTACATAACTCATCACCAGTATAAACAAATCTCCTGTGTAGGTAGTCCAATGTTCACATCTTTAACTGTTGGACTCTCATACATACAGGCCGATGAGAGTTGTGTGTATATTATTATGGATTATCTCGTCAATTTTCAATGTATGAGGGTTCACATACACAATGAACACCCACACAGTGATTTGTTTATAGTGGTGAAAGCTTGTGTTGGACCATCCACACTTTTTGGCACAGTTGATAGGAATGAATTGGTGCATCAAGGGTTGCCACAAACCCAATCAACGACCGATCTCAGGAATTTTGAATTCAGAGTTATCCCTCTCCTAGACTGGTTACCTACCCAAGGCTGAAGGGCCCAGTCTGCCCTACTATTTAACCCATAGCTGTGTATATATATATATATATATATATATATATATATATATATATGCGCACACACACACACACATGAAATTTGAGTTGTGGTAATATAGTCCCATAATCTTGTATTTTAGGTTTTAAACATGCTCTGCTAATTTAGCATTGAGCACTTTTATAGGCAATCATTTTTCTTTTTTTGCTATACGCCATTATATTATATTTATATAATGTAGTTGGAGGCATGTGATGTAATGGTTATCATCGTTGGAAATGGTTTTATCAAAAGTTCAAATCCTGCATGAGGCTGTTTGCATTTCACATAGTGCTAATACCCTTGCAAAAGGTATGCTTTCAAGTATTCTCCCTCTAGCTAAGGGTAAATAGTTGGACAGACTGGGTTCTCTAATCTTGGTACAGCAACTAGTCAAAGAGAAGGAAAACTCTGAATTTCACTTTGTGCCACATCCTACATATGTGAAGAGGTTCGTATATATATATATATATATATATATATATATATATATATATATCACTAGACTAACTTGCTGACCATTAAACTATGCCAGATACTCATGATTGGTAATTTTGTTGACGTTATTTTGATGATTATAAAAATAGATATTATTGATATCAATTATTTCGAATCCTACAGAATGCCGTGATGGAGAATTCCGTTGCAAAAATGGCAGGTGTATCCCTGAAAATAGAATCTGTGACGGACGTAATGACTGCAGTGATGGTTCCGATGAATCCGACTGTGGTAAGTTATTTGACATTATTAATCTTTCCAATCTGACTTACCAGTTATTTCCCTTCACTGTGAAGAAATAATCCAGTTATATTGAACTTTCCTGTTGTAAATTTTTTGCCCTTTCTATTTCCGGGTTTTATTTATTTATTTTTTATTGTAATTAAGTAAGTAAAGTCTGCGGGATGACCTATCGTCAGTATCTGCCAGACAGCAAAAGAGACTATTCATAATAAACACTTTTTATTACTTAGTTCTCAGTCGGTAGAGCGTTCGGCTAGAAACCATAAGGTTCCTAGTTCGATGCCAGTCCTCGCCAACTCAGTGTATGAGTAGCACAGGGATCTATGCGGTAAAATAAGGAGCTGATGGTAGGTGTGGCGCTCCAACTCAGATGCTAAAAACAATTTCCTTGGTCTAGCGCTATTGAAAAGGGGATAGACTCCGTCGTTGACTGGCTCATACCGACTTTAGGCCGCCCCGTCAACTTACTTAATTTTGGATATTACTAATTATGTTTCTTACTTAATTACGTTCACTTAAACAACAGCAGGTACTGTAAGCAACTTGAGTCCTTTGTTTATAAAAAAAATGACTTGATTTGGCATTAAATGACCTTAAAAAGGGTTAATATGCCATAAAATAAAACCTAATTACAACCCAAAAAATAAAAAACGAACAGAAAATTTACAAAGGGAAAGTTCAATATAACCAATACTCCTTTCTCATTAAAAATAATCAAGTTGTGCTGATAGTACTATTGTATGACTGCACGATTCGGACTTTAACGAAACGGAGATAAAGCTAGATAGGAACTACACAAGGATGCTGCATGCTGTCTTAAACAAATCCTAGAAGCAATACCTCACAAAAAAAGTAGCTGTACAGCCACTTGTCTCCTATCACACAAACCATCCAAATAAGACAAACAAGACATGCTGGACATTGCTGAAGAAGTAAGGATGAACTCATAAGTGACATTCTCCTGTGGATACACAAGTGTTGGCCAACAAGCAAAAACTTGTATTCATCAGCTCTATGCAGATACCAGATGCCATGCTGAGGACTTACCTGGAGCGATGACTGATAGGAACAAGTGGCAAGAGAGAGCCATAGGAATCCATGCTGTCAGCATCACTTGATGATTATGAAGTTTGATATTCAAAATAATCACTTTCATTTTATTTCCTGTTTAATTCTAAAGAAAAAAAATGAAAGGTTTTTCAATAATGGTTGACCAGAGCATTACAAAGTCAAGATATCATTTTATCATCATGTTGCTTATGACTTCATTTAAATTTCAAATTTAAAGATTTAATCTTGATTCTTTTAATTATATTCTCGTACATATCACTTTAAATGCTTTTATTTTTAAATCTGATTTTCTAATTGTTTTAATTTTTCAGCTGCTTGCCGAGCTAGCGAGTTCAAATGTAAAAGTGGAGAATGTGTATCTGTTAGACAGAAATGTAATGGCCGTAAAGATTGTTTGGATGGATCTGATGAAATGGGTTGTGGTAAGTAAATTGAATAGATTATTTCAAAATAAATGTTGAACCAATATAGTTTGAAAGTTGATATAACCTCTCCTTATATATATATATATATAATGTATGTTTATTTGGGCAACATTTTTTCATTAAATAAAACAGAATCCTTATTATTTTCTTGAAAGTCCCATTTTTGGCTGACCAAGTACTTTGGGTTCGTATCCGAACCATTATCAAGTGTAATGTAGCCGTTCGTCACGGTACCAAATAGATATATTTGTTGCGTAGTGCCTTTTCTGTGACGGCACTAAATATCTATACGTTGTATACTTCTTACGTCTTACTCTGGTCTGTTCTTCCAGCCGTCTTCTGATCGTCTAGTCTTCTGCCTTCTATCTTGGTCTGGTCTTTCTTATCTGGGTTCCGTGTCTGGTTCTGCTGGGGACCATTTCTTATCAGAAGCCTTGTGTCATTGTTAGCTTTTAGTAATAACAACAAAATTTCGATTTACTTTTGATGTTAGTTTATTCCGGAACCCCAGACCAGACAACTGCGCGCGGAGAGTCACATCTTGCTAGCTTCAGTCCTAACTCTCAACTAACTAACTGCAACTGTCACTGCAACTAACTGAGTTGCTTACTCCTTAAACCGGAAGGGGCTTTCTATCGCTTCCGATTCTCACGATCATCCCAGAACGCAAGATCAGAGTGAGGTCGAACATTGTCACTCACTCTCAAGGCCATCAGCTGTACTGATCGCCATAAGGATTTCCTTAAAAAGTAATAGGGATCCAATTAATATGTAACACAAGTACTCGGTCAGGCAAAAGTAGGTCTTTCAGAGAAATAATTAATGCTTTTAAAGATTGTAAGATCAAAAAAATATATATATATATATATACAAGTGAGAGTAAAAAATTATCTACACTCTTATTTTTTCAATATATTTACACAGTTTACATAGATGCATAAACAAGGATTGAAATGACATTAAACAAAATAACTAATGTTTAAATTTAAGAATGATTTTCCAATTCTCTGTTCCTTTCAGAAACTACCTTTACTATCTCAATTAATCCTGGATCCCTCCGTGTCCGCACTGGATCCCGAGCTGTGTTCACTTGCGACGTCCGAGGAGCGAGTGTACAAACTGTTGACTGGCGTAGAAGATCAGGGGTAAGCCATTTTAAACATATCTCTCTCTCTCTCTCTCTCTCTCTCTCCTGTCAGCTGGGGCTGTAGAGCATGCCAACTGCACCTCAGCAGAGGGGTAGCCACCCCCCTCAATGGAGCCACCTGTTGTCCATGGGTGGCAACCCATGATGCTTATGGATAGAACCCTGGTGGCTGAGCAGTCCATGACTTACAACATTCCACTTTGACCCTTACTTGGTCTTGATCGGCAGTTGCAGAGGCCCCTCCGATCAAGTGTCTGCTCACATCAAGCCCTAGCACCTACATGATTGTCCCAATCATATTGCGCTTCTGAGGGTCTTAGTGTCCTGGGTATGATGTTAAACTGCATCTAGTGGTGAGGTTCCAGTTCTGGAGCTCTAGAGAGCTCTAGAGAGCACTGCCATTACTCTCAGGTCCACTTTGATCTGGAGTGCTAGCATCTATTAAGGTTCTCTCTGTGGGTTAAATAAATTTTTAAAAATGTGTTTAAAAAAATGAATTTTAAAAATCTGAATACCTAACAAGAATGAAGAAAATAAAAAAGTCTTTGGCATAAAATAACCCAACAAGAGTTGTCATATTGCAAATCCAACCAACCAACCATTTTCCCTCTCCTTCTTTCCCCATCTTTCTTTCAGCTAAGATTTCATTTTTGTATTTTTTCCATTTTTCTTTGAAGTCTCAAATTGATGAACGCCGAAGCCAAATCAGTGGACATCGTCTTGTGATTAATGAAATTCGACCAACTGACGCAGACGATTACATCTGTACTGTTATCATCAATGGACAAGAAGTTACTGCTACAGCCAATTTGGGAGTTGATTTATGTAAGTATAGGTTAACAGAGAAATGATAAGGGGAAACACGAGTATTAAGGATAGGGGAAAAGGTTTACTAAGCAAAGATACAAGGTGAACAGAGTAATTAACAATTGCTTGGTTAAATTAACTAATCCTGTGAGATTTCATTGTTTCTCTCTTCAGAGGTTTCCTCAGACATTATTTATAGGGAAAACAAATGATTCCATCCTCATTATTTAGTTTCTATATCACAATAAATCATTTGAAATTCTTTTGATTTTTAGTCTTAAATCCTCCCATGGGAGTAAGAATACACTGACTGCATCCCCAGCACAGAGGTATGTCTTCTCTCTCCACCAAAGAAAAACATTTTTTAAAAATGGGTAGAATACTAAACTGCATCCAGTTGTGGGGGATCCAATTTCTGGAGTTTTGGGCAGTGTAGAATCCCCACTCCCCACTGCCATTACTCCTTGGTCTATTCTGACCCAGAATGGTAGTACTGGTCAGCAGCAACATTGAGATTTGTTTTGTATTCTACTCAGTAACTTTTTACTGTTAGTTTAACTCTTAACATCCTATACCATCTCATTCCACCCACCCGGTAGTCACATTTGTTTTTCTAATCCACCCCAAATGATAGCCTTTGTTTAAATGTAATATTAAACATATTTAGAAGTCTTTATTTTTAGGCAAATAACTGGTAACTTTAAATGAAAAGGAAATTGTTTAAAACACTTAGAGGAATGGGGCTCTGGACTTAGAAAATTCTCAACAGGATGTTAAGAGTTAAACCATTATATTCTTGAATAGAGCTTGTTGAAATCTTTATTTTGCACATAAAATATATTTCTCTTTCCCCACTTATCAAAGCTATTTTTTTCTTTTTTGATATAGAAATTCCATTCCCTGGAAAAGAAAAGCCAATTAAACATTAAACATGAATTTTTTTGCGTTTTTTCTACACATGCTGTTAAAATTTTTGATCATTGAAGGGGTGTGGTGTAATGGTTACCATCGTAGGAAATGTACTCAACAACACAAGTTCAAATCCTGGGCATGGCTGTTTGCATTTTACATAGCACTAATACCCTTGGGAAACATATGAATCCAACTATTCTCCTTTCAGCTATGGGTAGTAAGGTAGGCTGGTATAGCAACTGATCTAGGAGAAGAAAAATTCTAAATTGAAACCAAAGTGACTCTCCTCTCGTTAGTCAAAAAAGATACTTTGATAGCTTCTCGCCTCTCTTCACATGAGGAAGAATTTAACGTAATGATTTTTTGAATGAGAATTGGTAAAGTTATTAGATTACGGAATGATAGCAATTTTTCTGAAACACCCTGTATTAGAGTTGAAAGTTCAAAGAGTTAAAGATTAATTAAGAAACTCTTAAATTATAAACATCTTTTTCAATGAATTATTTCTTTTTTTTTTTTTTTTTCCTCTAGTGATTCCATTTGTAGTAACAGTGACACCACGTGTTCTTACGGTCCAGGAAGGAGAAACAGCCAAATTTATGTGCCAAATGTCTGGATCATATTCTGCTACTTTACAGTGGACCAGAAGCCAAAGAGTAAGTATAATGATATGAGAGGCATCAGCATTTGAAGAAGTAGGGTGAATGTGGCTGACCTCGGTCAAGTGGACCTTGTATGATTAATGAGCCTTTGGTAATTTTGACAAGACAAAGAAGCTAAATCCACATAAAAGCAACACATATTTATCATTTATCCAAATTTAACTAATAGAGTCAGACAATCAGTCACAGTATATTGACTAGCCAGGGTCCCAGCTGAGACAATTTGCCGCCCTCTTCTCTCTACTCCAAGTTTATGGTAACTTGAAACTGTTGCTGGTAATAAAACTATATTTACTATGATTTGTCATCTGAGTAACAGTAAGTCTCCTCTGGTCTTCAGGACTCTTTTGAGTATCCTAGCCATTGTTAACAATTCTATTGTCTGGATTGTCTTAATTCTTTCTCTAATTCCTCCAGTCTTTTTTCCAAACCTTTTTCAAGGGCACCAACTACAATTGGTATCACCGTCATTCTCATCGTCCAAAACAGCAAAATCTGCTAAATGACATTTTTTATTTATTTATTGATTAATGCTAGGTCTGGCCTCCTGGCCGGGATTATGTGATCTGTTTGGATCTCAAAATCCCAGATAATTTTATATATCTATATAGAATTTGTCTCATTCTTTAAGACAAATTCTGGTTTGTGCAAATACCATTTCAGTGATGCTGATAGCTTTTTGATTTAGTGTGTCCTGGGACACACATATTTGCTTTGAACGAGTCTCCAGAAAATTTGATGGGTCCCAACTAAAGTTTCTTAATAAATTGTAGGGTTTTTATTTATGATCTAGGGAAACAACTGAAGTCGTCTAACTCCTACCTTGTAACCTATACTGTGTAATTCATTTCTAAGAAACTATTGAAATGTATTTACAGTTAGCTTGAAATGGTGAGGGAAGAAAAAAGAAAAACACTGGGATGCATGGATATGATTTTGCTGCATCCTTTTAGATTTTTATGCGTCAGGGATGCGGGATGTGTACCTATCAGCATCTCTGCCATTTTGTAGTAGAGTCAAATTTTAATCTCTTGCACAATTCCCAGTGAATCACCTTTCTCACCCAATTGTGCCTCATCTTGTACTCCTTTTGTGCTAGTTTGCTTCATTCACTTATTATGTGATAAACAGTTTTGTCTCTATCTCCACAAATCCTACACTTGCTATTCTGTTGTGTATTATCTATTTTCACTTTAATATAAATGGTCTTTATGGCATGTTTTCTACTTATTAGTATTAAGAATAATTAATTGAAGCTATAATTGTTTACAAATTATTATTATTAGTTACTCAAAGCCATACAATACATCACATATTGGCTAATATGCTTGACTGCAATATCATAGTAAAGGAGTTTAAACTCCAGTCACAATATTATATTCACTTTCAGACTAATACCTTTGTGAAAGGTATGAACCGCCCCCCCCCATCTCCAAGCTTTAGTTTAAATAGTACCACTACTGTTCTTCTACAATGCTGACTTTGGCATTAAATAACCCACAAAGTTTGATATGCCATTACACAAAGAAACCAAACCACATAATTGTAAAACAAAAACTATGCTAATTTCTGTTATAAAATTTATCCTTCTTATGTTTTCAGCGTGCACTGACCTCGAGAGCCACTGATCTTGAAGGAATACTTATGATCAACTCAGTAACCCAAGAAGATGCAGGAGAATATGTTTGTAATGCATATGGAGACCAAGGAAGAACAACAGGAACTGTACAACTGATTGTCAATGGTAAAGATATATTATAATAATCCTTTTTTTTTTTTTTATTGTTGTTCTGTATTTAGACATATAAAAGATGCTGAGCTTGAATTTAACTTTAATTTTATTTTCCTTCATTTTGTAAATTATTAATCTTTTCTCTTCAGGAATTGGGCCTGGAACTGAACGTCCAGAAGGTCCTTGCCGTCGAGGTGAAGCCACCTGTAACAATGGACAGTGTATTCCAGCTGATTACCGATGTGATGGAGAAGAAGATTGCAGTGATGGTTCTGATGAGTTCCAGTGTAGTAAGTAGCCAGTTAATAAACTTAGCTGTGTTTGACACCAGGTCAGAAATATAGGGCACCCAGTGACAATCAAACTCACTCGTATTGTTCTGTGAACATAGCTCACTAACAATTACAACATCACAAGGTGTCCTGTCAAGCTTAGCTTAGCCCAGAGTTAAAAGTATGGGGCATCCAGTGAGAATCAAACTCACTCAGAATGGTCTGTGAACCTAAATCACTAATCATTACAACAGCACAAGGTGCCCAGTCAAACTTAACCTAGAGCTAGAAGTATGGGGCACCCAGTGAGAATCAAACTCACTATGGTCTGCATTAGAACTATTGAAATATCTAATAATAAACACTGATTACTAGGAAAATATATGGCTATTTCACCCACTAAGCAAGTCAGATCACTAAATTTTGAAAGTTTCAAAGTATGAGGCACCCAGTGAGAATCAAACTCACTAACAATGGTTGCTAGACTAGCTTCCTAACTATTATATCACATGGGGTTACTTTTATTTGCAAAACTTAGCTTAATTGGCTAGTCATTTACTAAACCTTGCTTTATTTAGCACAAGACAAGAAGTATGGGGCACCCAGTGAGAATCAATCTCACTAACAATGGTCTGATAGCCTAGTTTGCTAACTATTACAACTTGCAAGTCAACCAAATGATCAGTGTTTAGTAGTTATTTACTAAGTTTAGGTTTGTTTTGCACAAGACCAGAAGTACTGGGGCACCCAGTGAGAATCAAAATCACTAACAGTGCTAGGGGAGAAATAATGGTTATGATTATAGTGCATCCCAAGTGATAAAGGTTTTGTAACTATTGAATTATATATAATGATATTTGTTTTCATTCCAGGCCAGCCTTTGCCATGTGAACCAAATGAGTTCAAATGCAGGAACGGACGATGTGCTATGAAAATCTGGAGATGTGATGGAGACAATGATTGTGGTGATGGATCTGATGAAGAAAATTGCCGTAAGTTTTATTCTTTTTATTTATTTATTTTTTTCCAGTTACATATACGCCCCATTGGCTGGGGCAGTAGAATACGCCAACTGCACCTTTGCAGAGGGCTAAGACCTCCCCTCTTCTCCCAATCGACGTGGGCTGTTACATATACGCTCCATTGGTTTGGGCAGTAGAATATGCCAACTGCACCTCTGCAGAGGACTAAGACCCCCCTCCTCTCCCAATCAGGCCACCTGTTGGCCATGGGCTTAAGGATGGAAACCTGGTGGCCGAGCAGTCCATGGCATGCAACACTCCACTTTGGCCCTTACTTGAGCTAGACAGGCAGTTGGAGAGGCCCCCTCCAATCAATTGGCTGATCATGTCAAGGCCTAGCACCTATATGATTGTCCCAACTATATTGCTTTTATGATGAACCCCTATTCCTTTTTATCATATATGTACTAGAAGGTAATGGCTGAGAGATGATGTTAAACTGTATCTAGTGGTGAGGTTCCAATTTTAGAGCTGTAGTGAGTACATCTTCATTGCCATTACTCCCAGGTTCACTCTGACCGGAGTGATAGTACCTGTTAGGTTCCCATCTATGGGCTAAATAGATAAAAAAATATGTTTAAAAAATGATTTGAATACCTAACAAGAATGAATAAAATAAAAATGTCTTTGGCATAAATAACCCAATGGGTTGATATGCCATTAAATCCAACCAACCAACTTGCCTGAAAGCAATTGGAATCTAGCCAGTTTATAATCTTTAACCTATTTCATATTTTATATTGTTTTAATTTTATTTAATTCTTCTTTCTATTTTTTCTTACAGCAACTGGTGCTCCTGGTTCTATGTGTGAGATGGATGAGTTCAGATGTATTGCAAGACACCAATGTATTCCCTCAAGTTATCAATGTGATGGAGAGAATGACTGTTTGGATCGATCTGATGAAATGGGATGCAGTAAGTAGCAATTTGGTTATTTCCTATAACTTCAACCTAAAAAAAAGGGGAACCACTCTGATTGACTGATAAATTATTTATCTATTTATTGATCTGCTTGGAAAAAAGAAGACGGGTTTAGAGTTAGTTTAATGGGAAAATAATAGGTAGATTAATTAACAGATAAAATTAATTCAGAGAATGATTGTTTGGATCGATCTGATAAAATGGGATGCTGTAAGTAGCATTTTTTTTTTTCAAATTGATTGTTAAGTTATTTTTATTTTACTTATTTAATTTTTGCCAGAAATTGTGGATTTGGGTTATAGAATCCATTTGACAGATATGTTGTTTTCATTTTCAAGGACTTTCAAAAAAAAAGAAAAAAAAGAAAAGCATAATCCATATTCTAAATACCTTGACAATTTTATTTGAAGAGAATAACTGTATATCAGAGTTGAGGCTGTGATCCCAACAGTGGAGTCACCAACAGTGCATTTATACATAATCAAACCTATCTATTTGTTAAGTCAGAGTCAATTATGGGGTCATTGGAGTTGGAATCAGTAAAACTATAGAGACTTCGACTCAAGTTGAATTTACACTTTATATAGCCCTAGTTTATTCTGTAAAGTTATACAGTGCACACTCCTTATAAATAGATTATAAAAAATCAATGTTTTAGATTTATTTGTAGGCTATAATCACTTAATTACGTAAAAAGTAGTCAGAATCAGAAGTGCCAAAAATAAAAGAGTCTGAGTTGAAGGTTTTGTGTTCTGAATCCACAGCCTTGGTTTTCATTTTGAAGGACTTCCATGAAATATTGTAAAAATGTGAAGAAAAGCAACTCTATAGAAGACCAGGGCATAGCTATGAAGTGATACCTGAATAGAGGAACTGAATATGTATTAATAGCAGCAAAATATAATGCCATAAGAACTAATTACATCAAGCGGGTTAGCTCAGTCGGTAGAGCGTTCGGCTAGAAACCACAAGGTTCCTAGTTCGATACCGGCCCTCGTCAACTCAGCGTATGAGTAGCACAGGGATATGTGCGGTAAAGTAAGGAGCTGATGGTAGGTGTGGCACTCCACCTCAGACGCCAAAAACGATATCCTTGGTCTAGCGCTATTGAAAAGGGGATAGACTCCCTCGCTGATTGGCTGATACCGACTTTAGGCCGCCCCACGACTTTACTTTTACTTTTTTACATCAAGGCAAAATATGATAATATGCAACAATAACAAAAGTAGGTTATGTGGTGACATAGATGAAAACAGTCAATCCCATACCAGGTGATTACAGCAAACTGGCTCAAAAGAATACAACAGTAGACATGACTGGGTAGGAACGATCACCTACTGGGAACTCTGCAATATATAGAAATTTGACCTAGCTGACAAATGGCATATGCGCAAACCAGATTCTATTCTAAAAAATACAAATACCCCAACATTTTTATTTGATTCCTGAATTATCCAAAAGTGATACAAACCAATTCTTTCATTTCCCTTTTAATTCATTGTTTCATGCTTTCCTTTTCAATCATTTTATTCTTTCTTTATTTTTCATTCAGGGCCTCCAACCATTATTTCGCCGCCTATCAAAGACATTGAAGTTGAAATTGGTGGTACTTTCACCATTTTCTGTGAGGCAATTGGCATTCCAGTACCTTTGATTATCTGGCGCCTTAATTGGGGTAATATTCCAACAGGTGATAGAGTTGTGACTACAAGCAAAGATGGCAAAGGTATGCTTACCATTTCCAATGCCAGACTTGAAGATGCCGGTGCTTATACTTGTGAAGCTATGAACAACAAAGGCAGCATCTTTGCTCTTCCTGATGCAATTGTTATTGTCAAAAGTAAGTATTGACTTTCACTAACCATTTTGTTTTATTCAACTTGGATGCTGGGAGAATGTTTTATTTACCATTAAATAATTCCTGTTCTATCTCTCAAAATAATTTTAGCTCTGTCTGCTGGGGCTATAGAATATGCCAACTGCACCTCTGCAGAGGGGTAAGAGCTCCTCCAATGAGACCACTTATTGGCCACGGGTGGTGACCCATTATGTTTAAGGATGGAATCCTGGTGGCTGAGCAGCCCATAATATGCGCCACTTGACTGGCTCTTACTTGGGCTTTATGGGTGGTTGTAGAGGCCACCTCTGATCATTTGGTTGGTTCTGTCAATCCCTAGCGCCTATATGATTGTAGGAAGCGCGTGGTGCGAAGGTTAAAGTCATGGGAAATGGACTCATCGCCCCGAGTTCAAATCCTAGATGTGATAATTGCATTTAACTTTGTGCTAATACCCTTGGGAAAGGTATGAATCCTACTCTCCCTCCAGCTATGGATAAATAGTAGGGCAGACTGGGCTCTTTAACCTTGGTTAGGTAACCAGTCTAGGAGAAGGAAAACTCTAAATTCAAACCTGTTGAACTCTGCTTAAGAAATTGACCTTGTGTCACATCCTGCTCGTGCGGAGGGGTTGGTAAATATATATATGATTGTCCCAACTCCATTACTCTTATGGCAAACCCCCCAAGCCTTTTTTATACATGCTAGAAGGTGGTGGAATATCTTGGGTATGATGTCAAACTGCATGTAGTGGTGAGTTTCCAATTTGCTCCAAAGTCCACTCTGACCCGGAGTGGTAGTTTCTGCTAGGGTCACATCTGTGGATTAAATAGATTAAAAAATGTGTTTAAAAAAGAAATGAATTTAAAAAAAAATTGAATCTCCAACAAGATTGAATAAGACAAAAATGTTTTTGTCATAAAATACCCCAACGATTGACATGCTGTAAAATCAAACAAACCAACCAACACAACCATCAAAATCATATATCACAAGGAAACTTCCTAATTTTTACTTAAACAAGAAAACCAGCCAGAATGCATAGCATGTCAAACACCCTATACTGTTAAATACATTTTAATAGAATATGGTGATTTTAAAGTTAGACAACATTTTTACAACACAACATGAAAGATATATCTAAAAATGTCAGTAAAGATGACATTTTGTCTTTCAAATGGATTACAGGTTTTTAGATAGTTTATCCAGTTATATTCCTTCCACTCAATCATTTAAGTTAATGTCACCATTTAAAAAAAAGATAAGTTATTAAATAAACTGAAACAAAATAAAAAAGATGTCCATATTTAACATAAACTGATACACTTTCCATGTTTTCTAATATCAATTACTCAATGATGAAAAATTAAAATGCTTTTGTTATTTATCAATTCTCATAGGGCCAAGTGGTAACTGTCCTCCACCAGTTTTCAATGCTATTGCTGCTTCTAGAGAAGAGTGCATTCAGTGCTTTTGCTTCAAACGAACAATCCAATGTGACAGCAGCAATCTTAAGAAAGTTTGGGTAAGTTGTCTGTTTCTTTTATTTGTTGTTGTTATAATACAATATCACCCAAAAACAAGGGTTTATAAAAATAAATGTGTGCATGTAAAATATTATCAGCTGATATGTCTGCATGTGTGTGTGTGTGTGTGTGTAATATATCTATATATATATATGTAGAAAAACACAGTGTATTCCATAAAGATGAATTTATTCTTGATGGGGAAGTCAACATCATAACTTGGTTTTAGTAAACCTTCATCAGAACTTAAGATGGAAAGAATGTTGTTTAAGTGAGAGTGAATGACTTTTGAAAAATGGGTGAATAGTAGTTTTTTGTGAAGAAGGGCTGTAACTAAGTTCAGCACAGCGCTTGTCAGATTTAATTCTCTATTTACTTTGATATAATATATATATATATATATATATATATATATATATACAAGTTTTGTTGAACTGTACAGACAATTCCTGTTGGACAAGTTTTTCTTTGATCCGTTCCAATTTTCGGGCCATCTTTCTGGTGTCGGGGTGTAACTGATATAACAGTCCCCAAAGGTTTCAAAACGAAAATTGGAACAGATCAACAAAAACTATATATACAAAAAAAAATTATATATATATATATATATATATATATATATAATGTTCCTCTGTGTCTGTTCTTGTTCTCATAAGGATATATATGTATTTGCTCACATGTGTGTGTTTTCATGCTCTCATATATATATATGTGTGTGTGTGTGTGTGTGTGTGTAGACAACAGTTATTGTTGCAGGAAATGAACTTGACGAGCAGAGTTCAAATCCTGGACAATTCCATTTGTATTTGACTTTGTGCTAATGCTCTTAAGAAAGGCATGAATCCATCTCTCCCTACCTGCTATAGGTAAAATAGTAGGGCAAGACTAGTGGCAACACTTGTATTCTGTTCTTCCATCCTAATTGCCCCCACCTTGATTATGACAAAACCCAATACTTATAAAATCCATAATACCCCTTATTGAACTCTTTAATTTTAAGAAATTGGAATTAGTTTTGTTTTACATAATCAGCTAAATTCATGCTATTTACCACTGCATATGAATTGTAATTTTTATTTTTATCATTTATTCTTTTTTTTCAGCTTACAATGGGCAGCCATGTTAATCTAGTGAACAGGAGAGGAGATACTTTACCTGATGCTAACGAAAACTACATCCGATATGATGGTTCTAAGAGAGAATTCAGGATCCCAAGTTACCAGTTCTTGCCATCTGGTGTATATTACTTCAGTCTTCCATACCAATTCCTTGGAAACAGGGTAAAGTTTACAACTATTATATATTTATAACCTGTTCATTAGGGTGTATCAAAAATATTTTCATTTGTGTTATAGTGCTTATATATGCTTTCTCATATATCAAGTACTCTCTCTGTAGATACTACAACCTTTAAATCATTAGTGTTTAAAGTTTGCAGACTCTCTCTCTCTCTCTATATATATATATATCTATCTATCTATATATATATATATATATATATATAAACATGGGCATTTTTGTGACCCTGGGTTTCATGCTTTACTGCATTCATCAGAGTGAAAAGTCTTTTTTTTTAAATCTGATTAATAGGGTCAATCTTTAGTGTTGGTGACCATGTTAATAGGACTTAAAAAAACTTTTACTCTGGCAAATGTGCTTAACCTTGAAACGCAGGGTCAAAAATGAACATGTAAAATAAATATATATATATATATATATATATATATAGATCTATCACTGATATTGAGCACTCTATTAATAATACCACAAAAAACTTGGTCCACCACTGACTCACCTAGTGAGCTAGGGATAACCATATACTATTACAATTTATATATATATATATAGGTGGATAATATTAAGTGTTTCCTTGATTGGATTCAACCAAAATTGAGAACTCAAATGTACATATGAATATTTGCATATATATTTTTACATATATGGAGTATTATAAATAAATGAATATATTAACGGGAAAATCACACCAGTGAGACGAGGTACGAGGTCTTCAACACAGAAAACAGCAAAGACCAGACTGACAAGGCAATATGTTGAAATAAATTTATATTCAAAACAAGGTATATATCCATTTATATATATATATATATATATATATATATATATATATATATATATGTAGTATAATTCTATTATACTATTATAATAAATAGGATTCACTTCCTTTTATTCACTTTATATATAATTGTTGTTATTATTATTATTATTATTAATCATTTGAGTTAGCTTCATATTAACCCTCTGAACCTAAATTTACCCTCTGCCGTTTGAGCATGGTCTCCATACTAGTAAACTGATACTCTAGTGGGGCAGGGGGGTAAAAGTACAACCAGTATACTGATGTAATGGATTCAAAAGGTTAGAAAAAATATCAAGAGAGAATGCAGAAGTGTTCTTTTATATATATTTTTTTAATTTTTGATAAAGCTTTATTAATCATTATTATTAACCATGACAAGTATTATCCTTTCTTTTTCACTTTATTCTTAATAATATTAATTGTTATCATAATTATATTATTATAATTTTTATATAAATATCATTTATTCTTTTAGTTGACCAGTTATGGTGGTGAACTCAATTACAAGGTATTTTACGAGATGGCTGGACTCCCTGTTCCTATTGATGAACCAGATGTGATCATCACGGTATGACAATTTCTTCTTTTCTCACTTGGTAGACTTAAATTATACCAAAAAATATAACAAACTTGAATTTCACCCTTCAAACCTACCCCCTCAAAAAACAAACCTGAATACACTTGACAACAAACAACCTCAGACAACTTGATATAAAAATTCAAGAAAAACCCTTGAAAAAAGCATTAAAATAAATCTGACCACCCCCATACACACACACACACACACACACACACACACACACACGCAATTTATCTTGTGGCATAAAATAACCCCAGACTGGTTGACATGCTGTTAAACCAAATCAAATCAGCTTATCAATCATTTGTATACACATTTTTTCTAATTTTGATATCTATAATTCTGCTCTATAAATCAGATAATTAATTTTGTGTTATATATGTATTTACTCAACCCCTGATATTTTGGGGAAGAATACCTACTACAGCTTATTAAATAATCATTGATCCCATTTTAAATGTGTATGGCCCCTAGTAATATCAGCATCATAGATGCACTACTTTTTTATTTTTTTTTATTTGAATATGCTTTTTATATGCTGTCAAATGCAGAACATAACTCATACAAACTTTTAAGAAGTCCAACTGTATCCATAAGATATAATATCTTTTATCTGAATATATCTCTTTACTTATATATTAGTAAACCCCATTTGCAAGAGTTTATCTATTATGCAAAATGATTTCCCTCTATCCCTATGGAAGCCTGTATTTACAAAACATTGTACACCTAAGTATTTTTTCAGTTCTTTTAAAATATTACCACACATTCTAAAATTCATTATTATCTGACTATTTTGTGGTATTTTTATCTCTTTCTAATTTCTGCTTCTGTTTAGGGTAATGGCATTTCACTCTACCATACTGTGAGTAGGAAACTGACACCAAATCGTGAGCACAGCATTAAGATTCCATTCAGGGAGGTAAGTAATTTCTGTTTTGATTTAACAACAATAACAATCAAGTTTTCTAAGTGTAGGTTATATAAAACTGTAATAAAGAGTGTCAAGATCGCCTGTTGACTTATGTGAACAAGGATATTTATATTTAAAATGAATTTTGAAACTTTTGACACCATTGGAGCTAACACCGAACCATTCTTTGTCTTTTCTTTTCGACTTTTTGCACTTGAGGATTGATTTATTTCGTTCTCCGTGGGAGATAAATATAGTTTAAATGAGTGAAGGAAGAGAAAAATGTATTTTATGTGCAAAAGAAAGATTTTGAGCTCTATTTAACAATATAGTTGGTTTAAACTAGCAGTAAAAACTGAGTAAAACCACAAAATAGGCCTCAATGGTGTCACAGACTGTAAATAGAAACAGTTTCTTATATAATACTTTGATGTTATTGGGAAATAAATATAGTTCAAATGAGTGGAGGAAGAGAAAAATGTATTTTATGAGCAAAAGAAAGATTCCAACAAGATCTATTTAATGATATAATGGTTTAAACTAGCAATAAAAACTTACTGAATAAAATACAAAATAAGCCTAAATAGTGTCACAGTCATAGTGCACTGAATTCAGGATATTTCAGAAAAACTGATATAATTTTGTAATTTAATAATTTGACCAAAAGATCTCAAAATTTTTTAACAGCAGGTGTAGAAACAATTCATTTTTATGTTTTTTTTCTATTCAGGTATAAAAATGTCATTCATGGAAAAGAAAAGGTTTAGACATTAAACATAGAATTTTATGTTGTTTCTACACATGCTGTTAAAATTTGAATCCTTAATTTAATACTTGAAGCTATAATTGTTTACTAATGATTATTATTATTACTTACTTAAAACCATACAACTTTTTGCAAACAAATGAATATTATCAACAGTCCATGATACCATTGAAACTGTTTTTTACCAAAGCTGGTGAGCAAGTAAAGTTTGTGGAGTGACCTATTTTTCGGTATCAGCCAAAAAGTGAGGGAGTCTATCCCCTTTTTGCTAGCGCTGGACTAAGGAGATTTTTTTTTTTTCCTGAGATGGAGCACCACATCTACCGTCAGATCCTAAATGCTTCACCACACAGATCAGATTACCCAAGCTGTGCTACTCATGCACTGAGTTGGCGGGGACTGGTATCGAACCAGGGACCTTGCGATTACTAGGCAAATGCTCTACTAATTGAGCTAAGCCAAATGCTACAGAAACAAAATAATTCAGATTAATGATTGAGATTTAAAAAAAAAATATATTTCATAATTCAAATTTTTATTTACAGCAAGTTTGGCAGAAACAAAAACTTGATCCTGAGGATAAGATTCGTTCTGATACTCCAGCTGTTGATGAAGCTACACGTGAAGACTTGATGGAGGTATTGGCCAATGTCACTAGTGTCATGATTAAAGCAACTATTGATTCTAGCCAGACCGATATTCGGTAAGTTTTCTTTTTTTACTCAATCACCATAAGTAAGGCCTATTGGTCACTATAAACAAAGGGTTTTATAGATTTACATTGCAATGTGGTCATAAATTGGATTCATGCCTTTCTCAAGGGTATTAGTACAAAAATGGACACAAACTATTCTGGCTAGAGTTGATATTTACCCAACTTTGCCTTGGGCAGGATGTGACACAAAGTACCCAGTGAGGATCAAACTCATTATTTAGTAGAAATGGAGCTGTGAAACTAGCCTGCTAACTATTATATCACAACGGGATACCCTTCTTACCCAACCTGTGGGATGGGACTCAAGTTCATAAATATGAGGCACCCAGTTAGGATCAAACTCCCTATTCAGTAATAATGGATTTGCAACATTAGCTTGCTAACCATTACACCCAGATGGGGTGCCCTTCTTACCCAATTTGTTCAGCACGGGTAAGATGTGACACAATGTCACAAGTATGAGGCATCCATTGAGAATCTTACCTCCTACTAATCTGTAAATCTCTTTACATAGCACAAGTAATGAATCCATAGAATTTAATTAAAATCTACTCTTAACTGAAGATCAAACCAATCTTTAGTAAAAGATGAGAAAAAAGTCACATGACAAGTCTCTCTCCATGCTCAAAAAAAAATTTTGAATGTTTTCATATCATTTGTTTGTTTAGATTAAGGGTTTTATAGGTTTTCTTTTTAGTCTGCCAAAATGAAATAACCCAACAAGGGTTGATATGCCATAAAATCCAATCAACAAAAAAACAAAAATTTAAAAAAAAACTCTCTACATTCTATCTTCTCATTTTTAATATTTATTTACTTTTTTTCCAGTATCAATGGAATTATCATGAATGGTGGCACCCCACAAGGTAGAGGAGATCGTACAGTGTTGGTTGAAGAGTGTGATTGCCCAACAGGTTATGATGGACTTTCATGTGAGGTAAAAAAATCTTTGGATAGTTTCAGAATGTATGTTAACTGTTAATATGGAAGCTTGGTTTAATTATATAAATTCAATGTTAATTCTTTTTTACTACTTTTCCTTTTATCTAAAGAAGCTTTGAATGACAATAATAGTCTGAAGCAAATATACTCTAGTTAATAAATTCTTAATCTCAAAATCTTGAACAACTTTAAGAAGGCCGAAGAATATCCAGTCAAAACATTATTAAAACATAACAAACATTAAAATAATCATCTGAAAATATGAAACGATACTTTATCTAGAGATTTATGTGTTATTATCACTTCTATCACAAAGAGAAAATAAAAGAAAGAAAAAAATCTGCACTTGCTCATACAGCAGATCTCCCTCTTATCACATCAGCTTTTGTCCAAGAGAAGTGTAAGGTATTATGCTACTTTTGACATCAGAGGTACAAGCATCTCAAATTTGTTGACTAGTTCATATACCTCAGTAGCAATATCTCATCTACTAAAACGGATGTCAACATATGCATAGGAAATGCATTAAATGCTATAGACACAGTAAGAGGCTTTGGTCTATGTGAAACAGGGTTCATGCCTTTTAATCAAGATGGTGCCATCTCCTCACTAAATGGCAAGCCTCTGAAATTAGTTGACCAGTTCATATACCTTGGTAGCAATATCCCTTCTACTGAAATTGATGTCAACAACCTGCATCACTGTTGACAATATGGTAATCTGATCTTTGATAAAATAAAACAAGCTCTTCCAAGCTAAGATTAATAGTAAACACATTATTTCCTTTTAATCCAGAATGTATTAGATAATCTTATTATTCTAAAAATAAATAATTTTTTTTTAATTTTTCTATCTTTCAGAAATGTGCTAAAGGATACTATATGATTGACCAAGGACGTTATGGTACCTGTGTACCTTGTAACTGCAATGGACGTTCCAATGACTGTGATCCTATCACTGGTGAATGTATTGTAAGTAGTTTAAAAGTATCTAAATTGTTTGTGACAGCCTTAAGATATAGAAAATTATTATTTAAAGTGTGATTGATGTATTGGCATTAGTAGACAAGCCGGTACATTACTTATCATACTTATTATGCATTATACTACATGTACATTTGACGTAAATGTAAAACAGCACTACTTTAATTTTTATTAATCATTAAGTTGCAACAATCAGTGATTGCAATGATGCAAAATGCATACAATATACATTTAAAAGCTTTCCATATATACAATATATATATATATATATATATATAGTTCAATGAGAAATCAAAACAAATAAAAGTTTTTGCTTTTATTTATTTAAGCAAAAACTTTTATTTTTTTTATTTGTTTTGATTTCTCATTGAACTATCAACGCTCTATCACAGATATTGAGCACTCTTCTAATAACACTGTACGTTGGATTACTATTACTTTTTCTAGTATACTAGTGCCAACCATACACATTATATATATATATATATATATATATATATATATATGTATTTATGTATGAGTAGTGGCTTACCGGTGGATACAGGTACGATCGTTGGGAGCGCACAGTATCCAGGGGTTAAGACCGTGAAAAAACAAATACAAAGTGCTCAATACAATGTAGAGCAAAATTTATTTAAGAAATGGATATAAAGTAACCTACTCGAGTTTCATCATCTGAATCGTCAGGGTTACATCCACTGAATTAATCGAGTTTTCGATTAATATCAGTTGATACCATGTATGTCTGTTGAAACGGGTCTTATCGTTACAAATGGACTCTTGTTTATGGATTTTTAAAAAAAACTCACCGGAAACTGTTTTTGTTTATTGGATTAGAAAATGTGAATTAATTTGTGGGAATTACTTTTTCAATTGTTATTTAATGAAGGGTAGATTACGCGGCGTGAGAGTGGTTAAATAAGTAAAAAAGATTAAAATTATTTATTGGTTGGTTTTGGTTTGGTTAGAGAGTATGCGAAAAGGACCGAACGTAGGCGCATACTCTCTAACCAAACCAATTTTTCTTAATATACTACATACCGTCGGATTCACTTCCTTTTCTTCACACATATATATATATATATATATATATATATATAAAGATTCCTACTTTTTCTAAAGTCTTTTACACTGTTTGTAACTGTTGAGTAGATAATTATTGATTTTTTTATTATTGAGTTGACTGTTATACATTTTTACCCAGGCTGATTGACAATTATAGTCTTAAGAAACACAAACTTTATTTCTAAATGTTTGCATTATGCATCACAGTCTATGGCAAAGTGTTCTAGATTTAATATTTGTCAGCAAAGTCTTGAAACAAAGGTGAATACTTGATAAGATTTAGGTTAGAATATAGGTTGTGTAACTAGCCAGATTATAATGCAACCTATTTGTGGGTCACCCACAAATACCACTTTGACAACTACAAATGAGGGTTGCGATTTATCCATGATTATATATAGTAAATCAATTTTTATACATTTCTTTTCCTATATTTCAGGATTGTCAAGCAAACACTGGTGGTGCTAGATGCGATATTTGTGAAGATGGTTATTTTGGTAATCCTCTGCAAGGAATTGAATGTGAACCTTGTCCATGTCCTCACACATCAGGTCAAAATCAGTAAGTAGATAAAAATCACAGTTCCAAATTGACTCTTTTTTATGACTGTCCTGGCAGAATAATTTTAAACTACTCTGAAATCAAAATGTTTTTTTGTTTTTTTTCGTTTTTTTCACTTTATTATCTATAGTTATTAGTAGCATAATAAAAATATCATTGAAATGTTTAGTTAATAAATACTGTTACATAATTATTAAATTCCTAACACTTATGTACCATTAGTGTAGAAACCAAAATGGCGGTTATAATTTGCAGCCGGTGGCCTTGAAGGATTGAGTGACTCGGCTTGACCTCAGTCTGATCCTCCTTCTGGGAGATACCGTGAGAATCGGTGGAGAAGACCCTATTCCAGTTTAGATTAGAAAGAGAGTTTTGTTCAGTATCAGCCAAACCATGAAGGTGGTAAGTCGTGTTAAACACATGGCCGACTCAATCTGTGCAGGTAGTCTGGTGGGGATTTCGGAATAAAATATGATTTAAAGCAAATCGAAGTCTTGGGTTATTATCTAAAAACTACCAATGACACAGGGCTTTTGATAAAGAGAAATCTCCAATGGAAGACCAGACACGAAGTCGCCAAGATGAAGTCCAGACGCTAGAAGAACGTAAGATACCAAAGATGAGCAGAAGAATAATAGAAGTAAAGAGAGTATACAACAATACTGTGGTTCCCCAAAAATAAGACAGGGCTTATATTAATTTTCACTCCAAAATATAAAACTAGGGCTTATTTTCAGGGGATTTCTTCATATATCAAAAAACAACATAGCAAAGTAGAAATGGTATGGTTGATTTATATACTGGTTTTAACAAAAACGTGTTTAATAAATAATTACTTGGTGTTATTGATTTCTAATATTATTGTTTTATTCTCAAATATATTAAAAGCAATCCTATGAGAGATTTTATATTAAAATGAATTAGAATAAAGTAAAAATGAGTGTAATCTTTTTTTGTGTTCTTATTTAAATGTAGTAACTATTATAGGATAGATATAGTAAAACCTTTTTTTTTTTTTGTAAAGACCTAGAATTTGCCCACACATATGTATGCTCAATTATTAAAAATTCATTGTTTGACTTATTTTATTATAATGATAATTTTTTTTCAATTCAGATTTTCAAGACGTTGTAAGTTGGGAAGAAATGGTCGTGTTAGATGTCTTGACTGTCCTGAAGGCTATACTGGAAACCAATGTGAAATCTGTGCTCAAGGCTATATTGGTAACCCAAGAGTTGCTGGAGATTACTGTCGACCTTTGGACGGTAAGAATATATATACCAAAATTATGTGTATGTGGGGTGGGGGGATGCTCTTGATATTTTGTTATCCTGGATGTCCTGCCCTTATTTATGCTACATTTTTCCTTGATGGTGTTTGGCATAAATCTGGCCAAACTTAGAAAATTTTCTGTGCTGTTTCTCGCTTTTTATCTGCAAGTTAATGTAGGTATTTTACAATGCCCCCTCCTTCACTTTTTATTGCCAAATTAATTTAGATATTTTACAACCCCTCCTCCTGTTTAAAATAGATATAATATAAAATACATATAAGAACTCAAATAATTTTTTTTTTCAATTGAATTTGTACAATATATTTTTTCAAAACACAAACTCAAATTTCAAAACAATTTTCATACAGTGCACTCTTTCTCTTTTGATATGATATACATAAATAAATATAGACCTGTTTAATTTATATGTGTGTGTATATTTATATACACACACACACATCATATATATATATATATATATATATATACTTTGGTGTGGTACCAAGTTTCTTGGTACAAGGTGATTCTAGGCTGGTCCTATTCTCTACCAGTAGTTTGTGGTAGAGTTCAGGTTCCGTATGAGAGCTCAATGTTTAATTATTGTAAACAGAGCAAATTTATTTTATTTATTATATATATATACACACATCTCTATATATATGTGTGTGTGTACTTGTGTATATATAGATTTATTTTTACATATTTTATATGCATTTATATATATATATATATATATATATAAGGCCCAGGTTTGTTATTATTCACTCAACGTCCCTTTACCTCGTATGGTAGAGACGTATCAGTATCATTGACAGGTTAATTTCGCAAGGATTGTCCTATGTTGTATCGTGGCTGCAGCAGTATGGTTTCTGACTATCCTGCTGAAGTCCCGGTTTCGATTTCTGTCGGAGGGAAATCGTTAGTATACATCGCTGATGAGACTTAATAAAGTTGAAACAGTCTGTATGATGTTCTACACACCGAATAATTCTTTACCGAAATTCACTTGTCATTATTATCTTCTATAATTATCGAATTTTATGCGATATACGCATTGTAATTGCCTTCAAGCAAAAATATAAATAATATATATATATATATATATATATATATATATATATATATATATATATATATATAATGTTTTACATGTATCTTATATATTCACATATATTTTTTTTTATTCTACTCCAATGTATCTATAAATCTAGCTAGTACTTGTAACCAATTAAAGGTTTTGGTGTAACTAATGACTTTTTCTTTTGTGTGTTTTCAGAGGCCTGTGACTTGCGTGGTAGTAGGTCTAGGGATCCTAATCCTGTAACCAATCAATGTGAATGCAAAGTAAGCAAAATAAAATCACATATTTCTTATTTTCTTTTTTACCTTTTTTAGTAAGAAATGTATGTATATTTTTAGATAAATAGATGAAGCTGGTCCTATGTGGATCACATTGCTACTTCTCCACATAGTCACCATTTCTGTCAATAGCAATGTTCCACCTTCGAATGAGAGCATGTATCCCTGCCCTGTAAAATTCTGTTGACTGTTCTTTGTGCCACTTCTACAGATTCCACTGGAATAATGTTTGCCTCTTTCATGGAGACAAAGAGATGATAGTCTGAAGGTGCTAAATCTGATGAGTATGGATGATGCGGTAAAGTTGTCCACCCAAATGAGGTTTTCTCCCTTGTCTGATGTGTGTGTGTGGTCGAGCATTTGTTACATAGTAGATCCCTAATACTTTTATAAGGTATTGTAGAAATCATAATGGTGATTAGTACAGCTGATGGCCTTGAGAGTGACCTCCCTCTCACCCTGCCTTGCGGGGATGAATCGTGAGAACCGGAAGCCATGGAAGACCCTGTCTTCCGGTTTAAGGATATAGTCAGTTTAAGTCAGTTAGCAGGTAGGAACTCAAAGGTGTAAGTCGCATTTCTATGCGCATCCTGTCATCTGCGCAGATTGTCTGGATTGGGGATTTATAAATAAAGTAACATCAACGTAAATCAAAGTCTTGTGTTTATTACCTAAAAACTAACAATAACACAGGGCTTCTGATAAGGAGTGATCCCCAACAGAAACCAGACCCGAGTCCCCAAGAAAGTCAACACCAGACTTTAGAAGACACCAGACCAAGATGTTAGAAGATAGACAATCAGAAGAACCAAAGCCGACCAGAGTAAGAAGTAAGAAAGGTATATAACATTATGTGCTGATTGGGTAATGTGAAAACCCCAGTATATAACACATTGTCATCAGAAGGAGGACATTGTCAATTGGGAAGTTGGGTCTTACTCGTCAGATTCTTGCTCTGATCCTCATTAGGGTATCAATGTAAATCTTAGTTTTATAAAACAAAACTTTACATGAAATAAATGAAACCTCCCCGGTTATTTTTAATTCCTCAGTTTAATTCAAGCTAATAAAATGGTTTGCATTACAACAAATATATCAGTATTAGATTTACCAAAACTTCACTATTTCATTTCAACACGAAAGTATATCCTTAGCACATCACCAAACTGTATATTTCAAACATCTCTCTCAAATTTGACTGAAATATTCAAGATACTTCGATTCTCTTTTTTATTTCCTTTTTCAAAGAGCATTTGCAGAATAGGTGCAGAAAAATGGCAGCTATAAAAACCAAATACAGGAAGCACTTGTTAAAATTTTACTATTTTTCACCCAAAAAAAATGTTTTTGTAAATTGTTATGTTTATATAGTCTTTACAATTTTGTATAGAATAATAAAAAAAACTTTTGGAGAAATGCAAAAACGTTGGTTGTGTGAATTTTGAAATATTTTGTAAAAAATATGTTTAAATGGGTAATTATGAACTTTAGTTGGCCAAATTCCTAGCATAAAATTGTATCTGAAATTAACTTAATTGTTATTAAGAACACATTTTATAAATTATAAGAGATCCATTTCGATACTTTTCTGATTAATTTTCTGCTCGTTTCATTCATTAATGTTTTAATTTTCTATTTTGCAGGGAAACACAAAAGGAGAACGATGTGACAGATGTAAGGAAAGTTCATTCTATCTGTCTAAACAGAATCCTGAAGGTTGTATCTCCTGCTTCTGTATGGGTGTCAGCGTTCACTGTACTAGCACATCAAGAAGGCGCACACAGGTGAGAAGGCACAACCAAAAAACATCTATGAATTATTTTTTTTATCAAAATATACTATTTTTTTTATTGTTGTAAATTAACTTTGTTAGAACTGTTTTATTGTCCTGTTCATGTTGATATTAGTTTTCCTCTTACAACTTGGTAGGTTCCTGTTAACAGCAGGATGTTTGTATCACCTTCAAATTCTAATGGCTTTATGGTCAAGTCATGTTGAAAGCACCAGTTCCCGCTAGATCACCAAAGTTAAGTAGCAATGAGTCTGTTCAATACTTAGATGGGTGACGATTTAAGCAATAGCAGGTACTGTAAGCAACATGATATCAAAATGACTTGATTTGACACTAAATGACCCGAAAAGGGTTGATATGCCGTAAAACAACCAACCAACAAATTCTAATGAACTGAACCTCTGTGTGTTACATAATGGATAAGCATAGTCTATTATTTTGAGTGAATAGTGTAGAGTAGTTTAAAATAACAGTAAAACAGTGGGAAATCACTGTGATTCAAATAGTTTAATTGAACTCAAGTTAATCTGGAACAGGGTTCTCATTGGCTTAGAGTGTCACATGACCAGGCAACCCTAGGAAAATAGAATTATAAGTTAGTTGAGTTGAGGGTAGTGGCCCTTTTGGGCAGAGATGTCTTTCTGTCTCTGCTGCTCCCCCACGCAAGTATATATCAGGGTATTAAAAAAATGTGTGCACAACAATATGAATCTGGTGACTTTGTCAGTCTAAATCAGTATCTACTCAACATTGGTAGCAGAACATAGTTGAGAAGAAGAAAAAGAAGACTGATGAAAGGAGGGAAAACAAATTTCTGACCACACCAGCATGGACAACTGAAACAACATCTTATGATTGGAAGTTTTATGACAAATTATGGAGCCAATTCACCAAGATAGAAAAGAACGAACAGTGAAGTGCACGTCAACATCAAATTATCAACTGCCTGTATTATTGGTAATCATCATCATCATCGGATTAGATCTTGGTATTAGACACAAACAGAATCACCACTTTGATATAGAGACTTTATCAGCAGGAGAAGCAGCAGCAACTTCCAGTAAAAAGTGGCTAATAACCAGGCAGGACAAAAAACATATAAGATCATTCACTGTCTTGATAAGGCTACTAGAATATAAAAAACTAAGGAAAAACTGCTGATCTCTCTTGACTGAAGGCTAACTACAGCCTTGAGATTACTGATTATAGCAATAGCATAGTCTTTACAGATCACTGCTGTCCTTCACAATCTTACAACCTCACCACCAGAAGCTTTCCTTTCATAAGCCCTCGAGTGACTCATCAATCTCGCTGCAGATCCACAAAGTTTGATGCAAATATGACATAGGAAGGATGTCCTTCCCACTGGATCAGATGATAAAATTTGATGCTTATGCACCACCATATGTCTCTTAAGACCAGAAGCGGACTTACAGACTGTATTACAGATTTCACAAGACATATTGTTTGTTCTTAGAGTGTGCACAAATTTTCTCTGATGAGATTTTCTATGATTGACATATCCAACCTTAGAAAGCAGAATCCAACCACATGTTATATATGAGGAATAATAGAATATCAACAATCATGGCTTGTCTTCTTGAACAATGAGAAATTAAAATGAAGGATTGAAGATGGGTTTTGAGGATTGGTGGAGAGATAAAAAATTTTCCATTCATATTTAGACAGAATAAATTCTGATTTGGACTCATTTTGTCATAACTTCTTAAAAACATTTTTATTTTTATTTCAGATTGGTACTTCATTTATTGGTGATCGTGCTGGCTTCTCACTTGTAAACATGGAACAGACAAAACGAATTAAGACTGGCTTTAATGTCAACAGCCAAAAGGATTTGGTGTACCGAAATTTCTATTCTCAAACCAAACAGGTTTATTATTGGTCACTACCTAATCGTTACCTTGGAAACAAAGTAAGTTTGTTTTTGTTTGTTTTGTTTTTGTTTTTTTAGCTTCACCTTCATCATCAATCGGCTGATCATGTCAAGCCCCAGCACCTATATGAGTGTCCCAACCGCATTGCCCTTATGTCAAACCCCTAACCCTTTATATTATATGTGCTAGAATGCGGTGGCTGAGAGTTTTAGTGTCCTGAATATGATGTTAAACTGCATCTAATGGTGAAGTTCCAATTTTGGGGCTCTGGGGAAAGTGGAGTATCCTTCTCCTTACCATTACTCCCAGGTCCCTTCTGACCTGGAGTGGTAGTACCTGTTATTCACCCATGTATGGGTTAAATAGAAAAAATGAGTTTTAAAAAAATTAAGAAAAAAAAATTAGTTTAAAAACAAAATTTGAATACCCATTAAGAAATGAATAAATCAAAATGTCTTCAGCATAAAATAACCCAACAGGGGTTGATATGCCGTAAAATCCAACCAATCAATCAACTAACCTTCATCTCTGATCTGGCTTCAGTTGTATTTGGTTGACAACAAAAAAACTGTCCATTATTTGCATATCAAATTCTCTAAATGTCTTTCTCATCCATCTGTTTCTCACTTAACATATCTCAAAGATGAATAAAATTATCACCAATGATTTTTACTAATGGGACCCTGAAGCATATGATATCACTCCTGGCAGGTCTTCTGCAGAGCATCCAGTATCAACACAACTGATTGATGTAGGTTTTTGCTGGTCAGCCCACACTGGTGTGTCCATGTGTAGGTGTCCATAGGAGGATATCATGTTATTCATCCTAACTTCTCCACTTACATGCATCCAACTCTGGGCTTATTTTCATACAGAGCTGATGAATGTATTTTTCTGTCCAGTCAACACTGGTGTGTCCATGTTTATGTGACCTCAGGTGAACATCACTGTCCAGCATGATTTATAAAAAGTTAATTTTATATTATATATATATAATATATATATATATATATATTATATTATATATATATATAGTATTCACTTCCTTTCTTCACATATATATAGTATTCACTTCCTTTCTTCACATATATATATGTGTCGTATTCACTTCCTTTTTCACACACATATATATATATATATATATATATATATATATATATATATACACACTTGGGATATAATTTCCGAAGTTTGTTTAACTCTTACACCAAAGAAAAAAAAATTAATAAAAATGATATTATTCCATTGTAAAGAAGTATTTGTGCCAAAAAATACAACCCTTTTTGTTTTTTTCATTTTAGCTGACTGCTTATGGAGGATTCCTTAGATACACAATCAGCAACATACCAGGTATTAATAATTCCCCAACACTTCGTGCAGCTGATGTTGAAATAATGGTGAGTTTTTAACTTCTTTTTTGTTATTATTGTTGTATTTTATTCATTTGTTGTTGTAGTATAAGACTCCTTTGAAGTTTTTCACACCAGTATCATCAGTTGGTGGTCAATCCCTGGATTCTGAATGACAGCAAATCTCTTCAGTTCTCCAGGAGTCTTTTGAGTATTTTAGCCCATCTTAACAATGTTGTTTGTTATTTGAATGATCTCAATGAATAGTATTTTTATTGTTGTAGTAATCTTTTAAGACTATTGTTTTGAAAAGAATCATTAATACTCACTTATAATGTTCATCTTTTTAAAAAGATAAAAAAGCTGGTGGAGTCACTTTTTGTTGGTATAAGCCAAACAGCGAGGGAGTCTATCCCTTTTTGCTAGCACTAAACCAAGGAGATTTTTTTTTGCTGAGGTGGACCACCACACCTACTGTCAGCTCCTGACATTACCACACAGATCAGATTACCCAATCTGTGCTACTAATGCGCTGAGTTGGTGGGGGACTGGTATCTAACTCAGAATCACAATATTACGAGGTGGGTGCTCTATCAACTGAGCTATACCAGCCCATTTTAAAAAATAAGCATTGACTATTTTTTGTTAAAAATTTTTGATAAATTTTCATTATTAGTAAAAAAAATGTAACGACTGTTTAAAAATGAATTATTCATCATACATTTTGAATGTTAATACTACATCTGTCCCATAATAGTTGGTACATTATCCGAAAATTTCATACAATAAATGTAAGAACTATTATGGGACATTGGTAGTAACTCTTTTCTATTTCTTGATTTTGTTTTTAATTTCCCTTGATTTTCTATTTACTTTAGGGCAATGATATTATGCTGTTCTACTACTCCAAAGGAAATATTACACAAGACAGGCCAACATCTTTTGAAATCCCCATGTATGAGGTATGTATGAAATTTATAACTATTCTTATTCTGTTTTTGTGGGTACAAAATTGAAGTAGATTCATCTTTAACAAGAATTCTTTGTTTTCACCGGAGTCTCATCAGAGGATTACCACAGGAAGAAGAACTACAGTAGAGAACACAAGAAAGTCATAATAGGGAGGGGATTATTGCGATTACCTACCTGATCCTGGATAATTGCAATAATTTTTTTTAATTGTATAGGTAGATTAATTAAAAAAAAAAAAATTTTAATTTTTGATTTATTTTATTTTTATTGTTAGCATCATTTAAAATTTTTTATTATTTTTCAACTTTCATTTTAATCTTATTGTTTTTTTTAATCATATCAGACCATACATAATTCTAAAAAAAAAAAAATTCAATATTTTTTTTCTTTCTTTTTTCCTAGATTGAAGTGATTGTATAAGTAGATTAATTGCAAAAAAATATTTTGATTTATTTTTGTTAGCATCATTGGAAAATGGCTAATGGTAACTTTGCAACTCGTGAATATCTTTTGATGGCTCTTGCTGACCTTCGAAGTATCTTGATCAAGGCAACTTACACTGTTGATACAGATCTGGCTACGTAAGTAAAACTTCCTATTTACATATAATGATTTTAAAATTGTGATACTCAAATGATTTCAATAAATTTGATTCTTGGTTTGATGTCCTGGCTATGAAATTAAACTGCATCTAATAGTGAAGTTCCAATTCTGGACCACCCTGCATCTCTGCAGAAGGGTAAGACTCCCCCAAATGGAGCCACCTGTTGGCTGTGGGTGGCGACCCATGATGCTTAAGGACAGAGTCTTTGTGGATGAGCAATCCATGACCTGCATCACTCCACTTAGATCCTTACTTAGGCTAGACGGGCGGTCAGAGAGGCCCCCTCTGATCAATCGGCTGGTCATTTCAAGCCCTAGCACCTATATGATTGCCCCAACCCTTTTTATCATATGGGTGCTAGAAGGCGGTGACTGATGGTGAGGTTTCACTTTTGGAGGTTTGGGGAATGTGGAGCACCCCTTCATCACCATTGCTCCATGGTCCACTCTGACCCGGAGTGGTTGTACCTGTTAGGGTCCCATCTATGGGTTAAATAGAAAAATGTATTTATAAAAAAAAAATTGTGTATCCATTAAGAATTAATTTATTTTAAAACTTTATCGGCATTAAATGACCCACTGAGGTTCATATACCGTAAAACAAAACAAACCAAACCAAACCAAACCAAGTCAATTCTGGAGCTCTGGGGAGTGTGCTAATACCTGTTAGGGTCCCATCTATGAGTTAAATAGAAAATATCCATCAAGAATGAATAAAATAAAACTTCAGGATTGACTTGGTTTAACAAATTTTGAAGGACAGGTAATTTTTCTCTTCAGATCAGTTTGTAACAGAAATGTAACATTACAGGAGGTGCATTTCAGTGGGTAGGGAGAGTTTTGTCTTTGGGTAACATAAATCTGTCATTGCGGGGGAGGAGATATCAGAGGGTCAAGGCAATTTGGACTTGGGGTAAAAGAAATATGGCAATGCTGGGGAGGAGATATCAGGGGTAGAGAAAGTTTTGACATGAGAGTAACATAAATAAAAATCTAGCAAGTAATATACATAATTTATACTGCAAATAAAAAGAGTATAAATATTTTAAAATAGGAAGTTACTTTACAATCACCCTGTATGTATGTATATATATATATATATATATATATATATAGGGTGATTGAGGTAAAATATAAGGAATGAAAGAACAAAACTCAGACAAAAATGTGTAGTATATTTCACTGGAGTATTGAACTCGGCTTCATAAGCTTTTATTGAATTATCAGGATCATACAAGTGTTTTATAGAAGGGGGAAGTTGGTAAATAAAAGCTGATAAAGCCGAGTTCAATACTCCAGTGAAATATACTACACATTTTTGTCTGAGTTTTGTCCTTTCATACCTTATATTTTACCTCATTCTGTCGGATTCATTTCAACCCCCTTTTTCCTCATATAGGGTGATTGTAAAGTAATTCCCTATTTTGAAACTTTGAAACAAAATAATCCATATAAAAAGAAAAAAACAACATCACAGATTTAATTGCCATATATTAGGGAGTGTACATTAAAGAATTGAGAAAAATGTGACTACATATAGAAAAATTATAAATTGTTTAAATAGGGAGTTACTTTTCAGTCAGTCTGTATTATTCACAATCAAAAATATGAGTGAACAAAGACTTTGTTATTTTTTAACTGATTTTGACCCAAAATCTTCTGTGATTTCTGCATTCTGTGACCATATATTTACTTTTCAGAATCCGTGATGTCACTCTGGATATTGCTGAACAGAGAGTATCTGGGGAGAGAGCAGATGCTGTGGAGGAGTGCAGTTGTCCCGATGGTTATCGAGGACTTTCTTGTGAGGTGAGTTTTCAAAATCTATTCATACAAAATGAGAAGGTTTTAAATTTTATTTATCTGAATTTTTTAAAGAAAAATCGCAATATGAGCAAAGGTAAAACAAAAAAAAAATCATACATTGGTATAAATGTAAATATTCTATGTAAAAATAACATTAGGTTTATAAGTTCCAAAAATTCACTCTGGATTGTCCATTTGGACACATGATGCAATGGATATAGGTGTTGAGTTAATACAGTTCTAAGTGACAATCTTCTCTAGGTTCACAGGTGATAATAACAGAGAATCCTTAACATAGCTTAACACTTATACCATTTCTGACACACTTACGGTTGAGTCATGTTGAAAGTACCAGTTCCTGCTAGATCATCAAAATTAAGCAGAGTTGAGCCTGTTCAATACTTGGATGGGTCACTATTTAAGCAATTTAAGCAACTGCAGGTACTATAAGCAACCTGATATCAAAAAGAGGTTGATATGCGATAAAAAAAAAAACTTTTCTGACATTGTACTTGCAGATCTTCATATTTTTCCAACTTACGCTGGTGCAGTTGAAATTTTCCACAAAAAAGATCGTTAACTCAGTGATGAAAACCGTTTTTAATTTAATATTTGTTTATGTTCATTACAACATGGTATAATGTCCTGGGTATGACAAACTGCATCTAATAGTGAAGTTTCAATTCTGGGCCTCTGGGGAATGTGGAGTATCCCTTCATCGCTAATACTCTCTGGTCCACTCTCACCTGGAGGGGTAGTATCTGATAGAGTTCCATCCATATGTTAAATAGATTAAAAAAATGTGTTTAAAAGAAAATTCAGTTTTTTTTTTTTAAATTGGCTACTTATCAATAAATAAAACAAAATGTCTTCGGCATAAAATAACCCAACAAGGGTTGACATGCCATTAAATCCAACAAATCAAACCAAACCAACATGATCTCTCTCTCTCTCTCTCTCTCTCTCTCTCTATATATATATATATATATATATATATATATATATATATATATATATGTGGGAGAAATGTGAGGAGGTTAATCCGACAATATGTGGAGAAAAGTAGACAAACACGGAATGTTATGGAAACTGGATATTTATTGTCGACGATGCAACGTTTCGGTAATTTAGACCATCAACTGGGCTTTGGTCCTGATGATGGTCTAAATGACCGAAACGTTGCATCGTCAACAATAAATATCCAGTTTCCATAACATCCGTGTTTGTCTACTTTTCTCCATATATATATATATATATATATATATGCGTTAACTATTTTATTCACATTGTGTTTTGATTTTAAATGTACGAAGAATCCTGATTCCTGTAAATGAGGATGATAGAGCATCCCACCCGTTATGTTGAAGGGAATTGATACTAAAATTAAAAGTTCTTGTTTTGAATTCTTCTTCTTGTTTTCCAGTTGTGTGATGTTGGTTACAGAAAAACTGTGAAAGGTTTGTACCTTCGACTTTGCGAGCAATGTGAATGTAATGGTCATTCATCTGAATGTGATCCAGAAACTGGCAAATGCAGAGTAAGTAATAAAGATTCAATTTAACTCTCTTTCTATCTCTCTATCTTATATATATATAATGTGTGTATATATATATATACATACATGTATTTGTGTGTATGTGTATATATACATACATGTATTTGTGTGTATGTGTATATATATATATATACATACATATGTGTGTGTATGTATATATATATATACATACATGTATGTATGTATATGTATATATATATATATATACATGTATGTATGTGCATATATATATATATATATATATACATGTATGTGTGTGTATATATGTATTTGTGTGCATGTGTGTGTGTATATATACATATATATATATATATATATATATATACATGTATGTGTGTGTATATATGTATTTGTGTGCATGTGTGTGTGATATATATATATATATATATATATATATATATACATGTATGTGTGTGTATATATGTATTTGTGTGCATGTGTGTGTGTGTGTGTATATATATATATATATATATATATATATATATATACATGTATGTGCATATATATATGTGTGTGTGCGTGTGTGTGTCTACATGTGTGTGGGTGTATATAAAGAGTAAAGTGACACACAGCCTCATCCAGATATTAAATATTTCCATTATTTATTCAACCAAACAAATAATAAATTTGTCTTATCTAATATTATTGAAACTCTTTGTATTTTCTAGAACTGCCAACATAACACTGAAGGAGATCACTGTGACCGATGTGTTCCAGGTTACTATGGCAACGCTACTGGTGGCTCTATCTATGATTGTATGAAATGCCCATGTCCTCTTGTGGAACAACCCAATCAGTAAGTATACATATATATTTTTTCATTTCATTCCCATTATATTCTACTAGCTAAAGAACCCTTTTATGCAGGGCTTAACATGTGCATCCTCTGCAGAGGAGTAAGACCACTCAAAGGGGAGTATCCTGGACATGGCATGAAACAGCATCTACTGCTGGAGTTCTATGGAATGTTGAGTCATTCTTCATTTACATTACTCCCAGGTTTACTCTGACCCACATTGGAGGTACCTGTTAGTGTCACATCTGTGGGTGTAATTTTGTCTGTAGCGAGAGAAAAGTCTTACCTCATGGAGCAAAGCGAGCAAGGACTCATCTCACGTATAGGTCCATGATTTAAATGAGGTGTTGCTAAGATGTCTCCCCCAAAAAAGAATATATATTGTTTTCCTTTGCTGCAAAGAAAAAATGACTTGCCTTCCATGAAATTGGACATCACAAAAAAAGAGTTTCACGAGAGGAAACTAGTTCATTTATATAATTAGTTGCTCATTTTGATTGGTCTAATCAACCAATCAGAAATGAGCATGGCAATATAAACGCAGTGTCGCCTGAGTCAGGGATTGCAATGTGACTTCAAAGCAAGATGGGGCAAGTGACAAGTGAAAAGTGTTTAAATAATATCCAAGAAAAAATTGTGTTGTCCCCAAAACTGATGAGTCACAAGTTGCTTATCAGTTTTAGATTTTTTTTTTTATACCAATTTGAGATTTTTAAACCATTTCACTTCAGCTGTATCATGGGGAATGAAAAGAAAATTTTTCCATTTTGGTTTTTCAGCACAAAACTCTTTTTACACATTTGTCGGTCAACATGTGAAAGAAAAGTATTACTGTTTTGTATTTCTTTCAAATTCTCTTTCTTTACTTAATTTAGGTTCAGTCCAACTTGTTATTTGGATCGACGAGATGGAAGAGCCACTTGTAATGCCTGTCCTGCTGGACATACTGGAAGAAACTGTGAAAAGTAAGTAATGAATCCTATTGTTCAATGAAACTTTAAAACCTTGTTTTTGTTATACCTCCTCCTGCTTCTTTTAACAACAAAAACTATCTATATATATATATATATATAAATTAGTTGGTGTGTATGTATGTATGTATGTATGTCCAGATGAAACTACAAAAATAAAACAACAAAGTAAATATATATACACATTGAATATCACCTTGTTTTTGTTATACCTCCTGCTTCTTTTTGCAACAAAAATTTTATATATAGGGCAGTTGGTGTATATGTATGTATGTCCGGATGAAATTACGAAAATAAAACAATTAACGACAAAACATATATATATACACACTGAATATCACTAGTTCTTTTTTGTACAAAAATTATGAAGATTTGATTAGTATTCAAAGATATTTAAAAATTTGAATATACATAGAAATAGCATTGAAATTCTACTTTTTAAATTTGTAAATCTCAAAAGTAAACAAATCAATATACCAGGGTTTTTTTGCCAACCCTCTACCTCGGCGATGCTGGGTAGCCACTTCTAGTTAAAGATAAAGCAATAAAAATTGGCATGTATATGTAAAATTTGCTGTTGATTATTATGGAAACCTTAAAAAGGACATAACCCATCACTTGATCTTCTTATTGTGGCAATGCTCACAGCACTAAAATGCTGTAGATATTTGCATTTTTGGTGGGTTTCATCTGAAAAATGCTTATAAAATCACTATTATTGTTTTTTTAAAGATTTGGTTTAGCTAACATGTCTTCGTCTTGTATTGTATTCAATATGAATTCTGTTTTTCAATCTGGTTTTATCCTTTTTCTATAGAAATTACCTTCTCTTTCTTTTTTAACTTTTCTTTTGGAAATTTATTATATTCAAGAAAAATTATGTTAAAAAGTGTAAGAGTGAATTAGTTTTAAATCATGGGTTCAATTTACGATCTACATATAAAACTTGGCTTGGCTACCAGTGTAGGAGAAGGAAAACTCTGAATTCAGACTTGCTGTACTCCACTTAAAAATGGGCCTTGTCTCACATCCTGCCTGTGGTGGAGGGGGTTGGGTAAATATATACAATGTATTGTAAAATAGCACTCAGCTCTAAATATTGAACTTACAGTGTATAGCAAAAGAGGTGTCAGACCCAAAATATTGTGCTTACTGTGTATAGTAAAATATCTATCAGCTCAAAATTGGGTTTACAGTGTATAGTCGAATAGTTCTAAATACTTGTCAATTTCTATTTCCGTTCATTTATTTTTTTTTTTTTTTAGATGCTTACCTGGATTTTCTGGTAATCCTTTGCACCCAGGAGATTATTGTAAAGCTTCTAGTAAGTAAAATTTTGATATATTCATTTGGTTGGTTCATATATTTTATAGATTTTGGTTAACTTTTTTTTTTTGTTTCTTTTTTTTCTCACCCTTTTTATTAAAAAAAAATAACTCCATAATTTTAAGAACAAGATTTTACTATGTTTATTTTTGACCCGCCTTGGAATCGCAAGGTTCTGTGTTCAATACCGGTCCCTGCCAACTCAGTGTAAGAATAACATAGATTGGGTAATCTGATCTGTGTGGTAAAGTGGGGAGCTGATGGTAGGTATGGCACTCAAACTCTACAAAAACAACAATCCACCTGGTCTTAGTGCTAGCAAAAAGGGGATAGACTCCCTTGCTGTTCAGTTGATACTGACAAAAAAGGCCATTCTGCCATCTTTCCATTACTTTATTTTTTAAAAACAAGAATTTGCTGTATTAATTTTTAATATATAATTATCATAATTTTTCTTTACTTAGTTTTAATACAAAAAAATAACTTACCTACTATTTTTTTAAAAGTTTTGTCTTAATGTATAGATCCATTTTTCGTGTAATTCTTATCTTTTGGGAACGAAAAACACTAAACTTTGTGGCATCTATATAAATTTCATTAAAAAAGTGACCACATACTTAAAAAGGCATTTTTGTTTATAAAATAAAATTAATTAATTGAATATTTAAAAGAAAAACTCGTTGAATATTTGAAAACACTTTGGTGAACTCGTGGACATTTAGAAGGTAAAGAATCAACTGGCGTCTTCTCTCTCGGCCTACTCAAGATCCTTTAAGTTATCGGCCCACATATACTGACGTCACACGTTTATCGGACTTTAGTGAGTAGGCCTGATGTATACATAGGCCTCGGATAGACTCCCTTGCTATTCAGTTGATACTGACAAAAAAGGCCACTCTGCCATCTTTACTTTATTTTTGAAAAACAAGAATTTGCTGTATTAATTTAAAAAAAAAAAAAATAATCATCATAATTTCTCTTTACAGATATCAGTTCCTGTTCTTGTGATACCCGAGGTACAATTAAAAACACACAGTGTGATCCAGACACTAAACAATGCCAGTGTAAGGTAATTGGACAATTTTCAATCATTTAACTTTCTCTTTTTTTTTTTTTTTTTTTTTTTTTTTTTCCAAATAAAGTACAAAATTAACAGATCTGCCATTACACATAAATGAGCACTCTTGAACTTTCTCAACCCTTTCAGTTTTTATTTATTTTTGGTTGTATCCCTTTGGAGTGGGATTCAGTAAATTTTAGGAATAAAATAACTAGATGCATTGACGTGCATCTATCACTCATATTGAATATAAATGATTAATCATTTCTTTTCTTTTTTTTTCTTTTTCTCTTTAGGCTTATGTTCAAAGGTTGAAGTGCGATTCTTGTAAAGAGAATTACTTCCACTTAAGTAACGATAATCCACAGGGTTGCTTAGCTTGTTACTGTATGGGAATTACCAACAAATGTACCAGCTCTAACTTTTACCGTACCAAAGTAAGTACACACATTTATATACACAATTCCTTTTTTGAAAAAATAATTTTTTTTTCTTTTTTTAAAGACTGAAGATTTTATTATTTTAACTACCTTCATACCTCATACTGATGTTATCAAGTTTATTTAATAAACACTGTGAAAATTGTAAAAAGGAAGAAATAGATATCATTCAATAAAAGATGACAACAAATAAATTTCAAAAGAAATGGAAATGGACAAGCAGTGTCTTATGCAAATTCTTATCGTGTTGCCTCTTTGACCAGCAGTAGTAAAACTAAAAATAAGGATGGTATAAGTGATTTCCTTACCCATTTCTGCTTTGAAAGACTGAATGTAAGGGTCAGCAGCAACTGATAAAATGGGATTCATAAAAATCAACTAAATTATTCTATAGTGGTTGTAGTTAAATTGGTAAACAAACATGAGCAACACCAGATAATCAGGATTTACATTTTTGCATTTCGTCTTCAATGATTTGGACAGTCTCATTTTTAACCAGAGCGTGTTGCAAGATGGTCATAAAATTAAGGAACACGAGTATGAATATATAGATATAAGATTGGACACTGTATTTTAATATTTATTTGTATTTTTTAAATTTGTATTTCAAATTTTTATTTTTGTATTTCAATATTTTTTCCTCTTTCCCTCTGTTGCAGGTCACTCCATTGTTTGGAACAGATGGTTCTCACAACTTTATGTTGACCAATCGTGCAATGAGTCGAACAATTAATGATGGATTTAGAGTTGATGCCAGCCGCAACGAGATCTCCTTTGAATCATTTACTGATGTCCAGAGAGAAAGAGAAAGCCTTTACTTCCAACTTCCACCCAAATTCCGTGGAGATAAGGTGACAAATCCTTTATATCTATCTTTGTTTTATATTTTACTATCTACAGTACCTGCTAATACCCAGCCCTATTGGTTGGGGCTTTAGAATACACCAACTGCATCTCTGCAGAGGGGTAATCCCCTTCCCCCAGGGGGCCACCTATTGGCCATGGGTGGCGACCTGTGATGCTTAAGGATGGAAACTTAGTGGCTGAGCAATCCATGACATGCAAGACAGGCAGGTCCCCTCTATGGGTTAAATAGAAAAAAATTAGTTTTAAAAAATGAGTTTTAAAAAGTGTTTAAAAAAATTAGTTTAAAAATTGAGTTTGAAAAAAAAATTTAGTTAAAAAAAATGTTATATACCCACAAAGAATGAATAAAACAAAACATCTTCTGCATGAAATAATCCCAATAAGGGTTGACATGCCATAAAATCTAACCAACCAGTAATACCTGGGAAAGGTGAAGGTTATTCATAGTTCTATACTGGATTTTTAAACCTTTTCTAGGTGTGTTTATGGCACTAGTTATCCCCTGCCAAATAGAAATTGCCTTTTATGTAGTAGGTTACACTTAAATTGTTCAAATTGATAAAATCTCAAATTTTTGCATCTTTAACTATTTTTAATTTTTAATTAATTAATTAAAATCTAATTTTAGATTTTTAATTGATTAAAAGATTTCACAAAAACATGTTTGTACTTTTAATGTAAGATTCCCTTAAATATTGCTTGTATATATTATTTCACTAAAAAATTATTTTGATTTTTTTAAAAATATTCCTCTTCCTCTTACTTGATTTCAAAATACTATTACTCCCCTACCCCTCTCTCACTGATGAGAAGGATTTCCAACTGAGATATGTAGAATATTTAAATGTTTGAAAGATCTTGTATATTTTAGAATGGCTGGCAAAAATAGGCAAAAATCGTATTACATAGAGTTTTGAGAAATGCAGTCAGATTTATTTATTATTGACTTTAAGTGATAATTGAAAAGGAGATCCAAATGTAGTCAGCTTACTGTTAAACACTTTCAGATTTCAATTTGTTATTGTTCTTGCACCATCTGTTTTCAATTTCTCTGCTAAGAAGAGAAATAAAATATTGCTCTTCAATGATAGGAGATAAAAAAAAAGGCTGACTAGAAGATAAAGAGAGTTTGATCCTCACTGGAAGCCCCACACTTGCAACCTTGTGTCACATTCTGCCCATTGTGAACAAGTTGAGTAAATACCTACTTCTCAATGTACAGTCTTTTATATGTTCAATAAATGAAGATGTCTTTACAAAATGAAGATGTCCAAGTTTTAGTTGAAGATATATAAAAAGAAAGTTTAATCCTCACTGAATGCCCCACAATTGCAACCTCCTTGTCACATTCTATCCATGGCAATTCTCAAGACTTTTGCATGTTCAATAAATGGTGATGTTTATTATCTTAACAAAATGAAGATTCCCAAATTTGAATTGTAATATTCTTAATCTATAATGATTTTTAGTTCTTCAAAGACTTTATTTAACATACCCCCAATTTATTTTGTTTTCCAGGTGACATCTTATGGAGGTTATCTTGAGTTTACCCTTGAATTTGACACAGCCCAAGGTCAAGGAAATGCTTTCAGAGAAACTGATGTTGAAATTATTGTAAGAATTTATTTTATTTTTTTATTTCCATTTCTAAATTGTTTTTAACATTTTTTTTATTTTAAAATTATTTATCAGATTTTTATTTTCAAAAGCATAGTTCACGTGACTTTCTGAAACGTTTTTTCATGCTCAGAGTTGCTGAGGCATGGAACAAACTGCCTGCATCAGTTGTTGGCTGCCAAAACACTGCATCTTTCAAAACCTTCTTGGTTCCTGTAATTCAACAACACTATACCTGATATCCCCCCTCCATACACATACATACATATATATTATGATTGTAGGTTGTCTAACCTCCTGACATTAGTACATTATTCTATGTACTATACTTGAACATTTGATGAGTTGTGCATCAGAGCATTTTATGCAATAACTTAATTATTGTTATTATTATTATGTATTGATAAAATAATCATTTGGATATTTTATTTGCAAACTCAAATTTATGTATTTCAAGGGCAAATACATTATTTAAATGATATACCAAATTTAGAAATTTCATATTTTTCAATTATGTATGGATTAAATATTAAATTTCTTTAAACATTGAAACTGTAATAAAAAAATATGAATATGTAACAGTCATATATATATATATATATATATATATATATATATATAAAAAGATATGAAAACACCACAAAATGCTGTTAAAGTGAAAACATTTTATTTATATATATATATATATATATATATATATATATATATAAAAGTAAGTAAAGTAGGCAGAGTGGTCTATTGTCAGTATGAGCTGGACAGTGAGAGTGGTTGTTTTGTGTCTGAGGTGGATCACCAAAACTACCATCAGTTCCCCACTTTACTGCACAGATCCAAGCCTAATTCATCAAGGCTGGTATCGAACTTGGAACCACAAGGTACCGAAGTGGATGGTCAACCGACTATTAACTATTAAAATGTTTTTTAGTTTTCATTCATTTCAGTGTATATATATATATATATATATATATATATAATTAATAATAAATATATATATATTAGTTCTGCTATATATTTAATTACATGATTGCTTATCTGCTACCATTTGGTTTCATGCTCGTATAAAAAGTGCAATCATCAGGCAGGAAAAGAAAGATTTTATGAAATTGAAAAATATGGAAACAATAGGACATTTGCTTATTTTCATATGTAAATATCTTAATGTGTATGTGTTGATGGATAAACATACATAAAACACATGGTGCCACACTCACACAGGTAGATATACATGTATAAATGTTTTGTGCAGGTTATGTGATTATTGATGTGTGTTGCTATGAGTGTCTGTTTGTTTATACATGGCAGGTTTCAAATCGTTTCGTAGTTCTATATCGATATGTAACCATATACATATATGTATATATATATTAAAATGTTTTATAGTTTTCATTGATTTATATATATACATATTAAAATGTTTTCATGAATTTTTCTGGATCTCTGAAAGTTTTTCTACTTTTCCCTTTACAGAGTAGTGGACAGCGTCTTCATTATCTTTTCAATACTCAAGCACAGGAATCCAGACCAAATACATATAGGATTCACTTAGTTGAGGTAAGAAGATTTCTTCAAGATTTTACTCACAAAACAAACTTATAAACCAACTGGGTAACCTCATGGAAGAGTTGTTGTATAGTCATACCTAATATTTGTGTATCTGTTGATTATGGTGAGTATACCAATGGTGCTTGATTAAAGATTTTTTTTAAAAAGACAGAAAAGAAAAATTAATTCTGTAATGGCTTTTTTGTCTGTAATGACAAACAAACAAAAAATTGAATAAAAATCCCTAACGTTTTAATAACTAGTCTCTTCTTAATCTCCCAATCACCAGTCCTTGTCAAGACTGAAAATAGATGTAGCAGCTTCATATGCTTATTGCATTACTAATTAAATCAAATTGATGGGGTAATGTTAGTATCAGCCAGAAAGCGAGGAAGTCTATCCTCTTTTTAGTAGAGCTTGACCAAGGAGATTGTTTTTTAGCAGGCGTAAGTATTAAAGTTTTAATGTAATGAAATAAATTATAAAGACTAAGAAAATTAAATAAGAACAAATATAAAAAGATTACACTTATTTTAGTTATATTTTAATTGGTTTCTATATAAAATCATCCATAGGATTGATTTTAATTTGTTGGAGAATAAAACAATAATATTAGAGATCAATAACACCAAGTGATTATTTATTAATACTTGTTGTATACCCCTTTACTGAATTGGGTATATAAATAACAAGAGAGGAGAGATCTTATTTGGAGGGTTCTATTTCGGTGACTGGCCATCTTCTTTTGGGTTGCTTTCCTCCTTTGGGCAACATGACTTCTGTTGTGCTGGGCTTGGTTATCTGTGCTCATCCTCTTTGGTTTTAATAATGAAGCAAAACTGTTTATTTTTCAAAGATGTCTTTATTAAAACAATTTTTTTAAATGATTGTGATGCTCCTCCTGATGCATGTGAAATGATATGTGTGCAAAAAAATAATGTCATTATATGAATAAGATCTTCAAAAGTTCTTTGATGCCTTGTTTAATCAACAGTCAAACTATTAAAAATGATTTCCCAGGCTGAGTCATTACTATGTTCGGATACACAGGAAACACTTGAGGAAGCTCGGAGGATACAGCAGCCATAAGATTGTGAATTTACATACCACAATAAAGATGAGGACAATAGTCTGAAAAATCAAAATCATACATACCAAGCCTCATCTCAAAAATTCAGACAAATAATTCATCTTTTTCTTTTTCTTTCAGAAATCCTTCAACATGTGGGACGGTTCTAACCCATCTCGGGAAGTCTTCATGACTGTTTTGGCTAACATTGATGCCATCCTCATCAGGGCTACCTACCATACTATGATGACTCGGGCTACACTGCGTGATGTTAGCATTGAAATTGCTGTCCCAGGACCCACAGGTCAACCTACAGCTCCTATGGTAGAAAAGTGTACCTGCCCAGAAGGTTATGCCGGTCTTTCATGCCAGGTAAAAATAAAAATAAATACTTAATCTTGTCCTGGGTATGACACTAAACTGCATCTAGTAGTGAGGTTCCAATTTTGATTCTCTGGGGAGTGTGGCATACCACTTCATTGCCATTACTCCCATGTCCACTCTTATTCGGAGTGGTATTACCTGTTAGCATCCCATCTATAGGTCAAATATATGTTTGCAAGTTAATTAAAATTATTTCTTTCCATTTATTGATACACGTAAATTAATAAATTTAACATGAAAACTATTTCTTCTAATTTATTAATACACATAAAGTTAATTAAAATTATATCTTTCCATTTATTGATACACGTAAATTAATAAATTTAACATGAAAACTATTTCTTCTAATTTATTAATACACATAAAGTTAATGAAAATTATTTCTACCAGATTATAAAACCAAACCAGACAAAAATATTTACCTGCAAACGAAAATTAAAATTATTTCTACCGTATTGTTTATAAAAATGTTTTTGGCATAAAATAACCTAAGGGTTGATATGCCTTAAAATCAACCAACCAACCAACCATAAATACTTTTGTATATCATTTAGAAAATTAAGGCTTATAGTGGCAAATCTGTATTTAGCCCATTTGTAAACTTTCTTCTGCAAAGTTCATATTGTTTGTACTTTTCAGCTACCAAAAATTCTGTTCAAGTTATCACTAATTTGAATAGCTTCAAAACAAATAGTTTTGTGTGATTAAGATAATTTTTGCTATAAACCAATTCCAAACAATGTAGAATTTACATTTATAGAAAAAAATCCTAGAAAAAAAAATGTCTATTTCTTTTTTGTTTTCTTTTTTTTTTTTCAAAATAATTCTTCTTATTTATTGACTGACCTTTGTATTTAATTCTTCTATATATATTTAATTCTTCTATATATATTTAATTTTGATGAGGTAACAGAAAAAGAAACTGTTTTGTTAACTTAATAAATCACAGCTAAATATATATCTCTTTTATTCATTTAGGAATGTGCTCTTGGATATTCTCGAATCAAGGATGAACGAACAGGTTTAGGACGTTGTGGACGTTGCAACTGCCATGATCACTCTTCAACCTGTGACCCAAGAACTGGAAAATGTTTGGTAAGTAATTTTAGTGTTTGCTAAATATTTTAATGAAAATTTGATTGATTTTCATTTTTTAACTAGCTTAATTGCCACCCAGTGGGATGGCTTTTAAGCTATTTAACTAATAATTTCTGTTGTCATAATTCTATTGATGTTTTGCCATAGATAAAAAATTTTCCTATTAAAGAGAGGTGTTTTTTTTTTATTGATTTACTTTTGATTACTAGAACACTTCTGTGGTAATAGAGGTTCTAATATTCAAGTTATATATGGGTATAGGGTCTATCTCTAAAACCCCTAGTCATAAAGACTGCCAATTACAATATGGCGCGGGGGGGGGGTTAACCACCATTACAGTGTCTTAAGATTATTGATATTTTATGAATAGGCACCATTTTTGGTCATTAAAATCAAAGGGGAAAACAATTTCAGTAGGGTTTATGTGCCCCCTGTTGACCCACTTTGATCAAAATGAAATATACTTATCCAAGTACCCTGGGTAATATAGTTTCAGAATATATATGGTACTGGATGTCCGTGGTTAGAGTCATAAGAAATGGACTCATCGACCAGAGTTCAAATCCTGGACAAGGCTGTTTGCATTTCACATAGTGCTAATACCCTTGGGAAAAGTATGCATCCAACTATTCTCCCTCCAGTTATGGGTAAATAGTAGGCAAGACTGGGCTCTTTAGCCCTGGTTAGGCAACCAATCTTGGAGAAAGAAAACTCTGAATTCAGACCTGTTAAATTTCACTTAAGAAATTGACCTTGTGTCACATCCTGCTTGTGCAGAAGGGTTGGTAAATATATATATATATATATATATATATATAGGTGCGTGTGCTAGTAGTTAGTCATGGAAAATGGACTCGTCGATTCGAGTTCAATTCCTAGACTAAGCTGTTGGCATTTCGCATAGCGCTAATACCCTTGGGAAAGGTATGAATCCATATATTTCCCTCCAGCTATGGGTTAAATAGTAGGGCAGACTGGGCTCTTTAGCCTTGGGTAGGTAACCAGTCTAGAGAGGGATAACTCTGAATTCAAAATTCCTGAGGTCAGTCGTTGATTGGGTTTGTGGCAACCTTTGATGCACCAATTCTTTCCTATCGACTGTGCCAAAAAGTGTGGATGGTCCAACACAAGCCTTCACCACTATAAACAAATCCCTGTGTGGGAGTTCATTGTGTGTATGAACCCTCATACGTAGAAAATCGACGGGAGAGTCCATTTTTATATATATATATATATATATATATATATATATATATATGGAGGTCTATCTCCAAAACCCTAGAAGGAGTTCATGAACAGATAAGAACTACAACTTTATATATATGTATGTGTGTGTATATATATATATATATATATATATATATATATATGATTAAACTTTCATTTAATATAGTAGGTCAGCATTATTATACAACTCTACTCCACTTAAGTATACTTCCTGAAAAGAAATTTTAAGATTCTTTTTACAGACCTAAAAATGAAAATAAACAAATAATAAAACAACAAAATATTGTGTATATAACAATAAAGATGAGGATGACACCCAAAAAAGCTAAATAATATAAATTATCAAGCCTTATCTCAAAATTTCAGACAAAAATAATTATTGCCTATTTTTGATTTCTAATCTTTAGAACTGTAAACACAATACTATGGGTGACCGCTGTGAGTTGTGTAAACCTGGTTATTATGGTGATGCCAGTGTTGGTACCTCTGGAGACTGCAGACCTTGTGCTTGTCCACTTACCATTCCTTCTAACAAGTAAGTTGATCTTTTTATTATTTTTCTACTTTTAGGTGAGTATGAAGACGTACATATATACATCTATATAACGATACCTTGAATAGTGTGGTTTTATGTTATATTGGTTTTGGCGTTCGGCTAGAAACCACAAGGTTCCTAGTTCGATACCGGTCCTCGCCAACTCAGCGTATGAGTAGCCCAGGGATCTGTGCGGTAAAGTAAGGAGCTGGTGGTAGGTGTGGTGCTCCACCTCAGATGCTGAAAACAATCTCCTTGGTCTAGCGCTATTGAAAAGGGGATAGACTCCCTCGCTGACTGACTGATACTGACTTTAGGCCGCCCCGTTGACTTTATTTTACTTACTATATGAGCAGTGTTGAAAAGTACTTGGACCTTGCAGGAATGGAAAGACTATTTCATATATTTATTCTGCACTCCAAAACACTTTGCCCACTCTTTCTCTTGTCTTATACTTAGGCTTACCTACCCTTTGGGGCCTGTGTCCACTTGCTTTGGTCACTGGACTGGTAGTGAAATTAACGGCTTGATCCCGGGGTGCCATACCCCCAGGCAACACTTGCCTGTTTGAATTAAAGGAGCAGGGATGGGTTTATTGTCCAGTGCCTGAGGTGCTCCATACATTTTTTGTGCCTGCCATCCCATGAGCTTTGGTTCGTGGGTGGCCCCACTTGTGCCTGATCAGTGAGATGCGCAGAAAATAATCTCTTTTTCTTGCCTTATCAGTGGGGAGTCACCATGGTGTAGTGGTTAACATAGTGTTTACTTTCAGACTAATACCCTTGGCAAACAGCAATAACTTATATACAACAGCTATGTGCGAACACTGGATGCCATGCTGAAGACTTGTCAGGAGTGATGACTGATAGGGACAGGTGGTAAGAGAGAGTGATGGGAATCTGTGCTGTCAGCATAACTTGATAATGATGATGATATTTCTTTGTATATTTTCATACTTATTTATATGTGCTTATCTATCTATATCTTTTCTATATCTATATTTCTATATCTTTTCTAGCTTCTCTCCTACCTGTTATTTGGCCCAAGATAACAAGATTACCTGCGACAAATGTCAGCGTGGATATACTGGACGCAACTGTGACCTGTAAGTTGACATCACTTATTATTATCAATATTTTTATGCTTTAAATTCTTTTTATTACATATTAATATTATTAATTATTATTAATATTATAATATTAATATATTAAGTCTTCTGTCTTTTAATCTTCATCGCTGGTCATGTTTAGTTCTATGGGTTTCTTCTTTATCAGGTTGTATTGGATGTCTCACTCTGCCTCCATCTTTGTTCTTAATTATGAACACAGAGACATATATTGTGTGCACATTGTTTATTTCCTGATCAAAGCATACACACACACACACACACACATGAATATATTCACAGAAATAAAAAAAAGAAATGAAAAGCAGAAAGTCAGCAAAATAACAACAAACCAATAAAACTTCAATTTGTGGCAGGATTATAAAATTGAAATATATGCATACATGATGATGATGGCAGCAAACTTATGTTTGAGTATTGCCATTGCTTAATAAATAAATAAATTTTAAAAAAAAAAAAAATTTTTTTTTTAATAAATAAATAAAAAAATTTAAAAATTGTTTAAAAAAATAAAGAAGTTCAAAGAATACACTGATGAGCTTCAAAAAGTTCAACGGTAAGCTGCGCGAATGTGGCTTTTTAGTCCAGCTAAAGTCTTGCACATCTTCCCACATTCACAAGTTATTCCAGGAAACACAGGGTATTTTATTGGTCCATTTCGGCGATGCACAGTTTGGTGAATCATCAGACCAGCACTGCTCCGACATGGCCTTCCACATTGTATACATGCACACACACACACACACACACACACACACACACACATATACTGTTTTTTTCCCTGAAAATAAAACCTACTTACAAAATATAGCCTAGCGTGATTTTCAGGATGATTTTAATATAAGTCCTCCACTTAAAATAAGCCCTATTTGAAAACAGAATGGTAAGAAATGAATGTTTTGATTTTGTGAAGCCCAGTCTAGAAAAGATCTTGCCTTGAGTGCAGAATTTATAGAACAAAATCAGACAGATGTTTTTCCAATGCACTACGAGCAGGCTACCTGGATAAGAACTTCTCATTCAATGAGACCTATATCGCTCGAGATGAGAGAGTAGGGACAAAAATTCTGCAGGAAATTCAGTCATATGAAAACTCTACAGGAATTTTGGAATCCAGTGACTTGCAGAACAATACCATTACAGAGGAAGATGATATGATTTTTAAATGAATTGCCATTAATGAGTTTTTGAATAAAAGAACATGTTAATGGTAAATAAATGTAGATCATTTTTCATAATTTCTGTTTATTTAGAAATGTTTTGATTTACTACTTCATAATGTCCTTTTTTGATGTATGAAGAATAAGACATCTCCTGAATATAAGCCCTGCTATTATATTTCAGAGTGAAAATTAATATAAGCCTATCTTATTTTCGGAGAAACATTATATATATATATACACACACACACACACAAATCAAATAAAGTATGAAAAATAAATTGAAAAACTGAAAGTTAGCAAAATAAAACCAGAATCCGTGACATTATTAAAAATCTTAGAACCCCAAAATTTAAGATAAGCCTAAGTATTAAACTTCATCAAGGGGAACATGTAATAAACTCCAACTGTGGAATTGCTATCATAGGGATGCTTTTTTTTTTTTAATATCCAAAACAATTCACTGATAATTAGATAAATGTTTCTATACAATTGTCTGAGAGATTGCAGAGATTATATTATTTGTATCAAGATCACAAGAGAAGGAATTTAACTTGAAACTCTGATAACCAGTGGTTTAAATCAATGAATATTATTTAATGGTTTATTTCTTATCTTCAGGTGTGCTTCAGGATATTCTGGAAACCCCCGTACACGAGGTGATCACTGTAAATCTACAGGAAGTAAGTATAGGGCTTAGTTTTATGATACTATAACGTCTCAAGAATTGTCAGGAAAAAAACCCAAACATTTTGATAGTTGTCAAATATTCAGCTTACTTAAGATAATAAAGTTTTTACTTAATATTGTTTACTATTTAGGACACTTGTACATATCATATGTATAAATAATAGGAGTCATTTATTACAAAAACACATTCATTACACTGGTTTACAAAAATATATTTTTTGTCTGAGGCAAGAATGTGAATAGGTGTTTTTTACTAATTTGGGTGTGCTGAATTCAAATTTATAAACAGTTTTGTTCTATCACCTCTAGTTTTCTGTCTTTTAAATAGTCTCATTTTAGTATATACAGACTATATACGTGCTTATTTCAACAGTTGTAGCAGCTTATTACAGATAAAACTGGATAGATAAAGAACATTGACGGAATAAATATACTTGGTTGACACAATTTACACAATTCATAGTATTGCAGACAGAAGTAAAAAAGAAGACATAAGTCACACAATATTAGAAATTAACCCTGAATGCATATATGCCTTTATGTACAGTATGTGCACAAAATGTACAGTATGCATATCTAAAAAAAAACTAGAGGTGATGAGTAAAAACAGATTTCAAATCTGAATTCAGCACCCCCAAATTAGGTTAAAACAGCTATTTTTGTGCTTGCCTCAATTTCTTTGTAAACCAGTATTATCAATGCAATACTTGAATGCAGTGATTAATTTTGAGTTCTTCTATAGACAATCATTAAAAGTAACTGGTCTTCATCTGATGGAACCCGGCTTTTCTCATGGCCAGCTCTATGTTGGTTGTTCAAGAGTTGGGAATGGAAACAACCTATTTCTACTGACCACAAATGGGAAAACCAAAAATGTTGTTTATCATGCAACTTTGCAATTAGACAAATTAAATCATTGTTTTGAGGCACATGGTGTAATGGTTACCATCATTGGTAATGGACTTGGCAAGACAAATTCAAATCCTGGATGAGGCTGTTTGCATTTCACATAGTGCTAATACCCCTGAGAAAAGTATGAATCCAGATAATCTCCCTCCAGCTATGGGTAAGGCAGACTAGGCTCTTTAACCTTGCTAAGGGGACCAGTCATTATTACTCAGATATAAATGGCATTTCCCAATTGCTTATACCTAAAATAAATGGAAAATATTTATTTTTCTCTTCAAACTTTGTTCACCTCTTTAGGGTACAAAATGTTTTAACATTGTTTTCTTTACCTAATGGAAATTGAGCACTTTTAAAAAAATAGTTGTTAGTGCTGTTTTTTTTTTTAAACAACTAACAGTAGTTATATCACTGAACTTTACCTAATCATTTAGAAAGGACTATTTAATAATTTAGCCTCCCCCCCCCCTTTTTGTGTGTTTGCTTTGACATTCTTTGATTTTGTTTTGCAGATGAAAAAACTCCAGTCGTTATTGTGAACCCAATCAATATCAGGGAAACAATTGGTAACACTGCTGTATTCACGTGCCGAGCTGAGAGCCGTGATCCTTCATCCATTGTATGGAGTAGAGTTGATGGACGACGACTACCTAGTCGGGCCCAACAGAACTATCGTGAGGAACTGGTCATTGAAAATCTTACCCCTGCTGATACTGGACGTTATGTCTGCATTGCTACTAATAGTCATGGAAGCTCTAAAGCATTTGTGGAACTTGTTGTCAGCCGTAAGTAATAACATTTATTACTCAAATATTTTAGATTTTTATTTTATTTTTTTGTTAGATCTCAGTTTTGAGTATGACTTTTCCAGTTCTTCAGTAGAAAATGGGTAAATAGTAGGGCAGACTGGTCTCTTTTGTCTTGCTACAGCAACTGATTTAAGAGAAAGAAAATTCTGAATTTAAACCAGCACTACTCTGCTGAAAAATTGACCTTGTGTCATATTCTGCCCCTGGTGAAAGGGTTGGTAAATGCATATACATTTTTGGCGCCGTCCTCCACCCCAACCTTTCAATTGCCCTGACCACACTGCTTTGAACTCACAAGCCACCAGATTCTTTTGGACACTTCCCCTTCCCTTTTCACTCTTTTTCCTCATACCTTCTGACACACCCGCCCTACCCCTCCTTTTCTTACGCTCCTTCCACCATATCAATATATAAACGCATCGTAGTTCTTGTCTTAGATAAATTTTGACAAAGCTTCGTTAACATACTGAGGTGAAATGTCAATTCAATGAAGTTGTTAGTGTTTTATCCATTATTCCTCAATTTTTAATCATATTTTGTTTGAGTTTACCCAATCTCATACGTGCACACATGGCTACCAGTCTAAGAGAAGGAAAACTTAATTCAAACCAACATTACGTTATGCCACATATTGCCTCTAGTGGAAGGGTTGGGTAAATGTATACACATTTATATATACATGTGCATATGGCAACCAGTCTAGAAGAAGGAAAACTTTACTCCGCTTAAGAAAGGTCTCTTCATCTCTGCCAAGTCTCTTTGAGATGTCCACAACACCACATTATTCTACTTTTCAATTTTTTATAATTCTTGTAAATACCTTATCCTAAAAGTTGAACTTGTATTCCAACACTTATTTCAAATATTGTTGCATTTGTGCAATTTCAGGAACCATTGGATTCCAAGTGCGTATAGAAGAACCTGTAGAGAGGAAAGTCGATGTAGGTGCTACAGTTCGTCTTGTCTGCTCTATTGTTGGACAACATTCATCTGTAAGTGAATCTCATTTTATAAATTTCAAGAATTTTTCTTTTTTGTCATATATTGTATTATTTTTTTTTTACACTATCACTTTTAAAAAAATGTGCCCAGTTCTATAGACTGTACACAAATTTAATTTTTTAATAACAAAACCTTTGTTTGACCTGTTTTCTGAGGCTGAAGAATACATCAACTGCACCTCTGCAGAAGGGTAAATGGGGCCACCTGTTGGCTGTGGGTAGTGACCTGTTACACGGAATCCAACACTACACTTTGGCCTTTGCTTAGGCTAGACAGGCAGTAAGATAGACCCCCTCCAATCAATCAGCTATTCATATTCTTATATGATAGTTTGCACATTTGAAATCAAAGCTGTGCTATGCGAAGCTATATCATCAGCCATGGTAGCCAATTTCTCGATGGATGTATCCTCACCCTGTGCTGCTAAGATATTTTGCTATGCAGATGGCAGTCTCTGAAGGAAAATGAGACGTACAATGCTGACATTATTACCATATCCAGCTAAATCTGAAGACTTCTCAAAAAATTTGAGGGTTTTTCATCTGCTAAGATTTTCCCAACAAGGAATTTTGTGAAATTCTTCTGCTGTGAAATGAACATCCTCTGGATTAATTCGTCCCTTAACCTAAAATAGGGTTTATCATCAGGTGGGGACTTAATTATATCCCTTACTTCCGTGCTTCACGGATAACTTTGTAACAGCTTAGTTGAATTTTGTTTTCTGCAAGGTAATTCCACTAAGTTTGCAAAATAGTCAAATTGAGCCAATGCAAAGTCTGTTTTCATTTGCATGGGATGATTTTGGAATGGAATAGTCAAATGCCAGGGCATCAAATAACAGATCGCATGGAGATAAAAAAAAATACAAAAACAAAGTCTAGAATCGGGTATCACACACAATGGTGCAAAAGATTTCTCTCTACTTGCTGGTTTATAGTAGCCTTTGAACCAAGGAAGAGGAAGGTTATAGTTTCCTGGTTCAACAAGTGCTAGTGTGTATGGGAAGAAGAAAATATAAGTGCCTACACTGAACACAAAAAAGAAAGCTGATAGAGACAGTCATCTTAAAATGTAGCATTTCCTACTATGAATATGTTCAAACATTAAAAAGAAAATGCCAGTTATATTTTTGCAAATGCAAAATGTGATGACACGTTATCAATTATATTTTTGGGAAAAAGAACAAAAATATATCAACTTGTCGAGGTCATCAATTATAAGAACTAGCAAATATATGCACCCTCCGGGTGCAAGTATTTAACTTTTAATGTAATAAAATATTGTATTAAATTAGAAAGGCTAATGAAACTAAATAAGAATACAGATAAAAAGATTTGAAACAGAGGGAGTATAATAAAAGATTTGAAACAGAGGGAGTATAATAAAAAATGGAACAACTGAAACTTACTCTTCCATCACTCTCGTCTTTCATTGTTATTTTTTCTAATTTAAGTATTTAGTTATAAGAGGAAGTAAAGAATAAAATGACAGTTATTTTATTTGTTAATGGATTTCATTTAAGATTCATTGAAGAGATTTTTGCTTATATTCATTAAAATAAAACCAAACAGTTAGAAATCAATAATACTAAGCACATATTTATTAAATTCGATTTTTTAATATTAATATGCAAATTAGCCTTCCTGTTCACACTGTAAACTGCTATTTTGTTGTATATATAAATACAATTGCATGTTGTCAGTATGTAGACATAGTTAACAGTATTAATAATGTAAGACAATTTTATTAATAATTGAGGTTTAGATAAAAATAAAATCATGGAGAATGTGATGTCAATAACTAAGAGAATTGTGACTTGAGTAGGAATATAGTTTCGGTTACAGACAGAAAAACACACAATCTCCATTATAATAAGATATTCATTAGGAAATATTACAAGCCAATTCGTACAATATAACATACAATGAGTCCAAAACCCTAAAACAGATATTAGGTGTTCCAAGGAACATGAAGAAAAGTTAAGCAACAAAGGGATGGAAACCATTTACTATTTTTCTGGAGGAATTTGGTCGGCAAAAGTTAAGGTTACCCACATTTTCTGGGCTAATTATTGACAAAACAATCCTCTTTATATATTAATCATGCCTTTTTTTTTTTTCTTTTTATAATGCAGGCTTATGTTTTGTCATGGAGCAGAGTTGATGGAGTTTTACCAAGATCTGCATTGGAGTTTGATGGTGTTCTGACTCTGCAAAATGTTAAACCAGAAGATGCTGGAGAATATACATGCACAGGATCTGATCCAGAAAGTGTTGCAACTGCCGTTGCTATTATTATTGTTGGAAGTAAGTTATATTTTAGTGTATTTTTTTTAATTAGCACTGTTTCTTATCCATCAATTGGCCACTATTGGCTGTTGGTGGCAACCCATGATGCTTATGGATGGAATCCTGGTGGCTGAGCAGTCCATGACATCCAACACTCCACTTTGGACCTTACTTAGGCTAGAAGTGGTTCTTCTGAAACACTCTGTACATACCAAAGTATATCCATTTTTTCTGAAACACCCTGTACATACAAAGTATATCCATTTTTCTGAAACACCCTGTACATACCCATACCCTGTACATACCAAAGTATATCCATTTTTCTGAAACACCCTGTACATACCCATACCATATTTTCTGAAACACCCTGCTGAAATAACATCCAAAGGATATCCATTTTTCTGAAACACCCTGTACATACCATATCCATTTTCTGAAAAGTACATACCCATTTTTCTGAAACACCCTTGATTTTAAAATGTCTTGTTTGTTTCTCTTTCAGCCTCTACTTCCCCTCCTGTTGTAGCAATTGAACCACGATACCAAACTATTTCTGTTGGACAATCAGCTAAATTCGTCTGTACTGCAACTGGCTCCCCTAGACCAACCATTACCTGGTACAAAGGTGAAAATCAACCTCTTGGAGGTGGAGTAATTTCCAGGGATGGGGTCCTTACCTTCCCAAGGGTAACCAAGCTGCACGAATCTGAATATTACTGTGTAGCTACCAACTCTATGGGAACTACTAAAGTTCGTACCCTCATGTATGTTACTGGAGGTGAGTAAAAAAACAAAACATATATATATATATATTATATATATATATATATATATATATATATATATATATAGGGCAGTTTTACTGTCAATATTCGTCAATGTAATGTAAACAAACCCTCTTTTATTTTACATGTTAGTCATTGTTTATAAAATAATTGAATTAATGTATTTATTTTAATATTAGAAATACAAATAAAATCATGATACTAATGCAGAATAGTGCGCAAGAGATAATACCATTAGATTACCTATTACATTTCACGGAAATACCTGAAAACTTAAAAACACTCAAGTAAGTAGGTTAGAATTGGAGTGCTTAGTGTTCCTCAAAGGGGAGATAATAAAAGAATAGGGGAGGTAACTCTCAATTGCTTATTACGTATATATATATATATATATATATATATATATATAATATAATGAATAGTGAATGAAAAAATGAGAAAAGTATTTGCATGGAAAGGTGCTCAATGCTAATAAGCAGAGCAGATATAATTTTGATTTGATTATTATTTCACACTCATAACTTCAAGTTTCTTGGTAGTCCAATCATCAGATGAGAAGTGGTTGAGATGTCAAAAACCAGTCGTGAAATGGTAAAAATCAAATTGTTTAGCGTTTATATGCAGCGTTTTTTCACGCGATGGGAAATGTAAAGCTAAATTGTTTTTTTTAAACTGTGGCTTGTTTAACGTTTATATGACGTGGATTGTATCACGTGATGTAATGTCATTGATTTTCGTTAATTTGTATTTTCTTATAATCCAAACTTGCATTGGTGTTAATGCACGCGGTGTTTCAGATGAATTTTTTTTTTTTTTTTTTTTTTTTTTTCCCTTTTTTTAAATAAAAAAAAAAAAAAAAAAATTATTTTTTTTTAGCATGCTGAAATACCTTATCAGTGATTTAGGTATTTACCTAACCTGTTTTCAATGGGTAGGATTTGATACCTGATAACAAACATGAGTCATCTGGTGAGGATTGAACTCACTATTACTGTAGTAATGAATCTGCAAGACTGTCTTGCAAACCATTACTCTACAACGGAACACTGGGTTCATTGAATGTTTGGGGTCTCTACAACATCCTACTTTTCTATTTTCAAGCTAAATCCCTCTACTTATTTTGTTAGTTTTTATTTATCTGCAATAATGCTTATAACATATCACTTTTTTTGAATTAGGATTTCTTTACATAAATTATCATAAACCTGTCAACTGGGGCTCTAGAATACACCAACTGTACCTCTGCAGAGAGGTACCCCCCCCTCCCAATGGGATACCTATCAGCTGGTCCTGGTAAGCCCTAGCATCCATATCATTGTGTCAACCCTATGTTCTTCTGGCAAACTCTCAACCACTTTTATCATGTGCGCTAGAAGGCAGTGGCTGAGGGTCGTAGTATCCTGGGTATGACACTAAACTGCATTTGGTGGTAAGGTTCCAATTCCAAAACTCTTGGGAGTTTGGAGTACCTCTTCATTGCCATTACTTCCAGGTCCACTGACCTGGAGTGGTAGTACCTATTAGGTTTCCATCTGAGTTAAATAGAAAAAATGAGTTTTTAAAAAATATTGAGTACCCATCAAGAATGAATAAAACAAAATGTCTTCAACATAAAATAAACCAGCAAGGGTTGACATGCCATAAAATCCAAAAAATTGAGTACCCAACAAGAATGAATAAAACAAAATGTCTTTGGCATAAAATAACCCAACAAGGGTTGACATGCCATAAAATCCAACCAACCAACCAATCAACTAACCAACCAAGAAGGAATAAAACAAAATGTCTTCAACATAAAATAACCCAACAAGAATTGGCATGCCATAAAATCCAACCAATCAACCAACTCTCTGACCTGGAGTGGTAGTACCTATTAGGGTCTACATGTTAAATAGATTAAAAAAATGAGTTTTAAAAAATAAATTGTTTAAAACAAAAATTGAATACCCCCAAAAAGAATGCATTAAACACCTTTGGCTCAAAATAAACAAAGGATTGACATGCCATAAAATCCAACCAACCAACCATAAACTATCAATCCTTTCTTGTTGATCATTCTATTTTAGTCAGTGTTCAAAATCAATAACTCAATCATTTTGTCATAATCATTCACTTTGACATTTTTTCTCCTTTTCCTTATATAGATTCACCAACAATTGAGATCATTATCCGTCAACAGTCAATTGTTACATCAGTTGGTAAGCGTATTGAACTGGTTTGCTCTGTTCAAGAAAATGGACAATTGGTCAACTTGATTTGGACAAAACAAGGTGGACGTTTGCCTTCAGGTGAGAACTAATCTGAATTTGATTGTAATATATTTTGTGATTTTACAAATGTTTTTCTCAAAGAGAGTAATTATTAACCTAAATGGAAGGAGTGGGGAACCTGTAGCCTTAAGGTAAAATTTGGCTTTCTAAATTGTTGTAGAGTAGCTAGCACCCCTTCAACACTCTACCAGTTGGACTGGCTCATAGCCTTAAAATAGCCTACGATTAAAGTGGATTAACAAGCTGAATAGTATTCAGACTGATTTTACTGCATTGGCTATACTGCATTTGACCCTCCTCTATTTAGTATAAGTTTTGTCTAGTTAATTGTTTGTACTTATTTGTTCTGTGTTTTGTATGTATCTGTTTAGCACCGGATTCTGGCGCTTAATAAATGTATTAAGCACATAACTTCTCTGTGTATCATTCTACATTAACATAAAAAAAACAAGTGTGGCCTTTAATGCTTTTTGTCAAAAATTAATTGAAATTTAAAACCTCTACTTAAGAACCTGATATTGCAATGTTTTCTCTCAAAAAGCAATTAAAAAAAAGAAAAGAAAAAAGTAGTTAGATTGGCCTATTGTTGGTAATAGCAAGTACAGCAAGGGAGTCTATCACCTTTTCACGAGCAGGGAGATTGTTTTGTGTCTGAGATGGAGTGCCACACCTACCATCAGCTCTCCACATTCACTGCAGAAATCCAATCTATGCTACTCATGCACTAAGTTGGTGAGGGTCGGTATCAAACCCGGAACCTTGTGGTTCTGAGGTGGTTACTCTACCGACTGAGCTAAACCAGCCCAGTGAAAAAGGGATAGACTTCTTTGCTGTCCAGCTAGTACTGAAAATAGGGCATTCTGCTAACTTTACTTACATTTTAAAGTAAAATATATGTTAATTAGATATGGACTAAATTATTAGATAAAAGTTTAAAGTGTACATTTTGTTCTGGGCATACTAAAAATTATGCATTTTAGTTAAAAATTTCAATGTAGTCTTTAGACATAAAAAAAGGTTCCTCCTCCCTACTTCCTCTTTACCCCTCCCAGCTATGGGTAAATAGTAGGGCAACAGATTTAGTAGAAGAAAAAACCCTGTATTCAAAACCAGGGTGCATGGAACTAGCAACCCCAACCCATCACAGAAATGGTGTAGTTGCAACCCTATACTTCTCTGAGTCTACAGAATACAGTTAATATTTCATGCAAGTTATTTTTTTTTTTTTTCTCATTTACAGGAGCCACTCAGAGAAACGGTGTCCTTGTTATTAACAGTGCTCAACCATCTGATTCTGGTGTTTATATCTGTACTGGTACTACTCAAACTGGATCCACTGGAACTAACAGAGCAGTTGTTACAATCAGCAACCGACCCGTTGGTAAGTGGAATTATTTAATATTTTTAATATTATTTTTGTAAAAGTTCTGGTTAAGGTTTTAGTTGTTTAGTTCTCCTGTTGGTAAATCCAAGTCAGTGTTGAGTTTGGGTTCAGTTGGTTAATCCTTGTTCAGTTCCTAGTGACAGAAAGTCTGTTGTATTCCTTGAAATCCTAGTTAGAAAAGAGTGTAGTTTCAGTAGATACTCCTTGTAGCAGAAACTCTGTTGTATTCCTTGTATTCCTCCTTTGTAGGTCTTGATCTCAGAAAGTTCAATTTGCAATTGATTTCAGGACAAACACCAACGATCTTAAATGTGTTCTATATAATTTCTGATTGGCTAATTTTTACTGGAAATGCATGATGCTGATGTTGGGAAAGTTCATAAATAAGAGTGGGAATTTGGTGTACATCTTATTCTCAGATATTCCAACAACACTTAAAGCAGAAAAATACAGGGTGTGCCAGAAAAAAATGACTGTATATACTCAAGTAATGAACTCGGGGCATCCTATCATGGTATAATGATTAGCAAGCTTGTCTCGCAGATCTATTACTACTTAATAGCGAGTTTGATACTCACTGGATACCCTGTTGGATATAAAGGGTATTATAGTTGGTTACAAAATACAAGGTATCTAAAAGAGATACATAATGAACACATATACGAATAGAAGGTATATAAAGGTGTATAAAGAACAGATACATAAATGTACTATAAAGAAGGTAGGACGTACGCTTTCATCCTAAAGAAGTGATATAAAGTACATGAAGTAATGTCACTTACTTAGGCTGGACTGGGGGGGGGTCCAAGCCCCCCCCCACATGAAAGGGAATGGAATGTAAATATCTAACCCATGTTCCTGCTTGCTGTCCTGGAGAGAAGAGAATTCCTGGCGCTTCATCTCTAGTGGTCAAAACCTGAAAATAAGTGAAGATAACTCTTCCAGACCAAACAGGGGCAGACGATCACTACACTCTAATCTTGTGGTACATCCTACCTGTGGTGAAAGGGTTGGGTAAATACCTACTCAAGTAATTAATTACGTTGTGTATGGAACAACCCCTAATTTTTAGCCACAAAAGGTGCTTTTATCATATATCATTTAATGACCCCTACTTTTGGTTATGCTCATCTACAAAAATATTTCTTCAACAACCAGTTTAGGAGAAGAAAAACTCTGTATAAACTACACTTAAGAAATTGAACTTGTGTCACATCCTGTTCATGCAGAGGGGTTGGTAAATATAAACGTTGACAATTTTAGTCTTTATTCCTGGTTAACAAGCAATATGCATGAATCTATATCAAATTTATTTATATTTTAGGAGTCCGTCCAACTGCTCGAATTGAACCTGATGGTCTTATAACAATTTCCCAAAAAACAACTGGTACTTTGCGATGTATCGTAACTGGAGAACCAACACCAACAATCACCTGGTCCAAAGCCCGTGGAGAACTGTCTCGTAATCATAAGGTAAATATGATATACTTAATAATCTAACATCCTAACTATGAGAACCTCATTTTCATCAGCAACCTCACTTTCTGCTTCTGGTTGAACAATAGCTAAAAATGTAAATTGTTGTAATCCATTATTTAACAGCATTAAATTTTATAGAAAACTTAAAATATGTAAAAAGAAAATAAGGATAAAATTGAATAAATAATAGAATATAAAATAATAGTATTTTATTGGAAATTGGGATGAAGATATCGAGATATTTTTTGTTTTTTTAATTTTTTTTTTCTTCTAGCAGTAAAATAATAGAAAAAATTCAAGCCACAATTCTAGAAGATAATTGAATTTTTTTTCAAATTTAGGGGTAAAATGATTGCATAACTTATATATTATTAAAACAAAAAATAATGAAAGTTAAAACAATATATAAAGGCTGATAAGACTTTCAAACTACCCTATAGGTAGTGGAGTAAATAATGGTTGCAATGATTCTAAAGGTGAACATTTTTCTTTTTAATTTATTCTAAGGATTATTTTGAAGAAAATTAACATTTTATTCAATGCTCATTTGTCTTGTTAAATAACAGATTTAATCTCAATACTTTATGAATATATATTTGAAAGATAAGAATTAATCTTAGAGATTTTTTTATTGTATCATTTTTTAACATTATATTTACACTTTTGTAACTTCTAGTTACATAATGGATAGGCATAGCCTACCATTTTTGTAAGGAAGGGTAATGTAGATTTTTAAATTAATGATAACACTGAAATTCTGGGAAAGAGGGTTAAATTTAGTTGCGGTTAGTGCCTATTGAGGCTAGATATGCTTTTTCATCTTGTTTGACATGCCTGTTTTACACTGTCCACATTAAATGTTTAGTTTACAGATCATTGGGGAAAGGAAGATGTTTAACCAATTGGCGTACCTTAAGGCAACAGCTACAATAACATTAGTAGGCTTAACTTGCAAATCGTCATCAAAATTAAAATGGAAAATTTTGACGATGATTTGCAACACATCAAACTAAATTTTGAAATTAAAATTAATTTAAAAAATTCAATTCAAAATACTTGACTTTTTTTTTTTTTGGTAAGTCAGTTTAGTAATTGTTTTATTTCCTAAATTTTAAAAAAATTTTTTTTTTTTTTTTTTTTTTTTTTTTTTCCTACTTGACTTTTTTTTTGGGGTAAGTCAGGTTAGTAATTATTTTATTTCATTTATTTAACGAATCTTGAAATATTTTCTAAACTGCACATAGATATTTTAGTTTAGAAAATATTTCAAGATTCATTAAATAAACGAAATAAAACAATTACTAACCTGACTTACCAAAAAAAAAAAGTCAAGTATTTTGAATTGGATTTTCAAAATTTGGTTTGATGTGTTGCAAATCGTTGTCAAAATTTTCCGTTTTTAAATTTGACAACAATTTGCAAGTTTAGCCCATTAGTATCCAGAAAATACTTTCCTCCTTTTAAAGTACAAAATTTACCAATCACTGTTTTAATAAAGTAATTTTTTTTTTTTTTTTTGGTTCACAGTAATATGATGGATTTTTTCTCTTTGTGTATTTTCAGGTTAATGGTAATGTTTTGAGAATCACACAGACAATGATTGAAGATCGTGGTGTTTACATCTGCAAAGCTTCTAATATTGCTGGCACTGTACAGGCATCTGCCATTGTTGAAGTTGAACGTTAGTATATTTATAATATCTTTGATATCTAATATGATATCATCTGCCATTGTAAAGTTGATATCATTATAGTCATAATGATACCTTCAACGTATAATATATTTTAGTTTTGGTATTAATGCAGAATAGTGCGCAAGAGAAACCTTTGAGAGGGTTAGGCTACTTCAAGAGTTTCCATAATCTAATGCTATTTATATGTAAAATGCAATTCTAATGATATTATCTCTTGCGCACTATTCTGCATTTGTACCTTAGTTTTTGACTAAGAGTTCTTAATTGTCATTAAGAGCTTCATAATAGAATTTAATCTATTTTTATGTCATTGCATTTTACTTTTATTACATACTAGCAAATATATGCATCCTCCGGGTGCAAGTATTTAAGTTTTAATGTAATAAAATATCGTATTAAATTAGAAAGGCTAATGAAACTAAATGGGAAATGCAGATAAAAAAGATTTGAAACAGAGGGAGTATAATCGAAAAATAGAACAACTGAAACTTACTCTTCCATCACTCTCGTCTTTCATTGTTATTTTTTCTAATTTAAGTATTTACTTAAAAGAGGAAGTAAAGAATAAAATTACAGTTATTTTTTCTTGTTAATGGATTTCATTTAAGATTCATTGAAGAGATTTTTGCTTATATTCATTAAAATAAAACCAAACAGTTAGAAATCAATAATACTAAGCACATATTTATTAAAATCACATTTTTAATATCAATATGCAAATTAGCCTTTCTGTTCACACTGTAAACCGCTATTTTGTTGTATATATAAATACAATTGCATGCTGTTAGTATGTAGATATGGTCAACAGTATTAATAATGTAAAACAATTTTATTAATAATTGAGGTTTTGAGAATAATCATTGAGAATGCGATGTCAATAAATAAGGGAATTGTAACTTGAGTAGTAATATAGTTTCGGTTACAGACAGAAAAACAGACAATCTCCATTATAATAAGATTTCTATAAAGTAGATAAAAAAAAAGAGTTGTCCAAATTATTCCTTATTTAAGAAAATCTGTAGAATAAACTGCTATTTTAAAAAAAAACTTTACTATCAGTTAGCATCAGTATTAGCTGTTGAAATATTTGATTAGTCAAACTTGGTAGCAAACTTTTACCAAATTTATTGAAAACAATTTTTATTTTTCAATCTTACTATATTTTTAGTGTAAATATATATGATAAATATATTCAAAATATTGTATATTTTTTAAATTTATTTATAGGACGAGAATTGCCTCAAATTGATATGTATCCAAAAGAAACCCAAACAGTCCGTGCTGGCGGTAGTGCTCTTTTCCAGTGTCGTCTCACAGCAGGAATACCATCCCCAGCCATCACTTGGTCAAGGTGAAAAAATATTTCATTTGCATTGTCTTTAATGATTGAAAAGGATATATATGTTTGTAGAAATTATATTCTTTCAGTATATATAAATATTGAAGAAGCATGGCATAATGGTTAAAGTCGTAGGAAATGGACTCGTCGACCTGAGTTCAAATCCTGGTCAACCACATCCTCTAGACAACTTAAGAATTTCCTCCAAGATTTTCCAATGGTTTCTTTATTCAAATTAAATGTTCAATCCAAATGTCCATGAGATGGACAAGTTAACTCAGTATGTAAATAATGTTTATGAAGTTGGTATTTACATTTTTACCATTAGAATTTGTTTCTTTTTCTTATTTTCAGAGTGGGTGGTGAGCAAATGACAAGCCATGCTCAAGTTATGGACAATGGTGTCATTCGTTTCACTGGTGTTAGTTCTGAAGATCAAGGTGGATACGTTTGTTCTGCTGTCAATGTTGTGGGTACAATCACATCCACAGCAACTTTAGTTGTTAGCGGTAAGTCACAATTCTTTAATATTTTTTTACATTTTTTCTTCAAATTTTAACTTGATAACATGATTTTATTATAAGGTTATACAGAAAATAACAGTGGGTGTTATACAATTTTATTTTTGGTTATACAGTTGATGCAATTGTATTTTAGTCAGTGGGTGTTATACAATTTTATTTTTGGTTATACAGTTGATGCAATTGTATTTTAGTCAATGGGTGTTATACAATTTTATTTTTGGTTATACAGTTGTTGCAATTGTATTTTAGTCAGTGGGTGTTATAAAATTTTATTTTTGGTTATACAGTTGTTGCAATTGTATTTTAGTCAGTGGGTGTTATACAATTTTATTTTTGGTTATACAGTTGTTGCAATTGTATTTTAGTCAGTTGGTGTTATACAATTTTATTTTTGGTTATACAGCTGTTGCAATTGTATTTTAGTCAATCAGTTTATACCATTGAACATAAAGGATTACATTTTGCTATCATCTCCCCCCTCCTCACTAACATTTTCTTTTTTTTGCTTTTTAGGTCCACCAAAGATTATCATAAATCAACGCCAAGTACGTGTGAAGGTTGGTGATCATGTGCGTATTGAATGTACAGCAGAAGGTGACCCTCTTCCCAATGTATATTGGCAGCATGGATTACCTCATAGATATGATGTTTCACATTTACCTCCAGCCAGAGATTCTGTTGCTGTGTTGGAGATTAACAGCGTTACTGCTCAGGATGCCAAATTTTATACCTGTATTGCGGAAAATCAAGCTGGCAGGGCACAAGAAAGAGTGGAACTTATTGGTAAGAAATAATAAACATTATTTGGGGGCAGGGGACAAGTTCAAAAAGTGAATAATATAAAACTATGTTGGAGGTGTTTGTGGTGTAATAATTATCATTGTAGGAATTCGGCTCGATGACCCGAGTTCAAATCCTAGACGAGGCTGTTTGCTTTTGACAAAGTGCTATTACTCTTGGGAATAGTGTGCATCAAACTATTCTCCCTCCAGCTATGGGTAAATAGTAGGACAGACTGGGCTCTTTAAACTGGGTAAGACAACCAGTCTAGAAGAAAGAAAACTGAATTCAAACCTATTAAACTCTGCTTAAGAAATTAACCTTGTATCACATCCTACTCGTGCAGAGGGGTTGGATATATATATATATATATATAATATAAAATTATCATTTTTATTGGGTATTACATTAAACTGCATCTGGAGAGTACCTCTTCATTGCCATTACTCCAAGGTCCACTCTGACCTGGAGTCATACATGTTACATTGTATCCTGTTAACTGTAACTTGTTGGTATTAAGAATATTTACTCGAAGCTATAATTGTTTACTAATAATTATTATTAGTTACTTGAAACCATATAACTGTGTGCAAACAAATAATTATTATTAAATAGAAATAATTACTTGAAACTGCATAATTGTTTTACATAGAAATTAACCATGTGTCAAATCCTATTCATCCTGAGGAGTTGGTATATATATATATATATATATATATATATATATATATATATATATATATATATATATATATATATATATATATATATATATATATATAGAGAGAGAGAGAGATATAATGTCATAAAATGTCTTGCTATCCTCGGAGAATCTTTAATCTTTTTGATAGGATCTCCAGTGCAGCCATGATGATAGGAAGAATCTTGATGTTTAGCTCCTACATAAATACTCATGGTGTGATGGTTATTGTCATAGTAAATGAACACAGTAACCTGAGTTTAAATCCTGAACTAAGCTGTTGGCATTTCACTTTTTTTTTTGTGTGAGGAGTCTGTTGCAGGCAAGGGAGATAATCCCTCAAAATAATTGGATTTGATGATTCAGCCTTTGATGCCAGGAGTTTAATTTGTCCTTATTTTTCCTTTCTCTTTTTTTTTAACAGTGAAAACAACTGAAATAGTGGAGCGACCAAGAGATAAAAATCGTTTGAATGTTAATGAAGGAGAAAAAGTTGTTGTCACCTGTGAAACACAAGGTACAAGTATGAAAAAAAATGTGCACTCCTGCAAAATGTACCCCTCACCCCCAGCCAATCATTTTAATTCTCTTAATGAAATTGCAGCTGAATGATTTTTTTTTTATTAAAGATAATTTTATCAAGAATTAGATTATGTTTATATTCTTTAAAATGATCTATTCATCTGTATGGATGCCTTATTTTTCAAGTTCAAAACATGGTAAAATAAGATATAATATTGATCTTCTAATCATTTTTTATACTTTATTCATTTTCATAGCTTAATTTTCTAATGATGTTAATAAAAGGGGAAAAAATCAGCTTAATTTTTTTCTTTTTCAAGCCATTTTAGGGGGTATAGAGAATTAAATTATTTTTACATTTTTTATAACTGTCTGTACGGATGCCTTATTTTTCAAGTTCAAAAAATGATAAAATAGCAGATATAATCAAAACTCGCGAAGAGAGTTTTTTTTTAAATTTTAATTTTGAAACTATTACCCAAAATTGTCCGATTTTAACCAAATTATTCATTAATAATGATTTTATAATGAATATCTTATTTTATTTTTTTAAAAACTTGAAAAAAAAATCAGTTTTTTATCAATTCAGAATGTACTGGGGGGTTTACTTTTAATATTTGAAGAAAAAAATTACAGTCCCTAATTTTTACATTTCTAGAAAATTCAAATCATAAAAAGATTTAAAAAATATAAATTCAATACCTGAAAAAGTTATTTGAAAATTTAAAAGTTATTTTCTTAAAACTCAAAAAATATTTTTGTGGTGTGTGTGTTTTTGTTTGTTTTTATTATTTATTTATTTATTAGTTTTAAAAACAATATTTTTCTTTGATATGATGCAAAAAATAGTATTTTTTCTGATTCAATTGGCCTATTTTTATTCACTTAAAAATTTAATAGTGAATTTCAAATGTCTGGAAGATGCCATGTTCAATTCAATATCTTAACAGTAGATCAAGATTTATTTAATCTATCTAAAAATGTAAGTTTAAAAATGCACAACATATTTTCTGAGATTTTTTATATATTTAAAAAGTTATTACTGACGCTTGTATTTTCATGTATGGATCATCAAATGTATTTAAAAAAGGTATCTACCCTGGTAATTCAGATGTATGAAATATACAGTAATTTTACAATAAAGGCTTCCATAGATTTTCATTTATTTAACACACAAAAATCTTGTTCATTCGTGTTGATTTTTTGCATTTATCTCCCTTACACCCAACTTTTTGAAACTATTTATAAAATAAGATAATATTGATCTTCTAAGCATTTTTTTTTTTACTTTATTCATTTTCATGGATTAATCTCCTAAGTATTTAGTTAATAAAAGAGAAAAAAATCAGTTTAAATGTTTTTCTTTTTTAAGACATTTTAGAGGTTTAATATTGGTATCTGTGGATTCAAATCTTCCACTCACTGCAAGTGACTGAGGTTTTGTTAATGTAAAAATACTAAATAAATAAATCTGACTGATTAGATAAAACAAAAAGTATTTTATTTATAAATAAATAATACTGTCTTTGAGTATGTTTTTTTTCATTGGACAATATTTTTTCGATGGAAGCCCACAAGAGAACTAATATAAAAAGTGTCACTTAAGGGAGATAAACATTTTCTGAGCATTAACTCTTTTAAGAAAGTTTCTTCACCAGCTGAGAAACGAGTATTTAGGGATTAATAAAATACAACAAAATAAAAAGTAATTCGCAAACTCATGTTTGTAAAATATTGCTCACTTTTTCTAATCTAGGATTCACTGGTTCCCGAATCACCTGGAGAAGACGACGAGGCCCTCTCCCACCAGGCCACAGTGTTTCAAATGGAATTCTTACTATTCCTCGTATAACTAAAGATTATGATGGAGAATATGTGTGCACAACAACAACTCTTGAAGGAACATTTGAAGTCAGCTTTATGATCATTGTTTCAGGTAAGATATTTTCTGTTTCATGTTTTTTATTGCATAACTTTTAAGTTTTTAATTTACTGTGTGAAATTATGTATACTAGCAAGAATATGCACCCTCAGGGCATAAATATTTAAGTTTTAATGTAATGAAATATACTCAATCAGAAAGACTAACAAAATTAAATAAGACCGCATATAAAAATGTTACACCTATTTTAATTACATTTTAATTGGTTTCTACATAAATTCATTCATAGAATTGATTTTAATATGTTGGAGAATAAAACAATAATATTAAAGATCAATAACACCAAGTAATTATTTATTAAACCCGGTTTTGTTAAAATGTATGCAAATTAACCACACCATATATTATGTAAACCTTAATTTCTTAGTGATATATAAGACACATTGCAGGATTTTAAACTCACTAATAACATGGGTTATTTTGAGGGAAATCTAACTCAGATTTTCATTGAGATTTCAATAATAAATAAGATTTATTCTATGTATTAATGATTTTAACTGTAAATTAAATACTCATTGTTAAACTTACACAATTCCTGAGGCTATTATGACATAAGCAGTGATGTTACAGACACTGAATCTACACTATAATAAGATATCATTGATATATAATAATGATAGGGGCCGGTTTAGCTCAGTCAGTAGAGCAATTGCCTAGGAATCGCAAGATTGCGAGTTTGGTACCAGTCCCTGCCAACTCAATGCATGTAAACTCAATGCAGTAAAGTGGGGAGCTGACGGTATATTGTGATGTAATATTTTTAAATATATAATAGTATTATGAACCATAATAAAATACACAATTTGACTATTTTCTTTAAACATGAAAAAAAGTTAATATCTAATGGAATTTTAGTTCCACAGAACCCAACCCTAAAAATAATCCTCCTTTTAATGTTCTGAAAAATATGTAAATTTGAAAATTTCATTACACAGGTCATAAAAATAAAATTTCAAGAGAAAAAACGTTTTTTTTTCTTTTACTTAGTTATGAGCAATAAGGGAAATAAAACTTTTTGACAAAGAACAACAAAAAGTAAAGATTTTGTTATTGTAGTGTGGCCATAAACTTTAGAAGCTAGCAAGAACAGGTACGTCCAGTTGTCACTCAGGGATATGTTGGAGGATATAGAAAGCAACATGCAAACATATTAGTAATTTCCAGTCATGCCTTAAGGTTTTTATTACTCACTCGCCCAGTGTGTGGTGTCCAGTAAGAGAGAGAAAGACTGGTTAATCTTTTTTATTATAAATCTTCATTCTAACTATCCTGCACTTAGCTGTGAACTCGTTCTTTGACTCCTTGGGAGACATTGCCTCATCCCGACTTCTTTACTTGTTGGCAGCTAGATCTCTCCTGACTTTAAAAAAAAACAAAAAAAAAACGCCTGTGATGTTGTGGGGATAGGAACATATCTGTTCCTACCCCCACAACATCATGGGCGTTTTCTATACTTGACCAGAAAATTTGGAAATTCTGTTTTTTTTTAAATAGTTATTCTAATTACCAGTAGTCATTCACTAGTAACTGGCTGACCTAGAATTGGGTGTTGTGACCTGATTTACTCAAGATTCAATTTTCAACTGGTCACTTGCGACTCTGGCTGCTAAAACATTTTTTTCTTTCTCTTTTTTTTCTTTCTCTTTTTTTTCTTTCTCTTTTTTTTCTTTCTCTTTTCCCAGAAATTAGATTACAGTTTTCTTTTCAATTTAAATTTTCTATAAGTCATTCAATTACATTACATTATATGGTGTAATTCTCTTATAATTACAAGGAATTCTACTTATATTTCAGTTGCTCCTCGTGTGACCATTTCCCCAAGTAATGTATCAGCTCGACCTGGAGAACCTTTACGTCTATTCTGTCGGGCAGAAGGCTCAGGTCCTATCAGCATTGAATGGATGAAGACCAGCGGAGTTATCTCCCCTACTGTTGAAGAACGTAATGGCGTGTTGATCTTCAAAGAAGTTACAGCAGCCGATGCTGGTGAATATCGATGCATTGCTAAGAGCTCTTCTGGTGTGGCAACAGGAATTGTACTTGTAAAAGTGGTTGGTAAGTAAGATCTTTGCATATATAAGTGTCATTTAATAAATAAGGTGAATTTTGCCTTGTCAGATGGGAGGTAAGTGGCTGTATAGCTGCTGTTTTGTTGGGTACAGCTTGCAGAATTTGTTCAGAACTGCACACAGTGTCCTTGTGTAGTTTACATCTAGCTTTTTCTCTGAACACTTTATTAAAGTGCCAGTTGGTGCATCCATACAGTAGTACTGACACAGTTACAGCCTGTAAAGAGCTTAGAAGGAATACTGCAAGAAGATAATAAATACTAATGTTAGAATGTTTTTTGTTTGTTCTTGTAGTTCCCATCTAGCTTTTTCTTTGAGCACTTTATTAAAATGCAAGTAGTACAGCCATACAGTAATACTGACATGGCTACAGCCTTTAAAGAGTTTTCTTCTGGGTAGAGGCATTTCTTACCCTGCATTAGATAACTTTCAACAACTGAGTCTTACATTATCATTCATTCTTTTTTATAACATTTTTACAATATTTACCTTTTCTAATTGGTTGTATTTTTTTTCATTAGTTCAACCTGTTGTGAAAGTTACTCAGAATGAAGTGACAGTCCGACGAGGACAAACTGTAACATTGGAATGTCAAACAACCGGTACACCACCACCAACTGTCCGTTGGGAGAAATATGGTGGTCCACTTCCTGCCAATCATGACATTAGGGATGGTGTGCTCACGTATGTATAAATATCTTATTATTTAGAATTTGTCTGTATTTTTTAAATGTGGCTTGATAATTTGGATTTTTTGGACTATTGTCCTCATCTTTATTGCTATATACTTAACGTTTCAGCCAATGTGCCCTCCGACAAGAACAAGAAACACATGAAGAAGGCCGGAGTGCACATCGGCCAAAACGTTGTGTATATAACAATAAAGATGAGGAGAATAGTCTGAACAATCCAAATAATCCAAATTTTATTATTTGTCTAAATCTTTGAGATGAGTTTTGAAATGATTTTGATTTTTCAGCCTGTTGTCCTTTTTATCATAATATATTTAAAAAAAACACAACATTTTGGCCTTCTCCAGGTTTTCCTTGTCTAACTCAGCATAAGAATGATTGAACTTAGGAAACTATTTGGAATAGTTTGACTGTTGAGCAAACAAGGTGTTGAAGACATGAAGATCTCATCCAAATAATGACATTATTTTTGTACACCCATCAACGGAGGGTACAACAGCCAAAACGTTGTGTTTTATATATCATGATAAAGAAAAATTAAATGATACAAACATTTTAAATTTTACGTTGGTTTTCATTATCAGAAAGTTTTTTTAAATAACTGTTGGAGTTTTTGTGTATATAAGGTGTGTGCTAGACACCCACTCTTATTTATAGACTGGGCGATAATCATGTGACCATATGGACTGGCCAATCACTGGCAGTATTCTGCTGCTGATATTGTTATGTTGCATAGTGCCTTTTCTTTGATGGTACCAAATAGGTATATGTTGCATACCTCTTTACCGGCACTATATATCTATATATTATATACTTTCTTACATCTTATTCTGGTTGTCTATTCTTCTGGCTGGATCTGGTCTTTCTTATATGGGGTTTCAGGTCTGGTCTATGTTGGGGATCGTTCCTTATCAGAAGCCTTGTGTCTTTATTAGCTTTTAGTAATAACAACAAGACTTCGATTTACGATGATGTTACTTTATTCATAGAACCCCAGACCAGACAATCACGCAGTGAGGCTCACATCTTGGTAGCTTCGCTTCTAAGTCCTAACTGTAACTGCCTGACTTGCTTACTCCTTAAACTGGAAGGGGGCTTCTATTGCCTTCCGATTCTCACGGTCCATTCCCGCAAGGCAAGGTCAGAGTGAGGTCAAGCATTGTCACTCACTCTCAAGGCCATCAGCTGTACTGATCGCCATAAGGATTTCTATACTACCTTAAAAAGATATTAGGGATCCATAATTATGTAACAGTTATTTATATCGGCTGTTCTGATCTTAGCTACTCCCACCTACCTTCAACCTTTGTGGATGACAGAACATAGGATTATATCACTGGACCTTTGACACTACGTAGGATTCCATAACGCAGGACTTATTCACTTACCAAAGGATTCTATAGCTCGGGACTTACTTACTTTAAGTTCTTTTACAACTGGCCAAGGATGGCGGTCAGAAACTTAATAATAACATATTCTTCCAAAAACCGAAATTAGTCACAAAAAAAGTGACTGCTGTTAAATTTGTTGCCTCATCTCAGAGTTTAGCTCAGTTGGTAGAGTATCCACCTAGGAACCACTAGGGTTTGATACCGACCCTCACCAACTTAGTACTTTAGTAGCACAACTTGGATCTGTACAGTAAAGCAGGGAGTTGATGGTAGCTGTGGTGCTCCACTTTAGATGCAAAACAATCTCCCTGGTCTTGCGCTAGCAAAAAGGGGATAGACTCCCTTGCTGTACGGCTGATACCGACAATAGGCTACACCGCCTACTTTAATTTTTATTTATATTAAGTGTATCTATCCTAGTATAAATATATCCACCTTATCACAAGGTCAAGTTTAGTAAGAGAGACCCACCCCCATGCTAACTTGAGGGTAGTTCCAGAAATTGTCGCCTTTCATATGCATCAGGGATTAACTCTAACTTCACACATTTTAATTGAAATGGAAATGTGCAGCAAGAGAGATAGCCAAAGAAAAAAATGGATTTTGAGTTTTTTGGGGCTCCTTTTCACAAGGGCAGGAAGTGATTGCTGTTGTGGCAGTATTCACCTGGGTTGGGTTATGTTAGCTCCATCTATAGAATATTCTGACTCTTAAAAGTATTTATGGTATTCAAAGGGGCTTTTATTTCCCCGTAGTTGTTGGCAAAATTGTCGGACAAAGAAAAACAAACACAAAAGTAAAATGCAGACACTTGTATTACAAAATTTACAAGGGTTACAAAATGGGTTTAACAACAAAAAGGGTTTGCAAATTAAATGGAATTCGCGACCATGACTTATCTGTTTAAGGAGAGTTCTTGGTGTCGTGGTGATAAAGGTGTTCTGTCGTTGATAGGAAAAAATGGCTCTAAGAAGCTTCTCGGGTTGTTTCTCGTTCTTCAGTCAGTATGCTATTATACCAGCCTGAGATAACGTTTGCTGGTATAATGCCTTAGAAGTGAGCTGGTTATGTGGGTCCTGTTCAAGTAGAATATTCAGTTCTCAGTTTGCTATTATAACAGCCAGTGACAGTTTGCTGAAATAAGCCTTAGAAAGTTTGTTGAAGTACGTCCGTCCCGGACGAGGGCCCACAGACAAGTCCCGGGGTTTTGATTCTGGCGCCAATATCCCATTGGCGATTTGTCCCCCTAGTGGCAGGGGAAGATAATTCACATGGAAATTCCGACATTCTCTCACAAAGGCTGACTATGCCTAGTGATCTGATGTGAATGAATAGTTGATCTCCAGCCAATCACCATCATTAGCCCCATTTTTTGTTGACCACACTGACACTTCTTCCAGTCTGGAGGGTGGTCTAAAGTGATCGCCTCACTGATGTATTCTTCAAGTTGACGAAAAGCATGGCCGAACCAGTGCAGACAGCTTGTGACCACAACTTGCTGAACCTAGTTGATTTTACACTGAAGACGCACAGTGGCTTTGGTAGGAAATGAGGCAACTCTGATCCCTGCTAGAAATTAAACGCAGCATCAAAGTATGCATCTACCATGCCCTAGTACGGACTATCTTTCTTTATGGCTGCAAATCCTGATCAATGAGGGTAGAAGACCTCTGCAGACTCGAGCCATTTGATCATTACTGTCTATACAGCAGGAAGGGATTGTATCTGTTAGATACCCTAGCACTTCCTGGATTTTATCTTGGATTGCCAAGTTGACTGGTAGAGATGTGTAGGGGACCAATGACTCACAGGAAGATTCATGATTCAAATTGGTAGTGTTTTAGGGGTTATCTGTGACTCACCTGGAAGACACATCGGCCAAAATGTTGTGTATATAGCAATAAAGATGAGGACAGTAGTCCGAAAAATCCAAACAATACAAATTTTTTTTTTTTATCTAAACTTTTTAGAGGTTATCAGTGCCTCACCTGGAAAACTTTATGACTCATATACACAGGTAGAAATAATTAATGACTGACAGTAAAACTTGTGACACAAATACTGAGGTATTCACATACTAAAATAGCATCATCATCCCTTTTTCTTTTATTATACTTATTTTTGTCTTTGCTCAGATGAGATTGCTTTTAGAATGTATGTGTATATATATATAATAAATGGAAATAAATCCAATAGTATGATTGAAAAGAGATTGATTATCATTTGTTTTTTCGATCTCTTTTCAATCATATATATATAGGTATGTATGTATGTATGTATGTATGTGTTTTCACTTATTGACATTAATTCCTTTCATCTCTGCTTAATTCAAAAGGATCTTTGGTGTTACTGAAGAAGATGAAGGCCGTTACATCTGCACAGCAACTAATGATGGAGGAAGTGCCAGGGACTATATTTACCTCAAATTTACAAGTAAGTAATGTACATTTTATTTTAGTATGTATGTGTGTGTGTGTGTGTGTGTATGCATGCTGATGAGTCAAAGGTCGACGTATACACCTATTTTTTATCATTGAAATTCAAACATAAAGGAGCCTTTATCTTCAAAAAATTAATTCTATAAATTAATGATTTTGTATATAAGCAAAATTCAATTAAATATTTGGTAAACTGGCCAGTTCTCATTCCCCAATGATACCTGCATTAGAAAAATAAGGTCTAAAAATAATGTTTTCAAGTTATCCCCACTGTCCTTTTAATCTGGACTAATAACTTTTTTCTGTGTATAAATTTATGAAAATGTTTGGTTATTAATCACTTTTTATCAAAAAAAGTTTTACATCTTATTATAATGGAGATTATGTAACTGTCTGTAACCAAAACTATGTCACCACTAACATCACAATTTCCATAGTTATTTAAGTTATGTTCTCAATAATTATGAAATAGTCATTATATAATCTTAATTAGCATCTTATTCATTAACAATGTCTATGAAAATCTGAATTAGATTTACCTTAAAACAGCCCATATTATTAATGCATATAAAATCCTGAAATATGTTTTTAAAAATAATGAAATATTTTTTAAAAAGAATTTGAAGCACCATTTTTTTCTGTTGATTTTTGTACCTCACTTCTTCTAACTTTGTCTATTTTCAGCTATCCATCAACCTGAAACCATACCTAAAGCCACCCAGACAACAAATGTCGGAGATAAGGTTGAATTTGATTGCATTGTCTCTACCAGTAAGTCAAACCTTTCATCTATAACTTTCACATGAATGCTTCTTTTACCATTATTGGTATGCTTGATGCTAAGGACAATATTTAATCAAGTCTCCACTCTCCAAGAAGAAATATTAGTATTAGTATACTAACACTGAACACAACCAAATAAAATATAAGATGAATGTATTTGTACATACAAGAATATTTTTTGTTACGTTTGTTTGTTTGTTTTTTCAATAAGAAAAATAGCACTATATTGTATAAAAACAATAAAATAGAATGTAATGAATTATATGCTGTAATATTTTTTAATGTTTATCTTTTAAACAATAATAAATGATAATAATATTTTTGTTTGGCATAATAAATTTGAAAACTTAAATGTTCATAGTGAACTTATTAAAATAAATGTATCTGAAGCTCACAACAAAAAAATCAACCAAGTGACAGCTCGTAACTCAGAAAACTCATAATTTAAATTTATCATTGTATAAACTTGGAGATAATAATGGAACTTTCATTTTCCCACAGTTCATCCTAATCCAAAGACGACATGGTCCAAACTTGAAGGTCCAATTTCCGAGGAAGCTATTTATGGAAAAGGAGTTCTGATCATCCCCAAAGTCAGAGTTGAAGATGCTGGTACTTATGTCTGTACACTGGAAATGTCCAATGGAACGCCGATTGAATCCAGGATATCACTCTTTGTTAAATGTGAGTAGTAATTATTTGTATCCTTTTTAACATTACAAGATTTGTCAAGTTTCCATTATATATATTTTTTTTTTTTTATAGGAATATCTGATATTATATATAACTGTGTCCCATCAAATTTATTGCACAATCCCGACATGTTATCACAACTCTTGAAAGTGATATTTCCAGAATTTTCTTTTTACTCTGAGTATATTGGAGAACATTCAACTTTTCTTTATTTTTCCTTTTCTTCCTTTGATATGTGTATTTGTTTTATAACATCTCACATTTACACTACACTTACTGTCCTGGGGTTTCTTTGTATTATTATTTTATTGTTTTATATTCTTTCATCACTGTTTGGTTAAACTACTGCCTAATTCCTTTGCACAAGTGAAAAAGCATTGTTAAGGAACTATGCATCTCTTGAATTGTTATGTTTGTGGTCCTATACTAGTCATGGTATTTGATGAGATGACATAATTCTGTAACTATCATATGTGTCTCCAGCCAGTTGCTCTGTCAGTGTTTTCTGTGCCCATGTTGTGATTTCTTTTGATCAACAGAATAGGGATCGACCCAATTTGGTCAGAGCATCTTAGTGATGGGTCAAGAGGTTAGTGGAAATGAGCTGCTGTAGTTGTTGGAACTCTAAGAATGAAACAGCACGCTGTTAACAATAGCAAGTTTTATTATCATATATAACAGAAAGGAATATATTTTGTACCCAAGGTCAGAGAGAAAAGACATGAGGAATTTGTATGATTTTTGTTCTATGCTAATTAGCTTTGAATAATTCAGCAAAGGTGAATTGAACTGTGTCACTTCTTTTATTACAGTTCTTCTAGGGCGACAGTTCTTCTAGTAGCAAATATTTCTTACTTCAGTCTAATGGTTCTTCTTACTGAACTTCCTCTCTGACTCTCCTCATCTGACTGAACAACTCAGTGACCATTTTTTATATAAGAAAATTGTAGCTCTAAACACCTGATGAAAACTTATGTTTCATCCAGAATTAAGATTGTGCTTTTTATCACATTTGAGGGGTGAAGCTACAAATATTCAATCTAGAGTGGTTTTGATTGAGAACTGACAATCATGTCAACCAGTGTCAACTGGTGCTTTTCTCCAGTTCCAGAAACCAAATCCACACCTGCGTCTCCCCAACAATTAAGTTTACAGTGATCTTTGCTTGAATCTGTAAACACAGCAGAATCAACCTTTATACAGTATTTTGATTTTACTTTCCTTTTCTCATTAAAGAATAGTAAACACCAGCAGAAAACTGTTGTGTCACATCTTAATTTGTCACACTTTTGTTATGTCAAACCCATCTAAAACAATATTCAGTCAGTGATTCATTATCTTTTATTACATTTTCTTTTTTCTTTTGTTGCCCACAGCTCGTCCCCAGATCGATTATAATGATAATTTCAGTACCGCACCCTTGGGCACCCCAACAACACTGGGATGCACTGCACAAGGCACTCCTCAACCTCTGATCACATGGTCAAAAGAGAATGGAAATCTGCCAAGGTATGCTAATGTTTTCTCTTATCACTTGATAAATAAATACACCCACATTACCAGGCAATATTTGAATGTCCTGATGAAGATTATAGATATATATTTAATAATTGAAACATTTTAAATGTTGACAATTATTTTCAAGTATTAATAAATCTTCTTAGCGACTTTTCACATTTATTTATTACTTATATTGTCGGATTGATTTCCATTTCTTCCTAAGCAGACAATGTGGTATTAAATTTTCTCTTTTCTCTTTTCTACCAATTCTAAAGTGAACACAGCATCGTTGATGGAAATCTCTACATTCCCAAAGTGCGTCCAGAAGATGCTGGAACTTACTATTGCTCAGCATCTAACTCTTATGACACAGTCAGGCATGCTGTCACTTTACAAGTTTCAGGTAAGTGAACATTTAAAGATAAAAATTTCTATGTTTGGTTTTCTGTTAGTTTTTTTCAACAAATTATATTTCCAATTCTAATTATCATTTTGTTAAGAACTTAAAATATTTTTATATTTTTATAAGATAAAGCAATTTCAATACTGTTTACTTGTTATAACTCAGTGTGTGTGTGTGTATATATATATGTTATCTTACCCTTATATATATGTGTGTGTGTGTGTGTGTGAAGGGTTTTTAAATAGTATTGCCCTTTGATTTCATAGGAAAATTTGTCACTTTGTTCTTTAAAGAAAAATTCCATATAGAATGTATCATAGTTATGTACAATTCAGACATATACATTTTACTTTCTCTCTCTCTCTCATATATATATATATATATGTATATATGTGTGTATGTATATGTATATATGTGTGTATATGTATATATATGTGTGTGTGTGTGTGTGCATCTATATATGTATATATATATGTGTATGTGCATGTAATGATGGACTTTTCCATCAATCTACACAGAACTTATTTATAGTGATAAGCATTTTGTGTCGGACCAGCCACACTTTTTTGGATAAAAATATGCCACAGATTCTCCAAAACAACACACTTCAGGTTTTGAATTCAGACTTTTTCCTTCTCCTAGATGGGTTTCCTATCAAAGCTAAATTGGTTGAATCAGTACATATATACATACACAAAAATAAATACATGAATGCATACATGAATATGCACAGGCATACATAAACACGCACATGCACATGCACACACATACATAAATACACACATACGTACATACACTCACGGATACATAGACGTACACATAACAATTATTATACACATATACATAAACACGCATATACACACACACACACACACACACACACACACATATATATATATTTTATTTTAAAAAACCTGTCGCAGTTTGAGAGCTCAACGTGTGCTCTTAATGTTAGAGTCACAGAGCAAATATATAAGTAAAGAAATAACAAAAGACTTAGAGATTTAGCTTTATAGTCTATTTCAGGGAGCTTAGACAAACAGATTTCTACTTTGTAAAGTTGTCCAAGTAAATCACAATCAATAATATGTCTTAATCAAGTAAAAAGAAATGTGGTCTTTTAAAAATCCAACTTATGGTTTATTAAATGCAGATTTAGCTAATTTAGAATTTGTTTTTTGTCTTTATTTTAAACTGTTATCAGTTGTGCCAAAGACAATTTCTAATCTATTCCCTTTTTCTTTTTTTCTACAGATCTGGTGCCGAACTTTGTCCAAAATCCAGTTTCCTACATTGAGTATCCTCCACTGAAAAATGCCTATTTGGACTTTGATATTGTTGTTTCCTTCCGACCTAGTGTTACTGATGGTAAGAAATATCATTTTATGATGATAAAAATTTTCTCTTAAATTCCAGAATATTCAGAGTTACAATTATTCCAATAAATACTTAACCTTTATCCTACCAAACATGCAAAGAATAATAATTATAGCAGAGAATCAGGTTGACGTGAAAAGAGACCCAGAGTTTGGTGTGGTACGCACTGTTAAAATTAGTAATGTTTCTAGAAAGAGTTATGTCCTCTTCATTAATTAAATGTTTGGAAAGGAGACTCTGTCATCAATTTGCATAGATACTGCTTCCAAGATTTGTTCAAGACAGCATGCAATATTTTTGTGTAGTTTCCATCTAGCTTTTTCTCTAAGCGTTTCATTAGGGTCCAAGTGGTGCAGCCATACAGCAGCACTGATACAGCTAAAGCTTGGAAGAATTTTCACTTTATTTTATCAGATCATATTTCCATATGATCAAAATCTGTCTATAGCTGTCCATGCCTTTCTTATACGTATATATATATATATATATATATATATATATATATATATATATCGCTTTAAGAAAATATTAATAATAATTTCTCATGTTTCACATAAGGAAAACTGGTAGGAAAAAGTTAATTTTGTATAGCTCTTTTCTTAAATCAAGATGTTTGCTTATCTTTTATATTGTAGTATTTTGTAGAGTATAGAATATACCTACATACCCATATACCCATGGTTGTATAGAGATATACTTATCTTCTAAATAGCTGGAACTTATCTTCTGTATCTGTTATTTGTATGGCTGTTATCTTATCTCTGGATTCTACCATCTTCTCTGGGGTGGTAGATGTTAATCTTAGAAGTCTAATGTGTCTTGGCCATTTGTTTGTTCTTAATAAATGAACACAAGACTTTGTTTTTTCTTTGAGCTCTTATTTTATTTTATAAGATCCAGATCAACAAACATGCATGTGATAATTTAGTCTTAACAGACAGATCGCCAATACAACCATCCTCTTCAGCGCCCAATTAAAAACTGATTTTTCTAAACTATTTCGCACTGGCAAATCATAGGAGGAGGTCAAACACAGGTCAAAATCTGTCAATCATTTTACCTGTTTTTTTTCACAACCATTAGTTTGAATTTAATCTAGATTTATCATACATAATTAATAGGCTACCTATCAGTTATGTAACAATAACAATTTTTATCCACTCATTTTTACTGAATGTTTTATTCCGATATGTTTTTCTTTCAAGGTTTGATTTTGTATAATGGACAAGAAACCGAAAATGGTGACTTTTTGTGCTTTGGTCTACGAGAACGTTATCCTGAGTTCCGTTTCAATGTGGGTTCCGGTCCAGCCATCATTCGCGGTAACCAAACACTTGATTTGGACAAATGGTACACAATTCAGTTGAAGAGAGACCGAAGAGAAGGTGAGACATTTAAAGTTGTTTCTATTTCATTAATTATATTTGTTTTTTAATTCCTAAAATTAAGGCAAGAATTACTTCATCTTATACACCATCTTTTAGTAAACACTTGAAATTTAATTTTTACTATCTTTTGAGGAATACTTTGTCAATATACATTCTTTATATTTCTATGAAAACATGATAATTTTTGAATTGAGTGAGTTTGTGCACTGTTGATCTGAGCAACAATAACTAAGTATATTAGAACTTGTACATAGAGTAAGTGATATTTATGGCACTCTGAAATATTCTGTTCTTGCATCTGGGTGATCTCATTCCTTGAGTCCTGATGTGCTGCTGGTCTCAGTGTGGATATCATGCTAGATAAATATCCATCATTGTGCATTATCCACCCAGCAATGCAGGGATTGTATTGAGTTACAGCTTGCTTTCTTGTCTGCCAACTCGATGGTAGTTGGAATCCCACTGCGATGATGAGTATCATATTGCTTCTACAATATCGGGGATGAACACCTACAATAATCTTTTTGTAACACTTTCTAGAATTTATTTTAAAGTAACATAAACTTAAACTGCCCTGTGGGTGGAGCTTAGAATAAACCAACTGTGTCCTCTACAGAGGGGTAAGATCCCCCAAAAACATTCTGTCCTGGCTATAACATTAAACTGCATCTAGTGGTGAGGATCCAGTTCTGGAGCTCTGGGGAGTGGGGAGTAACTCTTCATTGCCACTCTGACCCAGGGTGTTATAACAACCAAGAAGAGGATGATAATCCCACATCTGTATATGATTTAAATAACCTTGAATACTTTTTCCCCAGGCAACACCAGGTACCTCAGCTAGTAGATATTTAAAAATTTCCGCAATCTTTGGCCGTATGAATAACTTTTTTTCCTATTTCTTTCTCTTTCTAGGCATGATGTTGATTGATGGACAACCCGTTTACACAGGAACTGCTCCAGGACGTTTCCAAGGTCTGGATCTGGATCAATCATTTTACCTTGGTGGTGTTCCAGACTACAGAATCATTCCACAATCAGTCGGATTTGATCAAGGATTTGTTGGTAAGTCTGTTTTTCCATTTATTTCATTCTGTATTGAGAAATCTGATATTGGAGTACAAAGATGTACTGATGTTTGTGTCTATAATTTTGGGAAAGTCATCAGCATTCTAACCACCCTATCAACTGGGCCTATAGAATATGCCGACTGCATCTCTGCAGTGGGGTAAGACCTGTAATGTCTGACGAAAGGTTTGTGCTAGCTGAGTGGTTTATGACTCGGGTACTAAGTGGTTCCCTGATATGCAGCACTACACTTCAGCCCTTACTTGGGGTAGACGGACGGAGAGGCCCCATCTGAACACTTGGCTGGTCATTTCAAACCCTAACAAATATATGATTGTCCTGACCGTATTCTTCAAATTGCTTGAATGGCAAACACCCATCCCTTTTTATCATATAGGTGCTAGAAGGCAGTGGCTGAGGATCAACCACCAGTTGTTATTGATACATAGGAATTTGATAAAAATTATTTCTACCAATTTATATATATATATATATATATATATATGAGTAAAGAAATAACAAAAGACTTAGAGATTTAGATTTATAGTCTATTTCAGGGAGCGTAGACAAATAGGCTAAATCTCCCAACTCATCAGATGCAAATGATGAGTCTGGAGATTTTGACTATTTGTCTAAGCTCCCTGAAATATACTATAATGCTAAATCTCTAAGTCTTTTGTTATTTCTTTACTTATATATTTGCTCTGTGACTAACATTAAGAACACACATTGAGCTCTCAAACTGCGACTTGATTTTGTTTAAATAAAACTTGTGTCATAAGGAAGATTTCTTCTCTGGACTTTTGGATTATATATATATATATATATATATAATATATATATATATAAGTAAAAAAAAGTAAAGTCGACGGGGTGGCCTAAAGTCGGTATCAGCCAGTCAGCGAGGGAGTCTATCCCCTTTTCAATAGTGCTAGACCAAGGAGATTGTTTTTGGCATCTGAGGTGGAGTGCCACACCTACTATCAGCTCCTTACTTTACCGCACAGATCCCTGTGCTACTCATACGCTGAGTTGGCGAGGACCGGTATCGAACTAGGAACCTTGTGGTTTCTAGCCGAACGCTCTACCGACTGAGCTAACCCGGCGCCTTGGGCATTTCTTTGAAGAAAAAACATTATTTAACAATAAGAAATATGAACACAGAAGAACATGTTCTAGACAAATTTGGAACCTGAAAAAAATCAAACCAATACAAACTGAAGCAACCTTCCCCATCACAAACCGCACAACTGTATATAAAGAAACATAAGACATGTATATTTTGTCTTGGGTTTGATGATCAGTCAAGTGCTGTTGATTTATGTCTACACTACCCTACCATCATTTGATAAAACCTATGTGAAGATTGTGTTAGGGTTGTATATAATTTCGAAGGATGAAATAGATCGTAAAAGGATTCAATAACAAGGAGCTTATTATATACGTTTTATTTCAGGCGATGCCAATGGAGGAGAACACTCTCTCAAACGCTCGCGCTCTCTCTCCTTCTCTATGCGAGTGGAGGAGGGGGGAGAACTCAATACAATATAAACGTTATATTTTTTTTTTTTTTTTTAACTCAATAATGTTTATAGCTTAGTTGGTAGTCTTTGTATTTTATAGGCATTCGTCTGGTGCGGATGGGTCTGGTTTTAGTGTTTGGTCTATCATTCGGTTCTGTTATAGGCAGTTGGTGTGGGGGTTCGTCGTTTACCGACGTTTGTGGAGGGGAGAGAACTCAATACAATATAAACAACCTAAAATGGCAGAACATTTAAAAAGACTAGGATTTGAACATAACAAAGATTTGATTTTTTTGTTTTTTCTTTGATTAACAGGTGGTGTGAGTCAAGTACAGATCAGCGGAAATCCATTGGACCTTGGCGGTGATGCTCTTAATGTAGTTGGCATCGATCAGTTTAGGGTGTGTGATGCTAGCCCCTGTTACAACGGTGGCTCTTGCATACCAAAGAACATGAAGTTTGGTTATAGCTGCATGTGTCCCCAAGGTTTTGCTGGTTTCCAATGTGAAACAACTGGAGAACGCTGCTTCCCAGGTAAGAGTGAAGTCCAAATATTTTCTTGCTTGTTTTCTTCTAAGAAGATTTTTGTCGAGCTGTAATTTATGTAGTCAATTAGAATAGTGTGTGTGGGTGTGTATAAAATGGCAATGTAGTGAATGAAATTCTTTTTAAATAATAATTCCAAATAAGAATCACTTAATATATATATATACAAGGGTAGATCAATACGTCCATTGCCTGGTATGTTGTTATAAGCTAAAATTTTCATTGTATAATGTCTGATCTACGTGATTAATTGCTTCAAAGAGATACTGCCTTTCAGAGGAGGTGCACTTCATTTAACAGTTATCATCGTTGGAAATGGATCCGGCGATCTGAATTCAAATTCTGGACAAGGCTATTTATGTTTTACTTTCATGCTAATGCTCTCGGGAAAGGCATGAATCCATCTGTTTGCCACTCCAAGCTATTGGTAAACATTAGGGCAGACTGGGTTCTTTAGCCTTGATTAGGCAACCAGTCTAGGAGAAGGAAAACTCTGAAATCAAAACCAGCTTTACTCTATTTTTCTGAATTTTTTAGATGAGGCTTGATAATTTGCCCTCATCTTTATTGTTATCTACACAACGTTTCGGCCAATTTGCCCTCCTTCTTCAGCTTTACTCTGCTTAAAAATTGATCTTGTGTCACATCCTGATAGATACAAAGCCACACCACAAGAATCTCAGTGGGAGAGATGCTGTGTTCTAGAAGATAAAACTTATGCACCTGGCAACACCTTTTACACAGCTTTTTCTGGCAATGATAATTATAAGCAATATTTCAAAGTAAGCACAACTTATCTCAAAATCTGGTTAACTGAGATCTCTGAGCATTACAGGCCCTAGGAGGTACTTTTAGTTTCCTTTCATCCCACTTAAAAGCTAAGGGATACAACTCTAATGACAAATCATGGTGCATCTATATGAACACAGAGTCCAACTAGTGACTGGAGTCTAGCAAGAAGCTGCAACTTATTTAATTGCTAGTTGCCTTGAAACTTTCCATGCCTTTAGAATTTAATTATACAAGTCAAGATGAGCATGATGGTGGTTTCAGCAATTTAAACTCTTTTTTTTTTCATGCAAAAGGGTTTATCCTGTGATGTAGTGGCTAACATGCTAGACTGCAACATTATAGTAACCAAGTACAAACCCTAGTCGCACTATTATGTTCATTTTCAGATAATACCCTTGGTAAACCTTTTCATCCCTCACCTATGAATTAAATAGTACCACTACTCTTCTTCAACAAGGATGGTCTTGGGATTAAATAACCCCAATGGTTTACATGCCATTATACAAAGAAACGAAACCTTCTTTCATGCAAGTTTCCTAAAGAATAACATTATCAAATGTCACCTACTTTATGTAATTTGTTAATGTGGTTACCATTACCCTTAGTTGCCATTTTGGTGCCGGCTTTTATAAAATGCTGGCAGTCATATTGGAAAGAGTTATTTTAATTGCTGGTATGGAGTAATGCACATAAGAACTGAATTGTGAAGGATTAACAATTGGTAGCAGAGCCTAGTTTCAATCTACAGGCCTCTGGGTTATGGGCCCTTAATATCCACTAATGCATTAAAAACATTGAAAAATAAATATCTGTTGTGTAAAATAAGTGCTTTTTTCAACAGTCGGCTTTGGACATTGATGTACCTATGTACTCAGTTTATGCATGAATAAAAAAAAAAAAAGAAGTCTAACAAATTATGAAATAAGTCACGAAACCATGCATTGGTTTATAATTAGAAGTTAGTATACAATATAAATGTATAATCTTTGAATCATAGTACAGATGCATGTATGCAAATATAAATTTTGTTACAGTTTATTTATATTTGATATTTAAGTGTACAATAACTATATATAGGTGTTTGAATGTATAATATATGATCTACATACACACATTATATATATATATATATATATATATATATATATATATATAATGTACGAGTAAGTAGTATGAGAAAAAGAATTCAATATGTAAAATTCAATGTTTCTTTATAAGGATTAGATTAATGAATAAAATTTAATTTCTGATGAAGCTATCCTTATAGTGAAACATGCCAATTTAATTTTCCATATTGTCTTATTTTTCCCATTCATACATATATATGATGGTATGAAAAACCAAATATTCAGAGGATGTGTTTATTTATGAATGAATAAATAATTCTGCCTACAGTTGATATTGTCCTGAAGATGGTTAATATATCCTCTGTATATAAAAACCAAAACACTTGGACGTAGAGTGAACTATTTATTTACTCATTCATTAATAAACACATCATCTGAATAATTTAAAAAATTTATATATATATATATATATATATATATATATATATAGACACAATACAGTATGGTTAAGAATATGACTGTAAAAAAAATTTGAAAATAACTTTAATCTTTGACTTTTTTTGTCTTTTGAGAAAAAGAAGTTTGAAAAATTAATGTTTTCTTATAAGAATAGATAAATAAAATTCAATTTCTGATGAGGCTATCCTTATAGTGAAATGCCAATTAAATTTTCTCTATTCTGCATATATAAGTTAGGATGGCATAGACACAGAGTCATTGCACTTGGTGACTGTCAGTTTCTTGCCTATGCAATCATCAGACCAAGTCAGATCTTGAACTCATAATGACATAGATGAGAAACTGACAGTCACCGAGCACTGTTAACTCTGTCTATGCTATCCTAATTTAAATATATATGCTCTCTCACTGATATTGGGCTCATTATATATAAATATAGGTAACTACATTATTATATATATTGTTATTTTCAACAATGTGGTTTACATTTTTTCTTCAGTCATATTCTTAAGTACATTGTAGGATGTCATTATCCAATATATATATAATCTTATCCCTTTCTTTTAGAATTAGATTTATAAGATGTATGTTCTTGCAATTCTAATGGCTGAAGAATTTGCATCTGATTGTCTAAATAGATACGCCTCATCTGTACGTGCAGATGGAAATGATAGGATTTGATTTTTTCTTTCTTTATATTTACATTTCAATTTTCTTTAATAGAAAAAAACCCCTGATATCCCATATGAGTGAAAAACAAGTTTTTCACCAATTACTGTGTCACGAAAAACTGTATGAATTGGCTTATCAAGTTAATAAAATCTGATACAGGGGGTATCATCATGTCAAAATGGTTAACATGCTTGATTGTAAGATTGTAGTTAGCGAGTTTGAACTCTAGTTGCGCTAGTACATCTACTTTCAGGCAAATACCCTTGGGAAAGGTATGAACCACATCATCCCCCAGATATGGGTGAAATTGTACAGTTCTTGTACAAGGATGGCTTTAGCATTAAATAACCCATGAAAGTTGATATGCCATTAAACAAAGATACCAAACCCAAAATCTGACATAGTTTCAGTGCTAATGTACCTCTTAAGACAAATGGGATAATTTTTCTAAATTTTAATTTAATATCTAAAAAATTATAAGTATTTGTTTTGGTTCATCATAAAACAAAACAAAACAATTATGTGTGATCATTGATATTAAACTATTTTTTTATAAAATTTATAAAAACTATTTAATTAAAACAACTGTAATTGCTAACTGAATTTTATATCGTATTTATTGTTTTACAGGTTTGAAAATGTGTTTATTTACAGAAATATTTTGATTAGAACTGTTTTCAGACAGTTTTTCTTTGAGAATAACTCCATGACATATTGGATCACCTTTTTACACGTTTACAAATAAATAAATAAACAAGGGAGATTACTCTTTCTAATTAGCATTTAAGGATAAAAAAAAGAACAGACAAAAATCAAATACATGTGGTATTTTTATAATAATAGATTTGCATACAAAACTGTGCATATATTTTTAGATGTATTTCCATTCTATAGATATTCTTTTTCGCACATAGTATGTTTGGATTTTGCACACTTAACTGTAGATTCTATAGATGTATTTGCATATAGATCATAACTGTATTTGCATGTTGTATTTGCATACAGTTTTCTCTTCTTTTTTTTTTTTCTTTTTTTTAAATCTCTGTAATCGTTTTAAAAATTTTATTTTTTATTTTAATACTGTTACACAGTATATCATGGTTTAGTATATTTTAATGGAGGTAAGTTTCCTCCCAGAATAAAATAAGAACTTTTTTTTTTGTATTTCTTATTTATAATGACAAATGATATATAATTTTGTCTATAGTATTTGGAGTTATTGTAAACACGAAAGAAAAAAATCCTTATTTCAGTTGAGAAATTTTGTGAAAATATTTTATGTCTAAAGATATTCAAATTGTAGCATTTGAGGGACTAAAAATATTTTAGTATATATTAATTTTCTTTTTTTTTTTTTTTTGTTTCTCTCTCAAACTTTTATTTCTTTTTTATTCCTTTTTAATTTTTTTTTCATCATATTTTTCTCATTTCTTCAATTTAATAAATACAAAAAATATCAGCATGTTTATCTGATATTTTTTTAATAAAAGAACATGGATAACAATTTAAGAATGTTCTTTCTATTTCAGTATCCTGTATCTGTCTATCTATCTATATATCCTACTTTGATATGTACATTACCATAAATTGAATTCTGCATTATAAGAAAAATTAAAAGAATTGGGTTAAATCCTACTTAACGGACATAAATTCCACCATCGTATGTCACCCCACCGAAAGAAATCAAGGAATTAACCGAATTTAATGAAATTTTCAGTGTTGATATATTAATGAAAAAACAATATGATACACAAGTTATTTTATTTGAAAACTCTTACATTTTTCAGGTCAGTTAACTTTGAACCATGTATTTTTGAGGCGTAACACAGATTCACAAACATATATGGTTCAAAGTTAACTGACCTGAAAAACTGTAAAAGTTTTTAAATAAAATAACTGGTGCATTATATCTTTTATTCATTAATGTATCAACACTGAAAATTTCATTAAATTCAGTTAATTCCTTGATTTTTAGTATTTTTTTTCTTTCGGCAGGGTGACATACAATGGTGGAATTTATGTCCGTTAAGTAGGATTTAACCAAGAATTGTCTAATACTAATTTAACACTGTTTAGTAAAAGAAGGTTTGGACTATATAAAGTCCCTTTTTTTTCTTTATTTTTACTATTTTCATTTCAGATATTGAAATGTTATAAATATTTCTTTTAATCTTCTTAATTCTGTAAAAACTATAAGAAGAAAAAAAATCTATGCGTATTCCTTCAAAGAATTATATACAAATTTAAACTTCCTTTTCTCTCTCTCTTTCTCCTTTTTCGTGACTACCTTTTTTATCTCCTCTGTCAGTAATCTTTAGTTAATAATATTTAGCTTTAGTCTATCTATCTATCTATCTCTGCTGCCCTGTACATCTCCTGGCATATATAGTATTGCCCATAAATAAGTACACCATTATCATTTTTTTATAAAATGTTAATTTTTTTTTTCTAGACCAAAGATAGCAGGATTTTATCATTTTCAGTGGAAAATTGTACAATCAAAATACTCAATGATGGTTTAAATAGTACCATTACTGTTCTTCTACAAGGATGGACATCAATTTCATAGTAAATATTTGTCCATCTGCCTGTCTCTTTGATGGGAGTCCCCATTGCATAATGGCTAAAGTGCTGAACTGCAACCATTTAGTGAGTTCAAACTCCAGTCAGGCTATTATTTTCATTTTTGGACTAATACCTTTGGAAAAGGTATGATCTCAATTTCCTGATGGATCAATCAAAAGAAGAAACCGGGTCCAAATAAGAAAGACCCTAAATACTACCAACAAGCAGGTCCTTTCCAATGACCACAACACACCGCCACAAAGAAAAACACATACTAACACCGATGACACACATAACCAGCATTACCCTAAACAACCAACACCTAAAACAACTAGAAGTGGCCGTTTTATCCACACACCTACAAGATATAAAAAATAGCAAACAATTATCATCATCACATCTCCTCTCATCTGGTGAGGGGGATGTAATAGTATTACAAACTACTTCCTCACATGCCACAGCACAACCTGGCAGTGTAGAAAGATCATGAACTGAGACAGACCCTTAGGGGTGGAACTACTTACAAACACTACCCGGGCCTATACGCACGTACTACATATCACTGTACCTTTGCAACATTAATAAATATATATATTCCTATCTTATATAACGCCATCTATGGGTTGAATAGCACCACTACTGTTCTTCTACAAGGATGGCTTTGGCATTAAATAACCCACAAAGGTTGATATGCCATTAAACAAAGAAACCAAACCAAACAATGAAAATGGATATTCATTATTATTAATAATTTTGACTATTATTATCTTTCATCTTCCTAATTCTAATTGCTTTTTATCAAAATTCACTCAAGTTGTCACTTCTACAACAGTGAGGAACATTTCACATTTGAAACAAGAATGGTTAGCTCAGTCGGTAGAGTGTTCGGCTAGAAGCCACAAGGTTCCTAGTTCAATACCGGTCCTCGCCAACTCAGCATATGAGTAGCACAGGGATCTGTGCGGTAAAGTGAGGAGCTGATGGTAGGTGTGGCGCTTCACCTCAGATGCTAAAAAACAATCTCCTTGGTCTAGCGCTATTGAAAAGGGGATAGACTCCCTCGCTGACTGGCTGATACCGACTTTAGGCTTTAACATCTCTTATGACACAGAACGGTGTAGTTCTATCTACCAGTTGTCTTACCAACAGAGTTTCAATGCTGTAGAGTTTGGTAACAAATAACAGCTAATTATATCCGTTTTGATTTAGTGATTGGTGTTTTTGATTTAGAAGAAAATTAACTTTTTATAAAAAAATTATTAGGGGTGTACTTATTTATGAATGGTACTGTAGAGAAAAGAAAAATACGATCTCTGTCCCATAATAGTTGTGACACTTACTTCTAAATTTCATAAACTGAATGTAACAGCTATTATGAGACAGAGATAATATAAATTTTATAGATTAAATAAACTAGAACTCTAATGAAATACTACTTCTGTCCCATAATAGTTGTTATATTTGCCTATGAATTTCCTACATGAAATGTAACAACTATTATGGGACAGAGGTAGAAATACAGATAACTGTACAAGAAATCTTAAAAGACCAAAATGAAAGATCTAGATATTGTTGTTATTGTCACGAGTTGTTAGGGCAGTTGATATCATATCTTGAAACCTGTTTTACCAGGTGCATGTGGTCCAACCGGAAGGTGTCAAGATCTACCCGGCTTGTCCGGATTCAAGTGTGTGTGTCCTATTGGACGACTCGGCAGGGGATGCCAAGAGGGTGAGTTTGGTTTGCTAGTGACCAGTGGTCATTAGCAATATCTGCTTGCACGCTACCACAAATATATTATCCAATCCAAGCAGCTTTTTGAAAAAACAAAAATTCTTTTGGTTGTTGTCTTTTCCAAGTTTCTTCTTCTTTTTTTTTTTTTCTTTTCTTTTTTTCTTTAATTCTCTTTTTCCTCCCACTTTCGCATTTTTCTAAAGGAATTTTTTGGCTATAACTTTTTTTTTTATTTTGCCAATTTCCTGCTTATTTATTTACCCCTTTTTTTGAAAATTCCTCATAAATGTTGGTTTTTTTTAACCATTCTTTTCTTCTTCTTTCCTTAATTTTTTGCTGTTGGGCTTTCTAGAGATTGAAAAAAAAAAGCTTTGCTTTGTATTGGTGAAGGCATTGCTTACTGTGCTTATTTTATAAATATTTATCCATCTATCTGTCTGTTTTCCTATTTTGTTTGAATTACTGACCTTATATCAATTTCAAAGTAAACCTATATCTATCTATATATCTATCTATCTATCTATTTGTCTGTCTGTTCATTGTTCCTATTTTGTATGAATTACTGACTTTACATCAATTTAAACATTTCCATCTATCTATCTATCTGTCTATCTATCTATTCGTCTGTCCACTCTTACTGTTTTGTATGAATTACTGACTTTACATCAATTTCATAGTAAATATTTCTCCATCCATTCGTCTGTCTGTCTATCTATCTATCTATTTGTCTGTCTGTCTGTTCACTGTTCCTATTTTGAATGAATTACTGATTTTACATCAATTTAAACATTTCCATCCATCCATCTATCTATCTGTCTATCTAATCGTCTGTCCTCTCTTATTGTTTTGTATGTATTACTGACTTTACATCAATTTCATAGTAAGCATTTATCCATCCATCCATCTATCTATCTATCTATCTATCTATCCGTCTATTCACTCTTTCTTTTGTATGAATTACTGACCTTACATCAATTTCAAAGTAAATATTTGTTCATTTGTCTGTCTCTTAAACGGGAGTCCCCATGGCGTAATTGCTAACATGCTAAACTATGACCCCCATAGTAAGTGAATTCAAACATCAGCTGTGCTATTACATTCACTTTTGAACTAATACCCTTGGGAAAGGTATGAACCTCCTCATCCCCTATGGGTTAAATAGTATCACTGCTATTCTTCTACAAGGATGGTTTTGGCATTAAATAACCCAAGAAGGTTGATATACCATTAAACAAAGAAATCAAACCTGTCTCTTCACTCTTACTACTTACACTAAATCTCTCATTACTTTTCATTTCCAATTCATTGTTTCATCTTATTCCTCATATGATGCCTTTTTCAATAAACATAAAATGTATAAATGCAGTTGATTGAAAACTGTCTAAAAGATTTACAACTGTTTTCTGTTTTTCAAAAACTTATACTCACAGAATGTGTTGAGAATATTAACATGTGCCAATCTACTCATTACATGTAATTTTTTTTACTAAACTTAGCTTAGTTTGACACAAGGCTAGATGTATAGAGCACTCAGTGTTAACTGAATTCATCACCAATGGTCTGCTAGCCTAGCTCAGGGAACATTATTGTTGTGGGAAATGGAATCAGCGACCAGACTTCAAATCCTGAATGAGGCTGTTTGCATTTCAATTTGTGCTAATGCCCTTGAGAAATGCATGAATCCATCTGTTCTCCCTCCCCCCAATCTCCAGGAGGTAGGGTCAAGAGTATCCTTTTATATCCAAGGCAAATACTGAGAACCCCAGGCATTAACCGTGGATAACATAGATACAATAGGTTGGTTTCTGTTGATAGAAATTTAAATTAAAATGTAAATCTTGATAAACGTGTCTGATGACACCCAGTGCACTGCAGAAACCCTACCTTCTGGGGGGTGGGGCTCCCAAGCAGCCCAGCAGGCTTAAGTACACACCCCTCAACAGTCAATGCAGGAGGGGTATCACTTTCACTATTGTAGGCTGAAAACCACTCTCTGCACCCTTTGCATGCTAGAACATTAGAAACAATATGATTATTATTTGGATTTTTTTTACTATCTTCCTCATCTTTATTGTTATATACACAATATTTAGGCTGATGTGCTCTCCAGCCTTCTTCAGGTGTTTCCTGTCCAACTTGGGAACATCTCCAACTTGGGAACCTTCTTGTTGAACTCTGGAGCCTTAGAACTGTATTAACTCAACCCTTAAATCCGTTGCGGCATATGTCCAACTGGACAATCCAGAGTGAATTTTTAGAACTTATAAACCTAATGTTCTATTTTACCAAGAATATTTACCTTTATACTTATGTATGATTTTTTTTACCTTGACTCATATTCAGGTTTTGTTTTTTTTTCCCTTTTTTTAATTTTTTTTTTTTTTAGACGTTTTTTTCTCCAATGATCTTCCCTATTTATTATTTTAACTTCATCCCATAAGGGCAAATGATTTCCCTTTACATTCATATATATATATATATATATATATATATATATATATATATATATATATACGTCAAATAAAATGCTGTTTTTTTTTACTTTTATTCTTTTTTAATTTAGTTCCTCTATCTTGTTATTTTCTGTTTCTTGTCTTTAAAATGTGTCTGTTGCTGTCTTTCTTTCCTTCTCATTCAGTCAATTCATCATATTTTTCTCTCAACATTACATATTCATATTTTATAGTGATTAATTGGGGGATCAGTTTAGTAGTATAAATGAATAACAAGAAAACTGATCCCCCACTTAGTTAATCATGCTTAATCCCACTAATACCAACTCATACTAGCTATTGACACTTTTTGGATATGAAATATAATTTTCATAATCCAATAACGGTAAAAACAAATGAAATAATGATCCCCTGCTTAACCTACTTCTAAATATCAATTTATATTAGTTAAAAACAAAAAAAGGTTTGATGATCCAGTTAACATTTGAATAGTGTTAAAATTTCATCATAGTGATCAATGTTTTCTTAGTTGTACAAAAATAATCGGATTCATATTGTTTTTCATCCTTTCTTTATTAAGAACTGATGATAGTAAAGATTTCTTTTTTCTGTTACGTATAACTAACCTTCTTCCGATTGGGTTGAAATATTTCATGGTGTTTTGTTAAGCTTGTCTTTTGAACAGTCATTTATATTATTTTGATAGATCCATACTTAGACAATACACATTGACAGGGAGCAATCTTTATTCAACATCAAATTCTACTCCAAAACAAGGGACATAACTATAAATTTACAGTTACAAAGTTAGATAACTCAAACTTCAACAATTTAAGCCATGCAGATCATCTTCCACATGCTTCTGTGATTGTCTAGAGAAAACCTTTTGAAAATCATATCAATTACAAATTTATTTTTAATGGCTATTATCATTCAAACAGTTATTTAATGAATACTTAATGGTTACTATTATTTTAAGGATTAATGTCTGTGTATTTGATTAAAGAGCACAAACGGAATTTTTTTACAAATGTTCATTAAAATTGTTATGTTCCTATTCGAGTAAAAACTCGTCACTGATTAATATATGTACAATAAAATATCTAAAAGTTTTGATCAAGAACTTTTAGGTATTTGTTTATCAATATAAAGACTCGTGACCTTAATGTGAATAAAAAAACAGTCGGGTCCTTTGAGTAGAATGTATTTAACAACATACAGGATACAATAAAAATCCTAGGACCTTGATTAAAGCATTGTTCAGCATATATATATATATATATATATATATATATATATATATGTGTGTGTATGCGCACACATATATATATACACACACACATACACATGCATTTTCTCTTTGTTTTGTTAAAACACCTTTTTTTTTCCCCTGGAATAAATCTCAAAAATGAACCTTTCTGTCTCCAGACTAGAGGTTACTTTATTCAGAGAACCTAATGAATTTATATTTATTCTTTTTTTCAAAATTTTGCAAATAAAAATTGCAAATTGTCCTTTCTTTGATGCGTAATCTGTAGCCATGTAAGGTAACTCCAATTGAAATGGTAGGAAACTAAAAATTCCTTTATATGGGAGTGGGAGGGTGGCAGGTGTCACCTCAGCAAAGAAAATTGAAACATGCAACAAAGATTTAATGAAAATATGGGTACTGATTGGTCAATATGAACATGTGACCAAAAATAGAAAACTGGGGTTTTCAGTTAGATTTGGAAGTTGCAAATGAAATACAAAGAAACATATTTTGAGACACTTGGGTTTTTTGGTCCTTCTGAGCTACTGTATAATAGAATGACAGTAAGCCATTATTAGAGATGGCTTTGTAGTTTTAGATCCTTCTGGGCTACCATATAAAAGATTGACAAAAGAATTTATCTTCCTTTCTCTCATGATGGTTACATTTCAATAAAACATTATTAAAGATGGCCTGAACATCTTAAGTGATTAATATCTGAATAAAGAAATGATAATAGACCATTTTGAGTTCTGTCCTGGAGCAAGTGCCAGCAAGATCCACTTTTGATGTAACCACACTTTTTGCTCACATAATTGGTTCTATAATAAATGCAGTTTCTTTTATGAGAATCTTTGATAAATTCTATTAGCAAATTGATATTCCATATGCCATTCTTCACTGAAAGAGAAAATGTACAGGTAATAGAGAGCTAGGTTACATTAAATGATCATATATACAGATAAATATTTTATGGGTTTCAAAATAGAGAGTATCAACAGTACTCAGTCTGAGAGTATCAACAGTACTCAGATAGTACTCAGTCTGAGAGTATCAACAGTACTCAGTCTGAGAGTATCAACAGTACTCAGTCTGAGAGTATCAACAGTACTCAGACAGAGAGTATCAACAATACTCAGACACAGTGGTGGAACAAAGGGGGGCACAGTTTCAGGCCGGTGCAAAATCACCCTAACCCAAAAGCCTTTGCGTTGCTGTAACATTGAAATATATCACCTAACTTTTACCACTATACTCCTGAACTATGAATGCATAGAATTTGAAAATAGGTGGGTAGGTGAAGTTTTGAAAAATCTGAATCAGTATTTATTTACCACTGAAGTGGGTGCTGGGCTGACATCTCCCTACACCTACCCCCGGATTACAACATTGGCACGCCACTGCTTAGACACCATGCACATTCTGTACCCAGATCAAAATCAGCATAATCTTTTAAATTGTATTTTTTGTTGGTATATTTCTTTTCTAGATAATATTGGTTAGACCTTAAGGTGAAATCTTGCCACCTAAGCTATACAGTTTTGGACTAAAGTGAAACTCATTTTCTCCCAATTAAAATTAGGTGGACCCCAATATAAATAAAAATGAAATTTGTCAAAAATATTTATGAAAATCACATCCAATATTTGCACTGAGTAATAACATTTAATGAGAGGGATGTGTTTGCTTTGCCTGACACAAATTGTCAATTCTTGAAATATATTTTTAACAAATATATACACAATTCACTTAGCATAACAAGTTTAGATCTACATTTGATCATCATATTAGTAAATACTGAAAATGCCATTTCATATAAATATATTGTTGCAAAAGCTAACAGTATTTTAAACACCTTTTGAGACAAAATTGTTTTATTCTTTAAGAGTTTTTATTGATCAAATAAAAATTTTGCTATGATGTGCTTTTTTTTTTTTACTGGGATACATGTGTGTACACGCACTCACAATTATTGCTTATAGTAAAGTCATGTTCAAAGTACCGGTTCCCACTAGCTCACCAAAGTTAAGCAGCAATAAGCCTGTTCTAATATTAAGATGGGTGACCATTTAAGCTACAGCAAGTACACAACCTGATATCAAGATGACTTGATTCAGCATTAAATGACCCAAAAAGGATTGATATGCCATAAAACAAAATAACCAACCAACACAATTATTATCATTATTAAAATCTAACACTAAAATCATTTTTGATCTGAATAATTTTCACAATGCATGAAAATATAGAGCAATATCACAACACATTTCAATTGTAGATAACATAATAAATAAACAGGATTAAAACACGACTCATAGTTTCACAATTATGAACTTCATCTGAGTTAGTATTCAACTTGTAAGACATTTTTATATATATATATATATATATATATATATATATATACACTGATGAAGAAACATAATGAAATTTTTGTAATATGGATAGATATCCTTTGGACACTTTGGTTTAAAAAAAATGTACAAAGTGTTGACTGTTCATTTGCTGAGCTCAACTACTTACTATAAAAATAAACCTATCAATAAAATAATCTTCTTTTTTTCTTTTTTTTTTTTTTGTAAATATATCTATTTGTAAATTCCTACTTTATTTTGGTATTATATATTATTTTTCTTTTCAATGAAAATGGAAATAAATACCATGAAAAGGTATTAATCGCTGCTTGCTTACTCATTTCTGTTTGCAAAAAACCTGCTATTAATTGCACCTGCTTTTTCTTTATTCTTTGCTAATTGACTTTACCTTTGAACATGCCCATCCCAACATACCTGCCCATGACATGCAACACTACACCTTACTTAGGCTAGATGGGTGGTTGGAGGGGCCTCCTCTGATCAATTGGCTGGTCACATCAAGCCCTAGCACCTATGTGATTGCCCCAAGCCTATTGCCCTTATGGCAAGACCCAACCCTTTTTATCATATGGGTGCTACATGATGGTGGCTGAGGGTCTTCATCTCCTGGGAATGACATTAAACTCTGATGGTGAGGTTCCAATTCTGGAGGTCTGGGGAATGTGGAGCACCCTTTCATCACCATTGCTCCCTGGTCCACTCTGACCCGGAGTGGTAGTACCTGTTAGGGTCCCATCTATGGGTTAGATAGAAAAATGTGTTTATAAAAAAAATTAAGAATCTTAAGAATATTTAAATCTCACCAATCCTGATTTATCCTAAATTTAATAGCATTACAATATTCATAGGATTAATATAAGCTAATCTACAGTCAAAAGAACTGTTTAGTACTAAGATGTGTAACCACTAAGAAATAGGGCCGGTTTAACTCAGTCAGTAGAGTGTCCAGCTGGGAACCAGAAGGTTCCTGGTTCAATACCGGCTCTCACCAATTCAGCATATGTGTAGCACAGGGATATGTGCTAGTGTAAAGAGGATAGATTTCCTCGCTGTCTGGCTGATACTGGCTTTAGGCCTCACCAACGACTTTATATATATATATATATATATATATATATATATATATATATATATATATATGAAAAGCACTCCACCCTCCTCAAAACCATAAAAAACAACAAGTAAACAGTAAACAGCAGAAAAATACTCAATAAAATTCCCAAGCAATACTCCTTCCTCCTCAGAATCATAAAATGAAACTCCCCCCATCCCTACAAAGCACTACACTACAGCATATAAGGGAGCACAAAAAACTAAGCCACTTGCTTTGAAATTCACATAGGTGAGAAACTGTCAGTAGCCAAGTGCCATTGACTTGATGTCCATGCTACCCTAACATAGATATACGTGCTGTGTCAATGATATTGAGCACCATTTACTTATAAATGCAGCACTCTATATGCTATATATATATATATATATATGTATATATGTATATATATGTATATGTATATATAGTAGTTTCTATCTCTAAGGTCGTAGAATGTGACACAAGGTCACAATTATGGGGCATCCAGTGAACATCAACCTCGCTATTCAGTAGTAAAGATCTGTGAGACTAGCTTGCTAACAATGATGGGACATCCCTTCTTGTATGGGGCATCCAGTCAGGATCAAACTTACTATTCAATAGTAATATATCTGCAAGACTAGCTTGCTAACCATTAAAACTCTGAGATGCCCAATATCTACAGGGGAATATAGAAGTAGTAGAGCAGTCAGTATAAAAAAAAAAAGTAAACCTCTTTTTTTTTTTTTTTTTTTTTTTTTTGTCTTTAATTTAGAAAATAGTTTCTGTGTATTTTTTAATATTATTAACTTTATTATTACAATGTCTGCCTCATTTACATATAAAGAATTCATAGGTTCTTGAAATCAGATCCATGCAAAATTAGATATGATTCTCATCCCGTCCATTACCTGCAACCTCCTACTTTTTGCATCTTGATTGTTTTTGTTTCTTTTTAGTTTACTTTTTTGTTTATGCATTTTTATTTTAAAAATTTTTCCCACTTTTTGTTTTTCCTTCATTTTGATTTTTTCTGTTTATTTTTATTTTGCTTTTTTTATGTTTTTATTTTGCTTTTTTTATTTTTATTTTGCTTTGTTTTTATGTTTTTATTTTGCTTCGTTTTTCCTTGTTTTTCGTTTTTTTTTTTTTTTTAATCTATTTTTCATTCACTTGAATTGCTTTACTAGACAAACTACTAGAATTTAAATCTTAATTTTCATTCTACAAATCAACTAAAAAAATCATTCATCCCTCCCCCTCCTCGCATCTGAAATGAGACTCTAAGAAAAATGTTATATGAAGGTGGATCATTTAATCAATTGCCTCATCCATTTTTTGTTTTCATTTATTAAACTTAGCTTAGCTTAGCACAAGAATTATGAAACACCCAGTGAGAATCAAACTCACTAATGATTGTTTGCTAGCCTAGGTAACCATTATACTATTCTTATGCAGTTTGTTATACAAATTGTATTACCACTACTAATGATGCTGTGTCTTGAGTATGACATTAAACTGCATCTAATGGTGAAATTCCAATTTTGGAGCTCTGGGGACTGTGGAGTACTTCATCACCATTACTCCCTGGTCCACCCTGACCTGGAATGGTAGTACCTATTAGTGTCCCAACTATGGGTTAAATAGAAAAAATAAGTTTAAAAAAATGTGTTTTTAAAAAAACTCAATTAAAAAAAAAAAAGAATTTGAATATACATCAAGAATTAATATAACAAAATGTATTTGGCATAAAATAACCCAATGGGTTAACATGCCATAAAATCCAACCAATCAACCAACTAATACTGCTACTTCTATGAATAATCAGTAAATTTCCTTCAGTGACAGTGGTATCATTTATCATTCATTTATGGCTTGGCTTTGGGAAAGAAGATAAGGGGGTGGTTCATTTTGACTGCAGGCATGTTTGTATCTGATAAGGCCAATGTGGAACTGGCAGGCACGATCGAAGTGAAGATCTGTTCAGGGGTGTTGTAGCTCTTTCTCCTGCACCTCAATATCATTATACTCAGTAAGTAAAGAGACAAGCTAAGCTGATCAGTATAAACTTACACTACAAGAGGCGCGCTTACTGTATGCTTATCATCATAAGAAATGGAATCAGCAACCCAAGTTCAAATCTTAGATGAGGCTGTTTGCATTTCACTTTGTGCTAACCCCCTTGAGAAAGGCATGAATCATAAATCTATTCTCCTCCCAGCTATGGGTAAATAGGAGGATAGAATGGGTTCTTTAGCTTTGATTAGGTAACCCATCTAGAAGAAGGAAAACTCTGAATTCAAACCAGCTTTACTCTCTATCATAAGTTACATAAAACTGAAATAATTGAAATGAATTCAAGTCACACTAAACTAATGGTTGAGTACACAAACTACTAAAATAAAAGATGTCCGTTGTAACTTTCTATATAATCATATTTGATTAAATAAGAGCTGCCACTATTTATAATACAGAAATATGAACCCACATGACGTAGTTTAATTTGCATATTTTATAACACTCAACTTAAGAATTGACCTTGTGTCCCATCCTGCCCATGGTTTAGTTTGGGTCAATACAAACTTATATTATAATAATCATACTACTCTCACCAAATGAAACTTTGACATTTCATTGAAGGCAGATACCTAAGATTTATGCCACTGACTTAAAAAAATATATATATTGCATGGAAACTTTTATAGAAGACTGTAGATCAGTGTCCAAAATAGTTGTATTTTATTTTCCATTGAAAAGGGAACATGGACTCTTTTTTTTATTATTAGGTTGATGATATTTTTTTATTGCATCCAGTTGAAAAGAAATACTTCTTCCAGCTTCAAGTTGTTTTGATAAATTATCTATTTCATAAGCCGGTACCATTTACTTACAATATTACAATCACAAAACAACATTCAACCCTGTCGGCTGGGGTTGTAGAATATGCAGACTGCACCTATGTAGGGAGGTAAGACACCCCACTCCAATCAGGCCACCAGTTGGCTGTGGGTGACAACTTATAATGCTTAAGGATGGAATCTTGGTGGCTGAGCAGATCATGACTTGCAACACTCCACTTTGGCTCTTACTTAGGCTAAACAGGTGCTCAGAGAGGCCTCTTCCGATCAATCGGCTAGTTACGTCAAGCCCCAGCACCTATATGATTGTCCCGCCCCTTTTGCCCTTATGGCAAGTTCCAACCCTTTTTATCATATGGGCACTAGAAGGTGGTCGCTAATGGTCAATGTCCTGGGTATGACGTTAAACTGTATCTGATGGTGAAGTTCCAATTCTAGAGCTCTAGGGAATGTGGAGTATCCCTTTATCACCAATACTCCCAGGTCCACTCTGACCCGGAATGGTAGTACCTGTTAGGGTCCCATCTAGGGGTTAAATAGGAAAAAGTGTGTTTTAAAAAATGTGTTTAAAAAAAATTGAGTTTTAAAAAAATGATTGAGTACCCATGAAGAATGAAAAAAACAAAAACATCTTCGGAATAAAATAACCCAATGGGTTGACATGCCATAAAATCTAACCAACCAACCCATCAAGAATGAATAAAACAAAAACATCTTCAGCATAAAATAACCCAATGGGTTGACATGCCATAAAACCCAACCAACAAACAACATTACCAACAAAATTTGCTATACACACTTATTCTGCCTGATGAAAGAATATAAGACAATGAAATAAAAATGATAGAAAGAAAACTCAAGACTGTATAATCTAAAAGTAAGATATTATTAAACAAATACATACACTGAAGGAAGAGAATGAAAAAATAAAGAGTTGAATATTCTCTGATAGCCTCAAGGTAAAAAATGATTATGACAATGTCTCTTTCAAGAGTCACAATCACAAGTCTAAGTTGTACAATAAACTCAAAGAAACTGGGAAAGTTTTGAAGAAACTGCCAATTTGATGATATGGGTGCCAGGTGGTCTAAGGATTGTCCCTTTGTTGCTAGTAGATTTTGACTTATGTGTCTTAGAGGCCTGTGACCTTGGCGGACAGGAGATATGGGTGGGGTGGAGAAGATGAACTTTAGATGAAGGTAGAACACACTTGTTGACAAAATTTCAAAGTGGATTTATTTTATTCCTGATGGGGAAAGAAGAGCTCTCATCAAGATGGAGTTTTTAACAATGATCAACTGGAAGTAATTGAATTTGAATTTCTAAATTAAAAAAAAAATGTATTGTCTTACTAGATTATTTAATTCAATTATTAGACATAAATAATTAGGCTTATAGGTAGTTCTTCAAGCTTCAAGAGATGTAAGATAATTATGTATCATTATTGCAAAAAATATCTGGACAAAACACAAAAATGTTTAGATTCATAAATCTCTTATTAAATAGAATATTTATTTTGAAAATTGCTTTGGTTTTTAAATTAATTTTTGTGGCAATATAATAGCCTTATTTGATATAACCAAAATAATTTTGATATAACAATCTCTCTTTGTTAATGATAATTTGGATTTAATAACTGTTTAATTTATATAAATGATTAACACTACTTAAAATTATTGTGCATGTAAAAGATCCCTTAAGAATCTTTGTTTTAATCTTAACATCTTGGCAATTCTTAGGATTAACAGCTTTTTTGACATCATATATTTAGTCAGATTTTTTTTTCTCTTATGTATGCTCAAAAGTTTTTCTGAGAGTAAATTTGAAAAAATCGAGATATCAAAAGAACAATACCCATCACTCATCAGCAATAAACAGGACATTTGAAAGGAATTTTATTATGGGGGTACTAAATTTCTTTCACACCCCCTTCTCTTTTCTTCGTCAATTATTCTATTTTTATCCAATACAGTTTTGCACCATCGACTGTAAGGCTCTCACAAAATGTGAGTGCTACTCTTTAATGTATACTATCACCCATAAATATACAACTACCAATTCTTTTTAATTATAATAACTATATTTTTTTTTTTTTTTTTTTTTTTCTAAAGAGAATGATTCAACAGAAAAGACAAAAAACATTTGAGCAAACCATAATTTTGACTGTCGGAAAGGGAAAAAAAGAGACTGTAATATAAAAGTACTCAATGCATGTATAGAGCTGGTTTAGAAAATGGAATAGTAGCAGAACTTATCTACCCAGGTTTTACCGTGACGGATCTTCAGGAAAACTCTAGCGGGAAAGGATTAGTACAAACAGACATATATATATATATATATATATATATATATATATAAGATTAGAGATTTATATATAAAAGAAATATTCAATATGTCTGTTTGTACAATTGAATGTACAGCCTTTTATAAAGGAAAATTGATGGAGACCAGCAAAAAACAAAACAAGAAGAATAAAAATAAACAACTTAAAAACAAGAATACATATAAAAAAAAAAAAAGATAATAAAGCAAATATATAGAAAAAGAATTTTTATTAATCTATATATAAATATAGATAGGAGATTTATTCTTAACTTTTTAAATCCCAGGCAATGCTTGGTAGCTCTGCTAGTTTTATATATAAGTAGATAAGTTTGGTGCTAAAAGAAAAAGTATATCTTTCTATAATTCTTTTTAACAATATTTTAATTAATTCAAGAAGCAATTCAATTTTATTTTGTTAATTTGTTGTTGTTGTTTTTGTTTTGTTTTTTTTTTGTTTTTTTTCAGAAATTTGATTGTTATTTTCATTATTTTATTTTAAGATATAATTTTATTATCATTATATTGTATTTTTAATGTATCAGGTGTTTCATTGACAATACAACCTTAAGGATAAGTCACCCTGTCTGCAGGCCTTAGAATATACTGACTCAAAAAAGAAAAAGAGATATCCTTTGTGTAATACTAAACTGCATCTGATAGTGATGGTCCAGTTTGGTGACCTTGTGAGTGTGGAGTATTCCTTCATTGGCATTACTCCCAGAAACACTCTGATCAGTCATGGTAGTTCTTGTTAGAGTTCCACCTATAAGTCAAATAGATCAGTTTAAAAATTATTTGCAGAGCTTAAAATATGCTGACTCAAAAAAGGGATGTTCTGGCTATGATACTAAATTATATCGGATAGTGATGCTCTAGTTCTGGAGATCTAGGGAGTGTGGGATACTCCTTCATTGCTATTACTCCCAGGACTACTCTGACCAGGCATGGAAGTACCTGTTATGGTCCCATCTATGGGTTAAATAGATCTGTTTTAAAATCTAGTGTATTCAATTAATTGTGTGCAAAAAAAAAAAAAAAAAAAGAAATGAAGAAATTACTCAACAAAAAATGTAAATATAAATGCACAGTGAATGAAATTCCCTAACCTCTATGCATAAAATAATCCTAGACAGGTTGAAATGCGATTAAAATCAATCACCTAAGGGTAAGAATGTAAAATTTATGCATACACAAATTTTATGCTGCAGTATTAGTCATATGGTAACATGGTACTTAAAGACAACAATATTTAGCATCATGCTCTTGCCTCATCTGATGAGATATTGCTACCAAGGTATATGAACTGATCTACTAATTTCAGAGGCTTAATGAAAACAAACATACACATAAACATACATTTGGTAATTGTCTTCCTTTTCATATAGCATTACTAAGGTTCTATTTGCAGAGAAGCAACCTGCGTCCTTTGTTTATCAAAATGACTTGATTCAGCATTAAATGACCCAACAAGGGTTGATATGCCATAAAACAAGTAACCTATTTGCAGTGATATTTGAATAAAAACATCTGAATTCAAAATCAATCAGTAGATAAGATATTGCTACCAAGGTATATGAACTGGTCTATTAATTTCAGAGTTGCCATTTAATGAAGAGATGGCTCCAAGTTCCAAAGAATTCTTTGTTCAGGGTGACACCTAAAAAAGTTTACTTTTTTCTTTTTTTTTTTTTTTTCCTAATCTTTGTTCTATTTTGTTATTGTTTTTAAATTAATGCATGAATAGAACTAATTGATATTACTGACTCGAATATATCTAATATGTTTTCAAAGTTTTTTCTTTTTTTTAATGTATATTTGTTTTAATCTTGTAAGAAATTTCTACAGGTATATCAATCAGTAATAATTATAAATCATATATAAAAATATATAAGATATATCTACAAATCTATCTACAAAACTACACCTGTAAAGTAAAATTGACTAATTTTTGTCTCGCACTCTAACAACTCATTTAAAAGCAAAATATTTACCTACAAACTATTTGCTTACAAACTATATATACAACAAAACAATATTTGGTATTAAATAACACACAGAGGTTGATATATTAAACAAAATAATCCTAAGTCAATTGGTGATGAAAGTACCTGTTTTAATTAATGATATACCCAGCACTGGTGAAATAAATATTGTGTACACTATCAACTAAAAGTTTGGGACCACATTGTTCTTTTCTTCTAAAGGTAAAAAAATGAATTAAGTTTCATGACTTTAAAGAAATAAATTTATTTTTTCTCTTCTTGCATGCAATTATGCAATCATTTAAATCAAAATTAATATAAAATAATTCTAATTTCAATGAAAGAAAATTTATATTTTCTTTTAATCAAAGAATATACCATGAATATTTATTACTACATAACAAGTTCTTGGCATTTTTCTAATAACTTGTAAAAATATGTTGGTGGAAGTGATTCCCAAGAAGTGTGCAAATGTCTAAACAACTTTTGCTTATTCTTGGGAAGTTCACTTTAAACTTTTGGATCTATTTCATCCCAGACAAGTTCAGTTGGTGAAAGATGTGGAGACTGAGGGGGTCAAGTCATGATTTGCAAAAAAACCCTTATTTTCCTTTATTAAAGAAAAATATTGCAAATCCTGATTTGACCCCCAATAATTTGAACACAGTTTTTAGCTGTGTTTTGGATTGTTATTTTCTTTGGATTTTATATAAGTGCACAATAGATTGATTTATTTATCCAAATCTGCAAAATTAACCTTTATGAACTTAGAGAAACAATTAAGGGTGGTCCCAAACTTTTGGTCGGTAGTGTATTTATTCTTTAAAAAAATGTTTACTTTAAAAGACAAGGATGCCAACAACCGAATATTGGTATACTAAAGAAAATATCTTGCGAGAGGTTAATCCTTATTTCTATATAAGTGTAATTTTTTTATTTAACTTTTATAAACTTATCAATATATATATATATATATATATATATATATATATATATATCTTTTTGTGACTTCTGTTTAGGTATGACAACTAGGTTACGTATTATTTCTATATAAATGTAAGTTTTTTTAAATCTAATTTTGATAAAGTTATCAATGTTTTTTTTTTACTAATATGTATGTATATATTTCCTTTTGTGACTTGTGTCTAGGTATGACTGTAAAGGATCCCTTCTTCAACAAGACTTCCTTCATTTCCTATCCACCAATTGATGATGGACACAAAATGCTGTCTGTTGACATCCTGATGAAACCCCATGTTTTGCAAGATGGTATCATCCTTTACAGTGGACAACAAGAGAATGGAAATGGAGATTTTGTCGCCCTTGTCATTAAGGATGGTGGATATATTGAGTTCAGATTTGATGTTGGATCTGGTGAGTAGCTACCCCCCCAACCCCAAACAGATATATACTTTTTGTTGCGTTGATTTTTATTTTAATGTTGTTCCAGTTTAGCTCAGTTGGTAGAGCACCTGTCTAGGAATTGTAAGGTTCCTGGTTCAATAATGGTCCCTGCCAACTCAGCACGAGTAGTCTTGATTTGTGTGGCAAAGTGGGGAGCTGACGGTAGGTGTGGCGCTCCACTTCAGCAAAAAAAATCTCCCCGATCTAGCCCTAGCAAAAAGAGGATAGACTCCCTCGCTGTCTGGCTGATACTGACAATAGGCCATTCTGCTAACTTTACTATTATATGAATATTTTTTCTTTTCACCCCCATCTCCCCCAATATTTTTTCAAATAATTTTTGGTTCGTTTGATGCCAAATTAAAATTCAACCTGAAAAAAATGCAGGTATCGGTTCCACAATTATTGGAAGATCATTTAAAAAAATAAAAAACCTTTTTGGAGGTACTTTTTGGATAATAATGATGTCATCATAGTACAATGATATGAATTATTTAAGAAGATTTACAGTTTAGCACATCCACCACAGAACCATAAGGTTCCATGTTCAATCCCAGCTCTCGCCAACTTAGCACTTGGGTGACCACTTAAGCAATAGCAGGTATTGTAAGCAACCTGGGTCCTTTATTTATTAAAATGACTTGATTCAGCATTAAATGACCTGAAAACAAAACAACCAACTAACCAATTCAGTGCATGAGTAGCACAGCTCGGATCTGTGCGGTAAAGTGGGAGCTGATGGTAGGTGTGGCGCTCTGCCTCAGATGTAAAAACAATCTCCCTGATGTAGCACTAGTGAAAAGGTGATAGACTCCCTTGCTGTTCAGCTGATACTGACAATAGGCCAGTCCGCCAACTTTATTTACTACTATTCTCTTCGATAAAACTTACTAAGTAGTAATCTCAGGGGTGGGGGTGCCTAGAGGTCAGATACTGAATATAACCTATTATATTGCTGTCACCTATGTTAATACATAAATGTATTAATTTAATGATTTTCTATTATAAAAATAGGTCCAGCCATTATCAGAAGTGCTAAACCCGTGCGTGCCAAAGAATGGATCCACATTCACATCCAACGTGATGGTAATACGGGTATGATGGTAATTGATGGTCAAGATCCAGTACGAGGTTAGTATCTTTTTTTGAGGTAAAAGAAGAAGAAAAAAAGTAATTATTTAATATTTGAATATTTTTTATATTGTTAAGACTTTGAAGTAGATTTTTAAGTCTATATTACTATTTTTCCATTTTTTGGTAAGATACTTACTAATGCTTTTTATCTACCTAATTATGTATATTTATATCTATCCATATAGATAAAGATTTTTAAATAGACATGTTTTGATAAGCAATGTTAATGCACATATAGGGAAGGCGTGGTTTGCCATAGACAGATTATCTGTCATATGAAAATCCGATCTCATTGACAAGTTAAAGTGACAATTCTTCCATGCTATAGTTGTATCAGTGCTACTGTATTGCTGCACCACTTGGACCCTAATAAAGCTAGATAGGAGCTGCACAAGAATGTTGCGTGCAATAATAAACAAATCATGGAAACAACACCCCACAAGGAAGCAGCTGTATGGTCACTTGCCACCTATCACACAAACCATCTGACTGAGACAAACAAGATATGCTGAGCACTGCTGGAGAAGCAGGGATGAACTCATGTGGCATTCTATGGAAACCAGCACATGGGCACACCAGTGTGGTTGTCAAAAATATTTCCAAAAATATTTGTGAATTCTTTATTCTCATATGAAAATGATTCATGTTTGTATAACCTTTAAATAAAAAAACTGGGAGAAAGTTAGAAAATATAGACAAAAGCTGAGGTATGAAATAATAGATAATTCTCAGGCAATTTCCACAGGTCCAGCTAGAATAGCCATCAAAGCTCCAGATGACAATTTTTCATATCATTACCAGCATTTACTCTATGTTCCAGCAGACTACAGAGTAGAAATTAAAGAAATTGAAAAAATAGACAAATACTTAGACCTTGCCTGAGAACTGAAAAAACTGTGAAACATGAGGGTAAAGGTTGGAGTCTGGATGAATTGGAAATCAAAGGAAGAATGGAGACCATCCAAACAACAGCATTGTTAAAATTGGCTTGAATACTCAGAAGAGTCCTGGAGACTTGAGGATACTTGGTGCCACTTAGCGTCCAATGAACCACCAGTTTAGACAGGTGTGAAAAACTCTCATGGAGAGACAAGAATGATAATAATAATAAAACTTTACCAGAGAATTGAAAAAGCTGAGGAATATGAGGGTAAACAAGATACCAATTGTAGTTGGTACTCTTTGAACTCTCTCCAAAAGTTTAGAAAAGAGACTAGAGGAATCAGAAATCAGAGGAAGAATTGAGACCATCCAAACAGCAGCATTGTTGGGATCAGCTAGAATACTCAGAAGAGTCCTGGAAACTCACAAGGAATGAAATAATAATATAAAAATGAAATGTTTGAATTTCTAACCTTTTACTGTAATAATTCTTATTCCTAAAAATGTTCTCGTTTTATTGATAGCTTATAGAAAATGATAAATATCAGATTTTCTTTACAGATTTCATTTTGCAGTAAATGTTTTATTAATGATTTTTTTTAATGTCTCTTATATGTTTTGTTAAATTCTAATTTTTCTCGTCTTTTTATTGGTATCACTCCTATTGAAATAACGTTCAATTTACTTGGTCTATTAAAAACATATAACAAAACTGTTGATGGAAATGGGATTTAAGAATAAATAAACACTTCAAATAAAAACAAGTAATAAACATAATTCAGAAAATTCAAAATAAAATTGTATAAACTACCTTGTGGTGTAACAGTTACCATCATAGAAAATGAACACAGCGGTCCAGGTTCAAAACTGGGATGAGGCTGGTTGCATTTCACATAGCTATAATACCCTCAACTATTCTCCCTTCAGCTATGGGTAAATAGCAAATAAATGCACCATTCAGTATCATTTTCTATGCAATTAGTTTGTAATAAAAGACAAACAAGTTAATTGATTTACTTTATTCAAATATAAGTTATGATGGAGATTCTTTTAGTATTTAGAGATAGCTCATCCAAGGGTAGATAATTATGGTTGACTTCACCACCGTTTTTTATTTAAGTTATGATTTAAACCACTAAATAAACATCTTAATGCAAATATTAAATATCATTTAAAAAAATCCCTTCCCATTTCCATCACTGTAAACAAAAGAATAAAATAAAATGTCCTCAATGTAATGTATTTGTCCTATAAGTGAAAACAAAAATAGTTTAACTCACTGTATTGTAATTGTCACTGTATTAATTTTATAACTGCTAACTTCCTATGTTTTAACTAATTAATATTAACTTGCTATTAACTTTATTTAGAAATTTTATATGTAATAGTTCTCTTTGAATCTACAGGTGCATGGCCTGTTAATCACACAAATATATTTAAAACAGTTAACTCTTTCACAGACAATTTTTTGAATCCTTCTAGAGTGGGCGAATTATCTTCAGAAAATTTGCAAAATAGAGGGTACGTTTAAATAAGTCAATTAATCATGTATATAAAAACTTGTTGACCCAAGTCACAAGGCTGTTTGCATTTCACATAGCCCTAATACCCTTGGGAAAGATATGCATCCAACTACTCTCCCTCCAGCTATGGGTAAATAGTAGGGCAGAATGGGCTCTTTAACCATGGCTAGGTAACCAGTCTAGGAGAGCGAGAACTTCTGAATTCAAGCCTGTTATTTTGAATAGGACTAATACCCTTGACGATGGACACAAAATGCTGTCTGGCAGACTGGGCTCTTTAACCTTGATATGGCTACCAGTCTAGGTGAAGGAAAAGCTTTAAAAAATGACCTTGTGTCACATCCTGCTCATGTGGAGAGGTTGGTAAATATATACATTGAGCTATTGAAAAAATGACAAAAATGTGTATTGTTGGCAACAAAAATGTCCCTCTGCCAGCAAAAGGGTTAATGCTGTGCCAATGGTTGGTGTTCAATCCGAATTAAAAGTCAGTACTTCAAATGCTGATTTTTCAAAACAAATCAACTTCCCACTTCCCAAAGATTGACGCTATACAATCTTTCTACTCCCATTTGCCTTATCATCATAAATTTATTAAATATCTATAATTAAATGATTATAATGAAAACGGTTATTTCCTATAACTCCAACCTAAAATAAAAGGGGGATTCACTCTGATTGACTGATAAATTATTTATTTATTTATTGATCTACTAGGGAAAAAGAAGACGGGGTTAGGGTTAGTTTAATGGGAAAATAATGGGTAGATTAATTAACAGATAAAATTAATTCAGAGTGGTTCCCCTTTTTTAGATTAGGAAATAACCATGAAAAGGTTGGATGGGTTTCTTATTTATTCATCTTTTTGCTGAATTAGCAAGACATCTTTGAATAAAAAAATCTCTAAGAATAAATCCTAAAATTAGACCTAACTAAAATCTCTCTTTACAATATACATACAACATACCAAAATATAACTCATAATTAATCAACTATAATTACATGAAATAAACCACAGAAATGAAATCAAAAATTATGTATTATTATTTATTATTTAAACAAAAAAAATAATGAAAGTTAAAACAATACGTAGGACTAACAAGACTTTCAGACAACCCTGTACATTGGAGATTTCTATTCAGTTTTCTATTCACTGTCTGGGTTTTTTTTTTACTATAGAAGAAAGCTAATATATAGATTGTTAAAAAAAAAAAAATTCTATATAATTTATTTTCCCGACATGAATAATTAATTTCAGTTGTTTAATCATAGGTCATATGAGGAAAATACATCATTTAAAAATAATAGGGAAATTTAACAACCAAAATAAATAGATATTCTTTCTTAAATTAAGGTTACAAAATTTTATTTAAAATTTTTTACTATTTCCAATTAACTAATCAAGATTTTTTTCCAATCAATCTTTACTAAAAGGCATGAAAATAATTCCAATATATTAAACATTAATATCTTTAACTAAAAATAGATTAGAATTTACAAACATCTCAGGATTTCAACCAAATGTATTTATAAAAAACATTGAATGTTATTAACCACTATATATATATATATATATATAATTAATTTTATTATCTTTGAATTCTCTAATTTCCACTGGGCAATTAAATCATACATATCAACAAGATATATTAGATTTAAATGAGGTAGTTTTTTTCTCTCTTAAGTTTTGACTATTTTTATTTTTTTTTAAATTTTTATTTTCCCCTTGAAAAAAAATAATGTTTTGAATCCTTGTCAAGTAGGTGAATTATTTTAAGAAAATTTGCAATTAAATAAATCATACATATCAACAAAATATATCAGATTAAAATGCAGTATTTAAAAAAAATTTTTTACTGTTTTTTATCTTTTTTTAAAAATATTTTATTTTCCTTTTGAAGAAATTTTTCATTGACATGTTTTTACTATTTTCAGTTCTATATTTTATGTTCATTTCTTCTTTTTTTTTTTTTATTCTTTGTAATTTAAAAAAAAAATTTATTTATTGGTGTTTTTAATGTTATACTGATTTTTCTTTATCAATTTTTTTGCTCCCATCATGGGGTCAAATAAAAAATTCAAGATTTAGCTGAAAAGAAATTGATACCTTTATCATTCCAGCATTTGAAAAAACATTGTTTCTTTTTTTTTTTTTTTTTTCAATAAAACAAAAAAATGGTCTATTTTATAGCCTGGATAATCATATACAAGGGGTTGGCTGAAAAGTTCATAGGCTGACTAAGATACACTCATGGAATCTGACCAAATGGGGTTTATTTTTTCAACATAGTTCCCCTTGTGGTCCACACACTTCTTACATTGGTGTTGCAGTGGCGTGATCCCATTTGTAGAAAATAGTCATCAACAGTAGATATGACATCATCATATGAACTTTTCAGCCCATCCTCATATATATATATATATATATATATAATATATATATATATATATATATATATATATTCTTTTGCTTTAGTTTTTTTAATTTTATATCAGCAAAAAAAGATATTTCTTGAATTTTTTTTTTTTTTCTTTTTTTTTTTTTTTTTTTTTTTGCCCCAGTGAGACCTGGGACAATCAACAATGATCCATTCAGCTTTAGAGGAGGTATATATATATATCCCTATCCTTTTGACCTTTCTTCATTTTTCTAGCATCATTGGAAGCTAAGCTGGACAGATGGATCTACACTCTTGTGAAGAACATCTTGTCTGTTTTCTATTAACATTCTCTTTTCTTTTCTTTCATTTTTTTTTTCTTTTCTTAACTCCTATGTGCCAAAAACCTACTGGTCAAGAATAATGAAAAAAAAATGTTTTTAATTAAAATTTACATTTAAAGAATTGTTTTTCTTTCAAGAAAAACTTGATTTTGATTTTTTTTTTTTTTAAGTTTTTCATACTGCTTTAAAAAATGTTTTTTTCTAAATTCACATTTAAAATTTTTTTTTTCTTAAAATACGTGATTTAGATTTTTTTAAATTATTTTATTTTTAAATTGATCCGTTTGAGTTTGGCCTTCAGGAAACTCGCATTCATTCCTAAGCTTTTGTGTGTATAATTTCTAAACTCATTTTTCATTTTTTTTTTTTTTTTTTAAGAAAAAAAAAACAAAGAAAAAACTATCTCTCTGCCTGTCTGTACATCTATCATCCATCAATCTATTCATTTCTAATCTTATTTCTTCATCTTTTTAATCTAAGACTTCTATTCAGCAATGACAAAAAAAACAAAGTATTTCTTTATTTCTTGAGAGACTTTATTCTAAGCTATGCTTAGCTCCTTTTAGAGCCCTGCCATATCCTCAAAGCTATGCTATATCCTTAGTTTCATGCTATATCCTTAGATCCAATGCTAAACCCTTCATGTAGAGTCTTTATATAGTTCTGCAGCATTTTAATTATGCTATAATCCTTATAGACCCGTGCTATATATTTATGTAGAGTTGCAACTTTGCTGTCTCTCATTCTAAAGAATGTATTCCTAGAGCGGACATTTTTTGTATCATGCATGGTTGCCATAAAAGAAAATATTGGTTGACAGTAGTAATAAGTAGTTAGGCTGATGCAAAAGTTTCCAGCATTATTTGACAGTCTCTTTCTCTTCTATTTATTATTCGTTTTATTCATCCAGGCTTTGTGTTAGCTTTCAGGTGAATTGTGTATTCCATTATAAAAGAACAATTCCAGTCTTGATTTTGTTAATTATTCATATAATATTTTCCAACTTCACAGTATAAATAGTAGGGTAGATTGGACTCTTTAACCTTGGTATGGCAACTGGTCTAGGAGAAGGAAAACTTAAACTTTAAACCAGCGAAACTCTGCTTAAAAGAACTGACCTTGTGTCACATCCTATTTGGTAAATATATATTTATATATAAACTATTTGGAAGAACAAAGAGTTTTGTTCAGTAAGACAAGTGATGATCCGTAGGATTTACTGGATGCAGAAGAGTTTTCCATTCCAACTCCATGATACTGTGTCACATTTCTATCATTAAGAACAAACAATTTCAAATATTGTATTTTCAGAATACAAGTACTAGGATTCTCAGTGATCCCCTTTTGTGATAGAATAGAAACAATGACACTAATATGTATATAGAAACATCATCAAAGATTAGTGGAGCTTATGATGGGTCAAAAAACTGACACCCAAAAAGATTGAGGCAGTGAAAGGTGAGCAACAAAATATTTGTAAGGCCTATAAAAAACGTACTACAATTAATTGATTTTACAAGCAATAAAAAACAGTGTAAGATTCAAAGACGCTTCTAAGATTTTCCTAAAATTGTGTCAAAGCTGGTGCTGTGGACTTTTGTTTCATCCTAATAGTTTGAATTGACTAATTCTTATCTGTACTAGGTGAGTGCTTAAAATTGACAGAAACATGCATGGATAACTGTTGTTGCAGTAAACAATGTGGACAGTTTGTATAATAATAATTCTTGTGAACAGCCCACTACAAAACGAATACAACATTACATGGTAAGTACATTGCAAAAAAAAAAAAAATTTTTTTCTAAATTTTCAACAAAGGGAAGTGGTGGGGGGTGATATAAGCCAGTTGTTCCTAAAACTATTCTTTCTATGTATTATTTAGATTTTTCAAACTGTTGTCCTCATCTTTATTGTTATATACACAATATTTCAGTTTATGTGTCCTTGGGCCTTTTTCAGGCGTTTCTTGTCAAACTATTGTCCTCATCTTTATTGTTATATACACAATGTTTCAGTTGATTTGCCTTTAGGCCTTCTTCAGGCATTTCTTGTCAAACTTGGGTAACCTTCATGTCATAATCAGGAAAGCTCCCAATTACAACATGAAAGCTTCCGAGTGATAGTACAGGTTAGCGTCCGATCAATTGGTCAAATAGATCTGTTTAAAAATTATTTCATATCATAATAGGAATACTTGTTGCTATGTAACTGTAAATTATTTGTATGAAGAATAGTTAAAGGGTGCTCCGAAAGTGTTGTCACTCCTACATCTTTTTAATTTTATTTTAGAGGGAAAATAATTACTTAATTCATATTATTAAGGCAAAAAATAATTAAAAATGTGGCACTCTCACTCAGATGCAAAAACAATCTTTCTGGTCTAGCACAAGTGAAAAGAGGATAGACTCTCTTGCTGTCTGGCAGATACCAGCAATAGGCCACTCTGCCAATGACTTTATAATAATATGTAGGGGGTAACAATACTTTCGGACCATCCTGTACATTGAATGTAATTCCCTAACCTCAAGGCATAAAATAACTCTTGGCAGGTTGACGTAGGATTAAAATCAGTTGATTTACTTTACTTGCTGCCAAATAAACTATGCTCTTACCAAACTTTTCTTGGGCTGTAAAAAATACTATTCCAAGAATATTGCAGAAGAAAAGAAAAACAAAATCTTAAGTTTTATTTGTTGGTGAAGTTATTGCTGAATAATATTCCATTTTTCTCTCTTTCTCTCTCTCTTTCTCTCTCTCTCACTCTCATCTTGTTGCTTTGTTCATCTTTTTCTTGTTCTCTTAGTTCCTTTTATTCTTTTTGGATTCCCTCCCATCTTTCCTTCTTCTCTCTCTCACCATCAATTTTTCTTCTGTTTCTATCTGAGCAACCACTACAAAAGCTATTGACTATTTTTGCTGCTACCGTTACTAGCGTTACTACCACAGTTATTTCTCATTGTGTGGAGAAACTTTTCATTGTCTGAGCACTAAGCCTGACCTTGACCTTGCCACGCACAATAACATCTTCATGATTTCATCTAACATATTCTGCGGTTGTATTTGCACAAAACACCTAATTCTTCTTTTTTTTAAATGAAAAAAAAAAAAACACTTGATGTTGTGAATAACTTTTGCAATCTCCATTTGCTGTTAATTTTTTTTTTTTTTTTTGTCAAATCCACTTTTAACAGGGACACTTGTTTGCTTGTAATTGTTTTTTTTTTGTGCAAAACCTCTTTCCATGTTTGATTGTTTTTGTTTTTTTTGTTGTTTATTTTATATATATATCAAGTACATTTTTGTAGGACAACAAAATTAACAATGTCCTTTTTTTTGTCATACAAATATAAAAAAAATCATAATATCGATGTATGACTTCTATCATTTTAAAAATATCATCAAGAGTGCATTGTATCAGAAAAGGTCTTTTGATATATATATATATATATATATATATATATATATAAGTTAAGGTAGCGTGGACATGGAGTCAACACACAGTTACTGATAGTTTTTCCCATATGCAATCTTATTGGTGAGAACCTCTCAGTAATCGTGTGTTGACTCCATGTCCATACTACCTTAACTTAAATATACATGCTCTATCTGATATTGAGCTCTGTCTACTACAAATATAGCACCCATATTATCTACAATATATATATATATATATATAGTAGAAAGGACAAGGTATTCAGAGGATGATTTTATCATAGAAGTATTAGGCAACAATTTTATATATCAAACCATCATCATATATATAATGTTGGACACAAATAAGATCACATAGTTTTGATACAGAACACTACTAACAGCTATAGAAGCCTAAGTTTTTTTCTCATTTATCTTTCTGTATTTAAATTGAATATTATTCAGAAGTTACAACTTCACATATTGACAATAACCTGAAGTTGGTTTGATATAAAAAATGAAACATTTGATTAATACTTCGAACTATTATAAAATCATCCTTTGAATACCATGTTTTTTCATATTTTATATATTTACATTCCATTTGATTTATTTCCATTTTCCCTGATTTATATATATAATATATATATATATATATATATATATATATATAAAGAAATAACAAAAGACTTAGAGGATTAGCATTATAGTCTATTTCAATCCTCTAAGTCTTTTGTTATTTCTTTACTTATATATTTGCTCTGTGACTCTAACATTAAGAGCACACATTTAGCTCTCAAACTGCGACAGGTTTTTTTAAATAAAACTCTTCTGTCGTAAAGAAGATTTCTTCTCTGGACTTTTGGATATATATATATATATATATATAATATATATATATATAACCTTATGATAAAGGTGGAGGTATTATCATGATGGACTATACACAATATAACAACAAACTTAAAGAACACACATTAACAAATTTCACTACAAACTAAACTAAAAATACAGACCTTTTTCAACAAATCATTAAAAAATTAATTATAAAAGAAGACTCCCCTGTCACGTAGACAGGAGTTACACTATTAGCTGTCAAAGCTAGGAAGTGAAAGAGAATTTTGACTCTGGTGCTTCTGATTTTATGCTCTGTTTGCCATGCCACCTAGCTCCTAACGGAGAAACAGGATAAGTAAGAAATATAATTCCTAGAAATGCTATTTAAAATTATAAAAAATTGTGAAGTGCTTCTTCATTTCTCCTATTCATTAAGTGAATTTTGATTTGAATTTAATGTAACTGAACGAGTAAGAACAATTTACTGATTTTACAGTTCATTATTAAACAATTTGTGATTTCTTTATGAAATGAAATTAGTCTTGTGTGCAAATACAGCTTATTATCATTTATATATTTTTTTTTACATTTCTATAAAGGTTTTGGTCATGAGTCATTCTTTCCATCGACTCACATTGTTCTGTCTTTCATTTTTCTCTCTCTCTCTCTCTCTCTCTCTCTCTCTCTCTCTCTCTCTCTCTCTCTCTCTCTCTCTCTATCCAAATCATTTTTATTATTCAAACTCTCATATCTGTTCCCCTCCCACTCCCCTTTCACTTTATTCAGGTTTTTTGGCAATCTTTTTTTTTTTCTTTTTTTTTTTTGCCTCAGTCAACAAACAAACAAAAGCAAAGTAAAAGTGAACAGATATTTTAATTCTAACTAATCACCAAGTTTTAATTTTCTTAAGCAAGATATTTGATTGGGACACAGGTTTTAAATCGACCCCCCCCCAAAAAAAAAGAAACAGTACACTTCTTCCCATTAATTTTTCCCAATTATTATATACAAAGTAATTTTAAAAAGTATGAAACCATCTTTTTGACAACATCTATTTAAACTGTTTTAAGTTCTTTGTCTCCTGAAATATCGTAGTTGCAAACAGCCCAATCTGCAAAGATAGATTTCTAAGAGATTTTCTAGATGAGTGAGTTAAATGCTGGGATAAACATTGTCTCAAAAAAGATACAACTGTCTGAAAACATCAATTGTCAACAGCCCAATCTGTAAATTCTAGATGTGTATATATATCATACGTGTACAGCAAAAAAAAAAAAAATTAAAGAAACAACTACACAAACAAAATGTAAATATAAATGTACAATGAATGCAATTCCTTAACCTCCAAGTATAAAATAATACGATTCTGGTCGCCATTTTAGGTGTTTAGGTCCCCTATTGGTAAATCCAATGGTAGAAAAGGGTGTAGTCTCAGTTGTGAAAAGTCTGTTGTATTCCTTGAAATCCTAGGTAGAACAAGAGTTTACTCCTTGTAGCAGAGAATCTATTTGTAGTCCTTGAAATCCCATTAACAACTGAGACAATTGCAATAATTCTTAAATGCTCTAACGCTTTTCTGGGCTTGTTTTTTGATTGACCCATTTTATCATAAGTGCTTGCTGCTGCAATTTGGGAAAGTCTATCAATAAAAGTGGTGATTTTTTGTACATCTTATACCATGATAGTCCAACAAATAACCCTTGTTGGGTTGCCTTGCCGTTAATCAATCAATCATTTAGAAATTGATCAAATAGAGAACATTGGGGGGGGGGGTAATACGAGTAAGATTTGATCCAGCAATTTCTTTTTTTTACTGAAATCAAATGAGGTTTTAATATACCATAAAACAAGACTGTGTGAAATTTAACAACTGAAAGATGTTAGAAATTAGAATATCTGGTCATTTTTTACAGAGCTTATGCCATTTTTCTTTGTGTTGTCATTGTGTTAATTGTCATGTTGGTGTTGTTGTTGTCCAAAGTATATCACAAGAAAACGCCAAGAATCTGTAAATGATATTCTCATTGTTAAAAGTATAAATGATGTTTATTGCTGATGAAAATACATAACCAAAAGTGGTGACTATGTAAAAGAAAAAAAAATTGTAGCAGAAAAGTTTCTCTATTCAACAGTGTTATAGTGAATTCTGTATGTCTGTTGTAATTTCCATTGAAATAAATAGGAGGCTTTACATTTAGTGCAGAGGTTCCTAACTTTTTTTTTCAAACTTGATGAGGGTAATACTTTGGACAACAGTTTTGCATGTTTTGATCAAAGAATTGAATAAGCATAAAAGATCTTTTTGATGATCCTATGATGTGTATTGGGTGTGTGTGCTCCTGAATTTCATTTTTATTATATATGAACATGAATGAAAGGCATGTAAATATTCTTTTCAATTGTTCCATCATCAGTTCTATCCACTTTCAATCATTCAACTGTCTCTGCCCAATTTCTTTTCATATTGGGGAAGGGGTGTCCCTGTGGCGTAGTGGTTAATGTACTGGACTGCAACATCGTAGTAAGCGAGTTCAAACTCCAGTCATGCTATTATGTTCACTTTCAAACTAATACTCTTGGGAAAGGTATGAACCCCCATCATCTCTCTCAATTACTGTTCTTTTACAGGCATTAAATAACCCATGAAGGTTGATATGCCATTAAACAATGAAATCAAACCATCTTTCCATATTTTTTCAACTTTGCATTATCTAACGAGAAAAAAAAGCACAAAAATAAATTACGTTGTCAGCAACATTTTTTTTTCTTTTCTCTTTTTTTTCTTTTTTTTCTTCTTAATTTTGTATAAAAAAGGGTGTGCATATTTTATACATAATTCTGAATACAAAAATTCAAAACCCAAATTTATTTTTGATATAACATTTATATTATTGTCTCATTCAAAAAGATCATGCAATAATTATTGCTCCCTAGCTTGGTCAAAACTGATATCCCAATTTTGCTTTCTGTTAACTAAGTGTGTTAAACTGTTATATATGTATCCTTTATTTATTTGATTTTTTAGTCACCAATACTTATATATATATGTAATAAATGTTCTAACAATGAACTGAACACTAATTGTTCCCTCCATGACCCCCATCAACATATTCATATCTGATTGTTACCACAACAAAACCAAACCTCCTGGTTGTTTAAATCATAGCACCTTTCCTCCACCGTGTGTCACTCACAACAATTTCAATTTGATTCACCAAATCAAGCACACACTGATATCACTCAACCGCCACACTGTTATACACCTTAGTCCTCTGCTGAATATAAAAATGACAGGAGGTGACAGTATAGTATCAGTGAGAGTAGCCTTCATTCAAGTACCCAACTAATATTTTAATATTGAACAATATAAGCTGCCTAATATTTATTTTGTGTTTTTTTGTTTTTCTTTTCCCCTTGTTGTTCATATTAAAATGAAAGACATATCAGATGAGTAATTACGAGTTAATTTAGTGTAAATATCAACACACAAGTTAAACTTCAGACTTAGAAAAATTAAGTTTTATATCTAATTATATTAAACCTTGTGTATATGTCAAATTGGGCACCTCAGGAAACTAGATTACCAGACCATTGTTAGTGAGTTTGATTCTCATTGGGGTGACCCAGATTTGCAGCCTATTTCCACAATTAAGCAAAAGCTTAGTAATATTTAGGGCACCTCATGTGGTGTAATGGTTAGAAAGCTAGATTTGCAAACTATTATTAGTAAGTTCAATTCTCATTAGGTGCCACAACTAAGCTAAACTTAGTAAATAACCACCCTATGTATAAATCAACTACTCATTTTGAAAGTTTAACATGTCAGCACAAACAATATTTTTTAAAACACTTTGCTTAACTTTATTTTTCATCAATCATTATTATTATTATTATTATTATTATTATTCTCCCTCAGTATTTTAATACTGATATGAATTCTTCAAACTTTGTTCTCTTTTGTGCCATACAACTATTTTGGATAAACATGCTGAAGTTCTGGCTGAAATAAAACTGAAATCTTACAGAATAAGAACATATTCTATTTTAAGCTATTTTTCAGCCAGAAGCCAAGGGTGGAGAGGCCCACAGGTAGGGCAGGGACACAGAGTTATAACTGTTAACCCTTTTGATACAGTGCATTTGACAACAAATTTAATGCACTTTTTGACCATCAAAGCTTTAAAAAATTCATGGTATTACAATATTACAATATAATTTAGTATAATACATTCTGAAAACCAATTAAAATGTTAAAAGGAGAAAAAAATGAATCCTGTGCAAATGTGTTTATAAGAAAAAAAATTTATTCACTGATACTTCTAAAAATGACCATTTTACCAAAGTTTTAGAAGTAATAAAGTATTTAATCATTTTGTATTTTTAGGACTGGGGCCAGTTTAGCTCAGTCAGTAGAGCATCTGCCTAGGAGCCACAAGGTTCCAGGTTTGATACTGGTCCAAGCCAACTCAGCACATGGGTAGCACGGCCTGAAGCTGATGCTAGGTGTGGCACTCCACCTCAGACACAAAAGCAATCTCCCTGGTTTAGCACCAGTGAATAGGGGATAGACTTCCATGCTGTCTGGCTGATACCAACAATAGGCCACTCCATCAACTTTACCTACTTTAGGCGCTTTCAGTGCTATATCACACAAATTCCAAAATTTTAAAGTAATGTGGACTAAATTTGCACCTGGTCCTCACACATTAAATATATTTGGGTGATTCAAGTTTCTCTCTACACCAAAAGGGTTTATACAGAAAACTGTTAAGAATTTGAATTCAAAGAATAAGTTAAATTATAAATTTAAAAAAAAATCTTAAACTAAAATGTCTGTAGAATCCCCATGGTATAATGGTTAACATTCTGGATTACAACATCCTAGTAAGCATGTTTGATCTCCAGTCCCACTATTATGTTCACTTTTGGACTAATACCCTTGGGAAAGGTATGAACACCCTCATCCCCACAGCTATAGGGTAAATATTCTTCTACAAGGATGACTTTGGAATTAAATAAAACCATGAAAGTTGATACAGCATTAAACAAAGAAACCAAACCAAACCTAAAATATCTTAGACACAATTCCTATCCTTAACCCTCCACCTACAAAAAAAGCAATGAAAATCATAATCTCTAGCAGACTTCTTTTGTCTTGGCACCCCTGCAATATCATGCCTAACTTCCCATAATTCCTAATTTTAACTTCCTATAATCCACTAACAACTTTACTGATTGGCACATTTTCCATTAAGATCCAAATAAGGAATTCTTTAAAAGAACACCCTCTGTTACAGAATGGATAGGCATAGCATATCATTTATAGCAAGTAGTGTAGGGTAGATGGAAAATAATGGTAAAACAGTGGAAAATCAGTGAGAGTATGATTGACAAAGTGTCTTTTCAGTATCATCTGTAATGGGGGCCTCTCATTGGCTTAGAGAATTATGTGACCAGATGACATTGGGAAAGTAGAGTTAGAATTTAGTTGAGTGTAGCAGTTTGTTAGGGCAAGACATCACTTTCTGTCTCTGCTGCTCCACTGCACTCATATGTGCAGTGACAATATATTGGGGGAATAAAAGTGTATACATATAACAATATGTTTGCGTGTTGTTCCTGAAAATAACAGAGCAAGATGGAATCCAGAGAGACAACTCCATGACAGAAAGAAAAAGCAGATAGCCGGCCCGAGTGAAGTAGAAACCACGATATGAAGAACAGTTACCCCATAGAGGCAAATATCAAAAGGGCTTATACAATACTTCAATCAGTGACTGTTAGAGGACAAGTAAGGAGCTTAAATGTCAGAGCTAGAGAAAGTTAAGAAAACTAACAATTTGGAATCTCAAATTGATTGTTTGAAGGAAGTCACATGATCAGAAATAGGAAAAGGATATATATATATATATATATATATATATATATATATATATATATATAGTTAGTTAGTTAGTTAGTTAGTTAGTTAGTTGGGGGTTTTGAGAACAGACTATTTGACATATGTTTTAACATTTAGAATCTCCTTTTGAGAGTTTTTTAGCAGAAATGAAAATACAAAGAATTTTTTCCACAGAAAAGATCAAATTGAATCAAGTAATTTATGTGAGGACTATAAATGCATTTTTTTTTCTCAATTTCTTTTGTCGTGTGGACAGGAAATGATGATCAATAACTTTTGAGTCATTCTGGGGGGTTGAAGGGGAAAAGACACCCCTCACCATGTTACTGCAGAAGATCTTATAAAACAATGTAAAATTTAATAAATATTTGAAACTAAAATGTTTTCTTTAAGAAACATGATCTTCTGTTATAATATTATAAGTAATTATTCAATAATACTCCTCAAAATTTTGATTTCTATCTGGAAAATTTATTCAATTTTCCCCTTCTCAAAAATTTTGAACACAAATCAAAATTCTGGCAAATCTATTCAATATGCCACTTCTCAAAATTTTGATTTCTGTCAAAATTCTAGCAATTCCCTTTAAAATTCTGGCACAAGTCAAAATTCTGGCAACTTGATTTGCAAAATTTTGACTTGTGTCAAAATTCTCAAAATTTTGGGAATTTCTACCAAAAATATTTTGTGAGATGGATACTAAACTTACACGCTTTACTGAAATGAATTTTGATATTCATTGTATCTTTGATCCATAAAAACCAACTTTGCCTAAAAATGATAAAGATTAATGCTTGAAACACAGCCTATTTCAACTTCTCTCCGAATGTTCCTTTCTCCTTTAAAATATCTAATAATTCCTTGTGAGTATAAAACATCGACTTCAAAAATCCTGTTAGATGTCTCAACAAATTTTATATCATCCTATCTCAATCTGTCCACAGTCAATTACTGCTGCTTCTTACTCTCAGCAGCCTTCCTTCTCTTGCATGTACTCTCTCTCTCTCTCTCACCCTGCTTGTCTCTTTCCCAACTCTCCCTAAACACTGTCCTTGTCTGCCCGCTCTAAACTCTAACCCTGCATGTATACTTGCACGAAAATGTCACACACTCGCATGCATATGGGTAAATAACTCTTGTTTTCCTGCATCTGATCGTACACAAACAAACACATTTTCACAACCGTGCCAGAAAAAAAAAGACATATTAGATTCTTTTTTAATTTTTATTTTATTTCTCCCACCTTTAAAAATTTAGTAATATTTTTATATTCATTCCTACCAAAGAATACTATTTCCTCTATCCCATAAATGTTGTAGTGTATGTATATAAATTTCATATACTAAATGTCACAACTATTATGGGACAAAAGTAATTATTCTTTTCTTTCTTTTTTTTTACATGTTGGGAAATAAAAGCTAAGATTTTATCAGAAATACATTTCTTGCTCAATTACAAATTAAGCTAATACAACTTGTGATATATATATATATATATATATATATATATATATATATATATATATAAAAGCACATGTATGCACAAGTACTCATATTTGTAAATAATACATTTGCACTATATATATATATATATATATATATATATATATATAGGAAAATGACTCATTGAAGAAAGAAGAGGAAAAGAAGCCATACAGACAATATGTCGGGGGAAAAAAAGAACTGAATTAATCATAATAACAACAAATATTGAAAAGTGCTCAATACGTATGTAGAGCCAGTGTAGAGAACTGAATCAGTAACAGAGGCTAACTACACAAAAGATAGTTAGGAAAAAAAACATGTAATAAAATATCCATATTCATACATGCAGTGATGCATTATATAAAGATTTATATTAAATAGAGTTTCAATTTTATTTTTAAAACCAAATGACTTATTTTTGTGTTTCCTCTTATTTAAATACTATAAATAATAAAGTAATGTATGCATGATTAGGCTGTAGCATCTGTGCACCCTGCTTAAGATCAAAATATTGCTGCACATCACTTCTCCCAAGGATCAGAACAGTTTCTTGGTCTTTTGACTGAGATCTAAGTGTAATATCTGTTCCTCCTTCACTTCCTCTTGAGGATATATTTAAAGTTATTGTAAGAAATTTTTAGAATATGTATAATTTATTTTTTTTAAATAATATCATCATAAATACTTATACAACTTCAAATTGATAAAAATTGGATCAAAGATGAATAATAATAAAAAAAACAAAAACAAATATTGAAAGTGTTTGGTGAAATGCCAGAGGCATAGAGCACCCAGTGAGAATCATACTCACTATACATTTTTATTTGTTGTATGATTATTAATCTCTGGTTCAAATTTTGTCAATTTGAAAATTCATAAGTATTTTAAGATATTTTTAAGCAATATGTATTTCATATATAATGCTCTTTATGTGTGTGTGTGTGTATATATATATATATTATATATATATATATAATATATATATATAGGAAATGTTATAGATAAGTCATATATACAATAAAATGTTTTACATAAGTCATATATATATATATATATATATAATTATATATATATATATATATAAGTTTTGGTATATATTTAATTGCATGGATGCTTATCTGCTACTATTTGGTTTCATGAAATACACAAGCATGAAACCAAATGGTAGCAGATAAGCATCTATGCAATTAAATATATACCTAAAATAATATATGTTTATTTATCATTATTATTGCTCTATCACAGATATTGAGCACTCTCCTAATAATAATACTGTATATTTTGGCTTACTACTGTCTCATCAAGTGAGATAGTTTTAACCATACACTGTGGTAATATATATATATATATATATATATATAGTGATCAATATTGGTGATAGAGCATATATATATCTACCAAGTTAAAATAGTGCAGACACAGTCAACAGCACTTGGTAACTCTCAGTTTCTTGGTCCGATGATCTCAGAGGCAAGAAACTAAGTCATCAAGCCCCTTTGACTCTGTGTCTACACTCACTATCCAAACTTATATGTAATATATTTTAATGTTAATAATGAACCTATGTTCAAATGTTACACACATTTCCATTTTGATTATGAGGGAAGATAAAAAAGAAAAGAAAAAGAACATGCTACACATCAGATGAAGCCGTTTGTGTGTTTCACTTCCCACTAACACCCTTGGGAAAGGCATGAATCCATCTCTTCTCCCCCTAACTATGGGTAAAACAGTAGAGCAGACTTGACTCTTTAACCTTGGTGTGGCAACCAATCTAGGAGAAGAAAAAATGAATTCAAACCTGCTGAACTCTGCTTAAAAACTGACCTTGTTGCATTCTACCTGTGGCAGAAGGCTCGGTATATACATTTGTTTTCATCTATGATAGTTTGTTGGTTTTTAGGAGGGGGGTGTATTTTAAAAAATTAAGGTATATTTAATATTTATTGTATTTTTAATAGTAATATAAGTATTTTTAATAGTAATAAGATAAGCAATAACCATTCATTTTTAAAAAATCTTTAACCCAATGAAAAAGTGGAAGACCGACAAGACCAAACATTTTTTGCACTGGTCATCGCATGAGCTTCGGTTTGTGTGCAGCTCTCCATATTAAAAACACCTTGTCTTAATCCAGCCTGGTGGGAGGTCAGGAAAAATAACTACTTATCTAGATAATTTCCAATGATCCAAACATTACAAATTCTTTACTTTAGAGTTTTCCTGCAGATCTGTCCTTTCATTTCCCTCGGTTCTTTTTATACGACTCCATTGCAGGAAAGCAGCCTAAAGGAAATTGTTTGTTTAATATCCTGTGAAACTTGCCTTGTTGCGGAAAACAATTTGTCTCAAGCCTGGTTTTGCTATTGTGTGGGGTTTTGCTCGTGCAGTGTGTTTGCTTTGTATAAAACATTACATTATCAAAATCAATTGTATGACTCTTTTATATTCAGGTTTTTTTGGGTTTTTTTTTTCTTAAACTTATATCTTAACTATCATTTATTTTATACTAAGATATTTCTATAAAATAATTTTTACAAATTACTTATGAGAAATCGCAAATACAGTGGTACCTTCACTTACTAGTTTTCCGGGTTACCAGCTATCACTCGGTCAAGTTTTTGTTTTGTGTTTAGAGTTAAAATTTGAGTTACAAGTGAGCTTCAGATATGCTTATGTTAATAAGTTCACTAAAAACATTTAAGTTTCCAAATTTATTATGCCAAAGGAAAATATTATTTATAAAAAGAATAAACATTATAACATATTACAGCATAATTTATTACTATTTAATATTTTTATGCAAGATTGTTATTTTTCTTATTTAAAAAAATGTAACAAAAACAAAAATATTGTGTTTGATAGATTAATGGCATCTCACTTTATTTCAATGGGAAAAAATTGATTTGATATACAAAGAAAATTGAGTTATGAGTCGAACAAATTAAACATGTAAGTTAAGGTACTACTATAATTCACAGTGAAAAGAAGATATATCCAATTTTAATCAAATTAAAGGGGAAAAAAGTTTTTTTTCAATAAATTAAAATTTGTTTGTATTTATTATTTTCAATCAGTTATACAATGATTTGATAATGTATATTAGCGTGTTTAATGTTGATCTGTTTTTTTAGTATTCATTATGTTTCTTGTTTATGTTTTATGTTATTCTATTTTTTAATTGTTTTGTTTATTGTGTTGTTTTTATTTTATTCATTCCAAAATCTACATTTAAATTTCTATACATCAATCAATATATTCTTTTTTTTTCCTCCACTGATCATTATTATTAAGTTTGCAAATGTTTCAAAATAAATTTATTTTATTTCAGATTTTCAAACCAGTGATTAACAGATTCTATTTATGTGATTATGTATAAGGAAAAATATATATATATATAATTTTAACTTTTAAAATATTCACCAAATTAATAAGCATATTTTTTGTTTATGATTTATAACTTACTCTATTTTGTTTATGAATTACATTGATAAAAATTCTGCTTTTTTCTACTTTATTGTATAAATGAACAGTGATTTTAAACATTTTGATATTGGCATAAAATGTACACAATTTGCATGAATACAATACTATTTTTAATATTGTTATTATGATCTATGCCTTTGATACTGATTAAGTATATATATATATATATATATATATATACCTTACTATTTTAATACAGCTATCATTAATTTTTCTCTTTGATATAGGTATAATATATATACATATATATATATATATATATATTTGATAATGTATACCACCTTCAACTTTCATATATAATTATCCAGTCACTGTGTTTCAACGTATCACTTCTCTTGAGTGAGGCTAGACATTTGCTGGCTACCTCCAGCCTGGATGGAAACCCAATTGATTTATCATCAGTCAGGCTGCTTACCGCTTGACTATCATCAGCACCTACAGACTGTAAAGAGAATTTTAACTGATAAATACATACATCTGTATATATGTCAAGGCTGCCAGAGAGTGCTCTATCCATATTATAGGAGAGTGTTGCCTTTTTAAGCTTAGTCAGCGGTCGTCAGCAAAAATCCTCTCCAAAGTGCTCTACCCACCAGGGGTGGGGGTGTATAAATATAATTCTCTATATCATTATCTTAATAGTTCTCATAGTGATTTCTCTTTTTGATATTGATATGAAATAAAGTGTTTTCCTGAATTATTCAAAATATTTTGGAACAGTTTTACATTATTTAGATTAAACATCCTTGAAAAGAAAAATTTTGTTTAAAACTAAAAGTTTGTAATGTTAAAATTCTCTTTTTCCAGGCTACAATTTATAATTATACTTCCATAAAATTTAACTACTTTTACTTTGACTAACTAATCTGTTGGTTATATTTTGTCTCTCAAGCTCAAAAATTCTTTACAGGTTATTTATAGATATAGAATATTGTAAAAAAATTAATTTATTATAAGATTAGTAGAGAATAGTCTTTTCCAGGTGAAAAGTAGTGAATTTATTTTGAATACTAAGATGAGATATGATTGTTTATAAAAAACAAAACAAAAGAAAAAACAGTTGTACAACGGTAAAATGATTTCAATTTAACGAACATCCAGGTAACTGAGAATAGATTTGGAGTAATTAGTTAAAAATTATATTAAAACGTTATTGTTACTTAATATTATTGTCATGTATGCATACATACATACATACATACATACATACATATATATATATATATATATATATATATATATATATATATGTGTGTGTGTGTGTGTGTAAATAAACTTTGATTCTTCTCCAAATTTTTAATAATTTACAATTGTGTTTTTAGACTCATCTCCAGGGGATCGGGTAGGTTTGAACCTGCGTCTGCATTATACCTGGGTGGTGTTGATCCTAGGTTCACTGTGGCTTCTGGAGTGGGATCCACTCAAGGATTCATTGGATGTATTGGTGAGGTAAGTTTTTTTGTTTTTTTTTTCATTCGTGTAATAAAACAATTATAAAACATTAAATGCCAATTCAATTTCCATGAATGAGCGATGTGTATTTGTAATAAACCTACGTGCAGGTTTTCCCTACTTTCCAAACTGAAACATTCCTAGGAAACACATTTCATAAGCTTGAAATGGCATAATGTAAAATGTACAATTAGAAAATTATTTAGGAAAAGTTTCTGAGCATTTCAAACAAAACTTTTATATAACTGAACACGTTGCCTACATTTGCTCAAATGGCAGTTTCTCTTTATGATATTGAAAACATGTTTAGATAGAATCTTTTATGGGTGTTTAACTTTCTTTTTTTTTTTCTTCTTCCCCCCAATGTTTTTTAGATCGAAATAATGACCGACCAATCCACTTGATCAAAGATGCTGTAGAAAGTTCGATATCAATGATTGTGGAGAAAAACGCCTGTGTGATCGATGCCTTGCAAGAATGGTGGTCTCTGCGAAGTGTTTGCCAGCACTGAGTTCCCTCTGTATTTGTGAACCAAACTTTTCAGGTGAGATTTTACTAGCATGCAAATGTGACATTTGAAAGCACTATTGTGTTTTATTAATTTATATTAAGGAACTGTCTTCTTTTTTTTAATTTCCTTTTATTTCCTTTTTTTTTTTTGCTATTTATTTATTTTTACTATTCAATTTTGTACTAAATTAAAAAAATATACATTTTGAAAAAGCATTCAATTTAAATTTTGCCTATAAAAATCTGTGATATTTAAACATACCGGTTCTTAAGAAAAAGAGTTGAGAATGCTTTTTGTACTTAGATTTCTTTTATTTAATTTCTGTTGCCTTTTTTTTTTTTTTTTAATCAAAACTCTTAAGGAAATGCTTTTTCTTGGGATCATATTCTCTAGAATTATCTTACTATTCTCTTTATCTCATTTCAATGAATTTTTTGTTTCAATGAAATCTAGACAGAATTGAAATCATCTGCAAAATAAATGGAATCTCATAATAAAGACAACAACAACAAATCTTTTTCTAACATTTTAATTTGAAGATGCCAACATTTTAATTCTGACTGTATTTATTTAATTTTAAAGGGCAAACCGTTGTGAATCAAAGGTTGAACATCTGTACAAACAATCCTTGCCAAAATGCTGGTTTGCACTGTGACAATGCTTGTTATAGATGTGAACTGTCAACTTGATAATTGGACTTAACTGTGAAACTGTAAGTAAAAACACAACCAATTTACATTATTTTTCAGATTTTCTTTTATATTTGTTACATAATTTAACCAGTAGGCCATTATATGTATGATAAGTTTAGTTTAATTCAAACTACAGTTGTGGAAAAACAATAAAGAAAGCTTAAAGAATCCAAACTCCAGGATTGGGGGTCTCAGATTTCAGCTCAGAAATGTTTTTTGTTTGCCTCTGTGTTAATAAGTAATTGAGAGTTACTTCCCCTGTTTTATTATTACCTCCCTTTGTGTAAATCTTTAAACTTTCCTGAAAAGTATATAAACTCCCAATAAACTACAAATTTTATTCTACTTTTGAATCAGTATGGAAAAGCATTAATGCGCCCACAGCGATTCAAAGTGGACCGAAAACTTAGATGCCTGAAAACGCTGGACCTCAACGTGTGTGTTCTTTATTATTACACTTGATTCCAAAATGGTATGACATGTCGGGTTAGCAGCCTCTGGAGTAAAGTTGAAAAAATCTAATACATTGACATTTGCATTTATTGGGAGTTTATATACTTTCAGAAAGTTGAAGATTTACACAAAGGGGAGGTAATAATAAAACAGGGGGAAGTAAACTCTCAATTACTTATTACACAGAGCAAATCAAAAAACATTCTGAGCTGAATCTGACCCTAATCCTGGAGTTTGGATTCCTTAAGCTTTCTTTATTGTTTTTCCCACAACTGTTGTTTGAATTAAACTGACACTTATCATACATAAATTAATAGGCTACTGTTAATTATGTAACAAATATACGAAAGAAAATTGAAATAATGTAAATTGGTTGTTGTGTTTTATACAGTTTTCACAGTTCAGTCAATGTATCCAAGTTGACAGTCACTATCTATAACCAGCATTTGTCACCAGTGGCCAAAGACCATGCATTTTGGCAAGGATTGTTTGTACAGATGTCACCTTTGATTCACAAGCGTTTGCCTTTAAATAAATAAATCAGTCAGAATAAATGTTGGCTCTAAAAATTAAAATTTACGAAAAAAGATTGTTTGTTGTTGTTTTACTTATGAGATTCCATGTATTTTGGCAGATGATTTTCAAATTCTGTTAGATTTCATTGAAACAAAAAATGTCATTTGAAATGAGATAAAGAGAATAGTAAGATAATTTAGAGAATATGATCCCAAAAAAGCATTTCCTTAAGCGTTTTGATTTAAAAAAAAAAAGAAAAAAGGCAACAGAAATGGAAATAAAAAGAAATTAGTACAAAAAGCAATTCTCACTCTTTCTTAAGAAACGGTATGTTTTTAAATATCACAGATTATGTAGCAAATTTAATTGAATGCTTTTTCAAAATTGTATTATTTTGTATTTAGGTACAAATTGAATAGTAAATAAATATAGCAAAAAAAAGAAAAGGAAATAAAGAAATTAAAAAAAAGAAGACAGTTCCTTAATTAAATTAATAAACCAATAGTGCTTTCAAATGTCACCATTTGGCATGCTATTTAAAATCTCACCTGAAAGTTTGGTTCACAAATACAGAGGAACTCAGTGGCTGGAAACATCTTCGCAGAGACCCACGCATTCTTGCAGGCATACGATCACAACGGCGTTTTTCTCCACAATCATTGATATCGGAACTTTCTACAGCATCTTTGATCAGTGGATTGGTCGGGTCTTATTTTCGATTCTAAAGAAACATTGGGGGAAGAAGAAAAAAAAAAGAAAGTTAACACCATAAAAGAATTCTATTAAACATGTTTTCAATATCAATAAAGAGAACTGCCATTTGAGCGAAATGTAGGCACGTGTTCAGTTATATGAAAGTTTTGGTTTGGAATGCTCAGAAACTTTTCTAATAATTTTCTAATTGTACATTTAATTATGCAATTTCAATTATGAAATGTTTCTAGGAATGTCAGATTTGAAAGTGGGAAAACCTGCCGTAGGTTTATTACAAATACACATCGGCTCATTCATGGAAATTGAATTGGCATTTAAATGTTTTATAATTGTTTTTATTACACGATGAAAAAGAAAAACAAAAAACTTACCTCAGCAATACATCCCAATGAATCCTTGAGTGGATCCACTCCAGAAAGCCACAGTGAACCTCGGATCAACACCACCCAGGTTAATGGCAGAGCGCAGGTTCAAAAGCTACGGCGATCCCTGGAGATGAAGGTCTTAAAACCAATTGTAAATTATTAAAACTTTGGAGAAGAATCAAAGTTTCATGTTACATCACAACACACACACATATATATATATATATATATATATATATTAATATATAATATATGTATGTATGTATGATGTATTATGGTATCTACATGACAATATATTAAAGTAACAAAACGTTTTAATATAATTTTTTACTAATTACTCCAAATCTATTTCAGTTCGCTGGATGTTCGTTAATTGAAATCATTTTTACGTTGTAAACAAACTGTTTTTCTTTGTTTTTTGTTTTTTATAAAGCAATCACTATCTCATCTTAGTATTCAAATAAATTCACTACTTTCACCTGGAAAGACTATTTCTCTACTAATCTTATAATAAATTATTTTTTTACAATATTCTAATATCTATAAATAACCTGTAAAGAAATTTTTGAGCTTGAGAGACAAATATAACCAACAGATTAGTTAGTCAAAGTAAAAGTAGTTAAATTTAATGGAAGTAATAATTATAATTGTGCCTGAAAAAAGAGAATTTTAACATTACAAACTTTTAGTTTTAAACAAAATTTTCTTTTCAAGTGATGTTTAATCTAAATAATGTAAAACTGTTCCCAAATATTTTGTATAATTCAGGAAAACACTTTATTTCATATCAATATCAAAAGAGAAATCACTATGAGAACTATTAAGATAATGGATATAGAGAATATATTTATACACCCCACCCCAGTGTAGGAGCACTTTGGAGAGGATTTTTGCTGACGACCGCGTGACTAAGCTTAAAAAGGCAACATCTCCTATAATATGGATAGAGCACTCTCTGGCAGCCTTGACATATATACAGATGTATGTATTTATCAGTTAAAATTCTCTTTACATCTGTAGGTGCTGATGAGATAGTCAAGCGGTAACGCAGCCTGACTGATGATAAATCAATTGGGTTTCCATCCAGGCTGGAGGTAGCCAGCAAATGTCTAGCCTCACTCAGAGAAGTGATACGTTGAAACACAGTGACTGGATAATTTATATGAAAGTTGAAGTGGTATACATTATCAAATATTATATATATATATATATGTTATATATATTATACCTATATCAAGAGAAAAATTAATGATAGCTGTATTAAAATAGTAAGGTATATAATATATAATATATATGATATATACTACTTATCAGTATCAAAGGCATAGATCATAATAACAATATTAAAATAGTAATTGTATTCATGCAAATTGTGTACATTTTATGCCAATATCAAAATGTTTAAAATCACTGTTCATTTATACAATAAAGTAGAAAAAAGCAGAATTTTTAATCAATGTAATTCATAAACAAAATAGAGTAAGTTATATAATCATAAACAAAATATGCTTATTAATTTGGTGATATTTTAAAAGTTAAATATATATATATTTTTTTCCTTATACATAATCACAATAAATAGAATCTGTTAATCACTGTTTGGAAAATCTGAAATAAAATAAATTATTTTGAAACATTTTGCAAACTTAATAATAATGATCAGTGGAGGAAAAAAAAAGAATTATTGATTGATGTATAGAATTTAAAATGTAGATTTTGGAATGAATAAAATAAAAACAACACAATAAACAAAACAATTAAAAAATAGAATAACATAAAACATAAACAAGAAACATATGAATAACAAAAAAACAGATCAACATTAAACACGCTAATATACATTATCAAATCATTGTATAACTGATTGAAAATAATAAATACAAACAAATTTTAATTTATTGAAAAAAAACTTTTTTTCCCCTTTAATTGATTAAAATTGGATATATCTTTCTTTTCACTGTGAATTATAGTAGTTATGTCTTAACTTACATGTTTAATTTGTTCGACTCATAACTCAATTTTCTTTGTATATCAAATCAATTTTTCCATTGAAATAAAGTGAGATGCCATTAATCTATCAAACACGATATTTTTTGTTTTTGTTAGCATTTTTTTAAATAAGAAAATAACAATCTTGCATAAAAATATAAATAGTAATATAATTATGTGCTGTAATATGTTATAATGTTTATTCTTTTTATAAATAATATTTTCCTTTGGCATAATAAATTTGGAAACTTAAATGTTTTTAGTGAACTTATTAACATAAGCATATCTGAAAGCTCACTTGTAACTCCAATTTTACTCTAAACACAAAAACAAAAACTTGACCGAGTGATAGCTGTAACCCGGAAAACTAGTAAGTGAAGGTACCACTGTATTTGCGATTTCTCATAAGTAATTTGTAAATATTATTTATAGAAATATCTTAGTATAAAATAAATGATAGTTAAGATATAAGTTTAGAAAAAAAAACCAAAAAAAAACCTGAATATAAAGAGTCATACAAATTGATTTTGATAATGTAATGTTTTTATACAAAGCAAACACACTGCACGAGCAAACCCCACCAATAGCAAAACCAGGCTTGAGACAAATTGTTTTCCGCAACAAGGCAAGTTTCACAGGATATTAAACAAACAATTCTTTAGGCTGCTTTCCTGCAATGGAGTCGTATAAAAGAACCGAGGGAATGAAGGACAGATCTGCAGGAAAACTCTAAAGTAAAGAATTTGTAATGTTTGGATCATTGGAAAATTATCTAGATAAGTAGTTTATTTTTCCTGACCTCCCACCAGGCTGGATTAAGACAAGGTGTTTTTAATATGGAGAGCTGCACACAAACCGAAGCTCATTGCGATGACCAGTGCAAAAAATGTTTGGTCTTGTCGGTCTTCCACTTTTTCATTGGGTTAAAGATTTTTTAAAAATGAATGGTTATTGCTTATCTTATTACTATTAAAAATACTTTATATTACTATTAAAATACAAATAAATATTAAATATACCTTAATTTTTTAAAATACACCCCCCTCCTAAAACCCAAACTATCATAGATGAAAACAAATGTATATACCGAGCCTTCTGCCACAGGTAGAATGCACAAGGTCATTTTTAAGCAGAGTTCAGCAGGTTTGAATTCATTTTTTCTTCTCCTAGATTGGTTGCACACCAAGGTTAAAGAGTCAAGTCTGCTCTACTGTTTTACCCATAGTTGGGGGAGAAGAGATGGATTCATGCCTTTCCCAAGGGTGTTAGTGGGAAGTGAAACACACAAACGGCTTCATCTGATGTGTAGCATGTTTTTTTCTTTTCTTTTTTATCTTCCTCATAATCAAAATGGAAATGTGTGTAACATTTGAACATAGGTTCATTATTAACATTAAAATATATTACATATAAGTTTGGGATAGTGAGTGTGAGACACAGAGTCAAAGGGCTTGATGACTTAGTTTCTTGCCTCTGAGATCCATCGACCAAGAAACTGAGAGTTACCAGTGCTGTTGACTGTGTCTGCACTTTTAACTTGTAGATATATATATGCTCTATCACCAATATGATCACTATATATATTATATATATATATAATATTCCAACGTGTATGGTTAAAACTATCTCACTTGATGAGACAGTAGTAAGCCAAAATATACAGTATTATTATTAGGAGAGTGCTCAATATCTGTGATAGAGCAATAATAATGATAAATAAACATATATTATTTTAGGTATATTTTAATTGCATAGATGCTTATCTGCTACCATTTGGTTTCATGCTTGTGTATTTCATGAAACCAAATAGTAAGCAGATAAGCATCCATGCAATTAAATATATACCAAAACTTATATATATATATATATATATATATATAGTATATATTATATATATGACTTATGTAAAACATTTATTGTTATATGACTTATCTTATAACATTTTCCTATATATATTTATATATATATATTATATATATTATATATATACACACACACAACACAATAAAGAGCATTATATATGAAATACATATTGCTTAAATATTTAAAATACTTATGAATTTTCAAATTGACAAAATTTGAACCAGAGATTAATAATCATACAACAAATAATGTAATAGTGAGTATGATTCTCACTGGGTGCTCCTATGCCTCTGGCATTTCACAAACAACTTTCAATATTGTTTTTGTTTTTTTTATTATTATTCATCTTTGATCCAATTTTTATCAATTTGAAGTTGTATAAGTATTTATGATGAATATATTTAAAAAATAAATTATACATATTCTAAAAATTTTTCTTACAATAACTTAAATATATCCTCAAGAGGAAGTGAAGGAGGAACAGATATTACACTTAGATCTCAGTCAAAAGACCAAGAAACTGTTCTGATCCTTGGAGAAGTGATGTGCAGCAATATTTTGATCTTAAGCAGGGTGCACAGATGCTACGCCTAATCATGCATACATTACTTTATTTTTATAGTATTTAAATAAGAGGAACCACAATAAGTCATTTGGTTTTAAAAATAAAATTGAAACTCTATTTAATATAAATCTTTATATAATGCATCACTGCATGTATGAATATGGATATTTTATTACATGTTTTTTTTCCTAACTATTTTTGTGTAGTTAGCCTCTGTTACTGATTCAGTTCTCTACACTGGCTCTACATACGTATTGAGCACTTTTAATATTTGTTGTTATTATGATTAATTCGTTTCTTTTTTCCCCCGACATATTGTCTGTATGGTTCTTGTCTTTTCCTCTTCTTTCTCAATGAGTCATTTTCCTATATATATATATTATATATATATATATATATATAGTGGCAAATGTTATTATTTACAATATGAGTACTTGTGCATACATGTGCTTTTTATTATATATATTTATATATATATATATATATTATATATATATATATATTATATATCACAAGTTGTATTAGCTTAATTTGTAATTGAGCAAGAAATGTATTTCTGATAAAATCTTAGCTTTTATTTCCCAACATGTAAAAAAAAGAAAGAAAAGAATAATTTACTTTTGTCCCATAATAGTTGTGACATTTAGTATATGAAATTTATATACATACACTACAACATTTATGGGATAGAGGAAATAGTTTCTTTGGTAGGAATGAATTATAAAATATTACTAAATTTAAAGGTGGGAGAAATAAAATAAAAATTAAAAAAGAATCTAATATGTCTTTTTTTTCTGGCACGGTTGTGAAAATGTGTTTGTTTTGTGTACGATCAGATGCAGGAAAACAAGAGTTATTTACCCATATGCATGCGAGTGTGTGACATTTTCGTGCAAGTATACATGCAGGGTTAGAGTTTAGAGCGGGCAGACAAGGACAGTGTTTTAGGGAGAGTTGGGAAAGAGACAAGCAGGGTGAGAGAGAGAGAGAGGTACATTGCAAGAGAAGAAGGCTGCTGAGAGTAAGAAGCAGCAGTAATTGACTGTGGACAGATTGAGATGGATGATATAAATTTTGTTGAGAACATCTAAACAGGATTTTTGAAGTCGATGTTTTATACTCACAAGGAATTATTAGATATTTAAAGGAGAAAGGAACATTCGGGAGAGAAGTTGAAATAGCTGTGTTCAAGCATTTCTTTATCATTTTTAGGCAAAGTTGGTTTTTATGGATCAAAGATACAATGATATATCAAAATTCATTTCAGTAAAGCGTGTAAGTTTAGTATCCATCTCACAAAATATTTTGGTAGAAATTCCCAAAATTTTGAAGAATTTTGACACAAGTCAAAATTTTTGCAAAATCAAGTTGCCAGAATTTTGAACTTGTGCCAGGGAATTGCTAGAATTTTGACAGAATCAAATATTTTGAGAAGTGGCATATTGAATAGATTTGCCAGAATTTTGATTTGTGTCACAAATTTTGAGAGGGGAAAATGAATAATTTTCCAGATAAAAATCAAAATTTTGAGGAGTATTATTGAATAATTACTTATAATATTATAACACCGAAGATCATGTTTCTTAAAGAAAACATTTAGTTTCAAATATTTATTAAATTTTACATTGTTTTATAAGATCTTCTGCAGTAACATGGTGAGGGGTGTTCCCTTTTTCCCTTCAACCCCCCAGAATACACTCCCCCAAAGTTTTTTTTATTGATCATATTCCTGTCCACCGCCAAAAGAATTGAGAAAAAAATGCATTTATATCCTCACATAAAATTACTTGATTCAATTTGATTTTCTGTGGAAAAATTCTTTGTATTTTTTCTTTCTGCTAAAACTCTCAAAGGAGATCTAATGTTAAAACATATGTCAAATGTCCTGTTCTCAAAACCCCACTAACTAACTAACTAACTAACTAACTATATATATATATATATATATATATATATATATATATATATATATATCCTTTTCCTATTTCTGGATCATGTGACTTCCTTCAAACCAATCAATTTGAGAATTCCAAATTGTTAGTTTTCTTAACTTTCTCTAGCCTCTGACATTTAAGCTCCTTACTTGTCCTCTAACAGTCACTGATTGGAAGTATTGTATAAGCGCTTTTGATATTTGCCTCTTATGGGGGTAACTGTTTCTTCATATCGTAGGTTTTCTACTTCACTGCGGCCGGCTATCTGCTTTTTCTTCTGTCATGGGTTGTCTCTCTGGATTCCATCTTGCTGCTGTTATTTTTCAAGGAAACAACACGCAAACATATTGTTATATGTATCACTTTTATTCCCCCAATATATTGTCACTGCACATATGAGTTTGCAGTGGAGCCGCAGAGACAGAAAGGTGAGTCTTGCCCTAACAAACTGCTACAACTCAACTAAATTTAACTCTATGCTTTCGCATGTCACTCTGGTCACATAATTCTCTAAGCCAATGCAGAGGCCCCCATTAAGATGATACTGAAAAGACACTTTGTCAATCATACTCTCACGTGATTTTCGCACTGTTTTAGCATTATTTTCCATCTACCTACAACTACTTGCTATAAATGATATGCTTGCTATCCATTCTGTTAACAGAGGGTGTTCTTTAAAGAATTCCCTTATTTGGATCTTAATGGAAATGTGCAATCAGTGAAAGTTGTTAAGTGGATTATAGGAAGTTAAAATTAGGAATTATGGGAAGTTAGGCATGATATTGCTAGGGGTGCCAAGACCAAAGGAAGTCTGCTAGAGATTATGATTTTCATTGCTTTTTTTTGTAGGTGGAGGGTTAAGGATTAGGAATTGTGTCTAAGATATTTTAGGTTTGGTTTGGTTTCTTTGTTTAATGGCTGTTCAACCTTTCATGGTTTTATTTAATTCCAAAGTCATCCTTGTAGAAGATATTTACCCTGATAGCCTGTGGGAATGAGGGTGTTCATAACCTTCAGGGTATTAGTCAAAGTGAACATAATAGTGGACGGAGATCAAAATCGCTTACAGAGGATGTTTGTAGATCCAGAATGTTAACCATTATACCTGGGATTTCTACAGCGCATTTTAGTTTAAGATTTTTTTTAAATTATAATTTAACTTATGGTCTTGAATTCATATTCTTAACGCAGTTTTCTTATAACCCTTTTGTGAAGAGAAACTTGAATCACCTCAATATATTTAATGTGTGAGGACCAGGTGCAATTTAGTCCACATTACTTTTAAAATTTTGGAATTTGTGGTGATGATAGCAGCTGAAAGCGCCTAAAGTAGGTAAAGGTGATGGAGTGGCCTATTGTTGGTATCAGCCAGACAGCATGGAAGTCTATCCCCCTATTCACTGGTGCTAAACCGAGGGGGATTGCTTTTGTGTCTGAGGTGGAGTGGCCACACCTAGCATCAGCTTCAGGCCCGGTGCTAGCCATGTGCTGAGTTGGCTTGGACCAGTATCAAACCTGTGAACCTTTGTGGCTCCTAGGCAGATGCTCTACTGATGAGCAAACTGGGCCAGTCCTAAAAATACAAAATGATTAAATCTCTTAATTACTTCTAAACTTTGGTAAAATGGTCTTTTTTAAGAAGTATCAGTGAATAAATTTTTTTTCTTATAAACACATTGCACAGGACTTCATGTTTTTTTCCTCCTTTTACATTTTATTGGTTTCAGAATGTATTATACTAATTATTTATTGTAATGATGTAATCCATGAATTTTTTAAAGCTTTGATGGTCAAAAAGTGCATTAATTTGTTGTCAATGCACTGTATCAAAAGGGTTAACGTTATAAGTCTGTGTCCTGCCCTAATGTGGGCTCTCCACCCTTGCTTCTGGCTGAAAAATAGCTTAAAATAGAAGGTTCTTATTCTGTAAGATTTCAGTTTTATTTCAGCCAGAACTCAGCATGTTTATCCAAAATAGTTGTATGGCACAAAAGAGAACAAATTTGAAGAATCATATCAGTATTAAAATACTGAGGAGAATAATAATAATAATAATAATAATAATAATGATTGATGAAAAAATAAAGTTAGCAAAGGTGTTTTAAAAAAATATTGTTGTGCTGACATGTTAAACTTTCAAAATGGAGTAGTTGATTTATACATAGGGTGGTATTTACTAAGTTTAGCTTAGTTTGTGCACCAATGAGAATTGAACTTACTAATAATAGTTTGCAAATCTAAGCCCTTTCTAACCATTACACCAACATGAGTGCCCTAAATATTACTAAGCTTTTGGCTTAATTGTGAATAGGCTGCAAATCTGGGTCACCCCAATGAGAATAAACTCACTAACATGGTCTGGTAATCTAGTTTCCTGAGGTGCCCAATTTTGACATATACACAAGGTTTAATATAATTAGATATAAGAGACTAATTTTTCTAAGTCTCGAAGTTTAACTGTGTGTTGATTTTACACTAAATTAATCGTAATTACTCATCTGATATGTCTTTCATTTTAATAGAACACAAGGGGAAAAGAAAAACAAAAAAACACAAAATAATATTAGCCAGCTTTATTTGTTCAATATTAAATATTAGTTGGGTACTTGAATGAAGGCTTACTCTCAGCATGGATACTATACTGTCACCTCCTGTCATTTTTAATATTCAAGCAGAGGACTAAGGTGTATAACAGTGGTGGCGGTTGAAGTGATATCAGTGTGTGCTTGATTTGGTGATCAATTGAAATTGTTGTGATGACACACGGTGGATGAGTGGCTATGATTAAAACAACCAGGAGGTTTGGTTTTGTTTGTGGTAACAATAAAGATATGAATATGGTTGATGGGGGTCATGGAGGGGAACAATTAGTGTTCAGTTCATTGTTTGAAACATTTATTACAATATATATATAAGTTATTGGTGACTAAAAAATCAAATAATAAAGATACATATATAACAGTTTAAGCACACTTAGTTAACAGAAAGCAAATTGGGATATCAGTTTTGACCAAGCTAGGGAGGCAATTATTATTGCATGATTTTTGAATGGCATATATATAAATTTTTTTTTAATCAATTTTGGGTTTTGAATTTTGTAATCGAATTATGTATAAAATATGCACACCCTTTTTTATACAAAATTAGAAGAAAAAAAAGAAACGAGAAAGAAAAAAAATGTTGCTGACAACGTAAATTTATTTTTGTGCTTTTTTTTCTCCGTTAGATAATGCAAGTTGAAAAATATGGAAAGATGGTTTTGATTTCATTGTTTAATGGCATATCACCTTCATGGGTTATTTTAATGCCTGAAAGAGACAGTAATTGAGAGAGATGGAGGGGGTTCATACCTTCCCAGAGTATATAGTTTGAAAGTGAACATAATAGATGACGGAGTTTGAACTCGCTTACTCGATGTTGCAGTCCAGTACATATAACCACTTCAGACCAGAGGAACCCCCCTTTTTTATTCCAATATGAAAAGAAATTTGGGCGAGCAGTTTGATGATTGAAAGTGGATAGAACTGATGATGGAACAATTGAAAGAATATTTCAATGCTTTCATTCATGTCATATATATAAAATGAAATTCAGAAGGAGCCACACACACGCCAATACACATCATAGGATCATCAAAGATCTTTTATGCTTATTCAATTCTTTGATCAAAAGCATGCAAAAAACTCGTTTTGTCCCATATTACCCTCATCAAGTTTGAAAAAAAAGTTTAGAACCTCTGCACTAAATGTAAAGCCTCCTATTTATTTGTCAATGGAAATTACACAGACATACAGATTCACTATAAGCACTGTTGACTAGAGAAAACTTTTCTGTACAATTTTTTTTCTTTTACATAGTCACCACTTTTGGTTATGTTTTTTTCATCAGCAATAAACTCGATTTATACCTTTTAACAATGAGATATCATTTACAGATTCTTGGCGTTTCTTGTGATATACTTTGGACACAAACAAACAACATTGACAATTAACACAATGAACACAAAGAAAAAATGGCCCTAAGCTCTGTAAAAATGACCAGATATTCTAATTTCTACATCTTTCAGTTGTTAAATTCACAAGTTTGTTTTTATGGTATATTAAAACCTCATTTATTTCAGAAAAAAAGAAATTGCTTGGATCAAATCTTTACTCGTATTACCCCCCCCCCAATGTTCTTATTTGATCAATTTTCTAAATGATTGATTGATTTAAGCAAGGCAACCCAACAAGGGTTATTTGTTGGACTATCATGGTATAAGTGTACAAAAATCACGCACTTTTTATTGATAGACTTTCCAAATTGCAGCAGACAAGCACTTATATAAAATGGGTCATATCAAAAAAACAAGCCCAGAAAGCGTTAGAGCAATTTAAGAATTATTGCAATTGTCTCAGTTGTTAATGGGATTTCAAGGACTAGCAAATAGATTCTCTGCTCAAGGAGTAACTCTTGTTAATACCTAGGATTTCAAGGAATACACAGGACTTTTCAAACTGAGACTACACCTTTTCTACCATTGGATTTACCATAGGGGACGCTAAACACCTAAAATGGCGACCAGAATCGGTATTATTTTATTACTTGGAGGTTAAGGAATGTGCATTCATTGTACATTTATATTTACATTTTGTTTGTGTAGTTGTTTCTTTAAATTTTTTTTTTTTTTGCTGTACAACGTATGATATATATACATCTCTAGAATATTACAGAATTTGGGCTGTTGACAATTGATGTTTCAGACAGTTGTATCTTTTTTGAGACAATGTTTATCCAGCATTTAACTCACTTCATCAGAAAATCTCTATAGAAATCTATCTTTGCAGTTGGGCTGTTTGCAACTCGATATTCCAGGGAGACAAAGAACTTAAAACAGTTTAAATGATGTTGTTCAAAAGATGGTTTCATCTTTAAAATTACTTTTTGTATATAATAATTGGGAAATTATGGAAGGAAGTGTACTGTTTTTGGGGGGAGTTTCTTTTTTTTTTGGGGGGGGGGCTCGATTTAAAAACCCTGTGTCCAATAATATCTTGCTTAAGAAATTAACTTGTGATTAGCTAGATTAAACATCTGTTCACTTTACTTGCTTTTTGTTTGTTTGTTGACTGAGGCAAAAACAAAAAAGAAAAAAAAAAGAAAGATTGACAAAAACACTGATAAAGTGAAAGGGGAGTGGGGAGGGGAACAAGATATGAGAGTTTGAATAATAAAAAATGATTTGGAGAGAGAGAGAGAGAGGAGAGAGTAGAGAGAGGAGAGAGAGAGAGAGAGAAATGAAGACAGAACAATGTGAGTCGATGGACGAAGAATGACTCAAATGACGCAAAACTTTAATAGAAATGTCAAAAAAATATAAAAAAAAAAATGATAATAGGCTGGTATTTTGCACACAAGACTAATTTCATTTCAATAAAGAATCACAAATTGTTTAATAATGAACTGTAAAATCAGTAAATTGTTCTTACTCCGTTAAGTTACATTAAATTCAAATCAAAATTCACTTAATGATAG
>CM042170.1:59945388-59998926 GCA_023376005.1 Doryteuthis pealeii | reverse complement strand
CGTCGTATGTTCACTTACTTTGCTTTTGTTTGTTTGTGCTGAGGCAAAAAAAAAAAGAAAAAAAAAAAAAGATTAAAAAACCTGAATAAAGTGAAAGGGAGTGAGGGAACAGATATGAGAGTTGAATAATAAAATGTTGGATAGAGAGAGAGAGGAGGAGAGAGAGAGAGAGAGAGAGAGAGAGAAGATGAGGAGAAGAGAAGAGAGAGAAAATGAAACAGAACAATGTGATCGATGGAAAGAATGACTCATGACCAAACCTTTCAAGAAATGTAAAAAAAAAAAATATAAATGCTAATTAAGCTGGGATTTGCACACAGACTAATTTCATTTCATAAGAAATCCAAATTGTTTATAATGAAACTGTAAAATCAGTAAATGGTTCTTACCGTTCAGTTACATAAATTCAATCAAATTCACTTAATATAGGATAAATGAAGAAGACTTCACAATTTTTAGTAATTTAAATAGCATTTCTAGGAATTATATTTCTTACTTATCCTGTTTCCGTTAGAGCTAGGTGGTAGGAACAGAGCATATAATCAGAGCACCACGAGTCCAAAATCTCTTTCACTTCCTAGCTTTGACAGCTAATAGTGTAACCCCGTCTACGTGCCAGGGATCTTCTTTTATAATTAATTTTTTAATGATTGTTGAAAAAGGTCTGATTTTAGTTATAGTTTGTAGTGAAATTTGTTAATGTGTGTTCTTTAAGTTTGTTTTATATTGTGTATAGTCCATCATATAATACCTAACCTTTATCATAAGTTTATTATAGACTATATATATATATATATATAATATAATATATAATCCAAAAGTTCCAGAGAGAAATCTTCTTTAACGACAGAAGAAGTTTTATTTAAAAAACCTGTCGCAGTGTTGAGAGCTCAATGTGTGCTCTTTATGTTAGATGCACAGAGCAAATATTAAGTAAAGAATAACAAAAGAGACTTAGAGGATAAATAGATCTTATAATGCTAATCTCTAATCTTCTGTTATTTCTTTTATATATTATATATATATAATATAATATATATATATATATATAACGGAAAATGGAAATAAATTCAAATTGGATTGTAAATATATAAAATATGGAAACATTGTATTCAGAGGATGATATTTATAATAGTTTCGAATATCTAATCAAAGTGTTCATTTTTTTATCAACCAACTTCAGTTATTGTCAATATGTGAAGTTGTAACTTCTGAAATAATATGTCATTTAAATACAGAAAGATAAATGGAGAAAAAACTTAGGGCTTCATAGCTGTTAGTAGTGTTCTGTATCAAACATATTGATCTATTTTGTGTCCAACATGGTATATTAGATGATGTTTGATATATAAAATTGTGCCTATACTTTATATAAAGATCTCTGAAACCTTGTCTCTACTATATAATATATATATTATATATATAAATTATTTATATATTTATATATATAATTGTAGATAAATGGGTGTATATTGTAATAGACAGAGCCAATATCAGATAGAGCTGTATATTTAAGTTTAAGGTATATGTGACATGGAGTCAACACACGATTACTGAGAGGTTTCCCATAAATTGCATATGGGAAAAAACTATCAGTAACGTGTGTTGACTCCATGTCCAGTTGCTACCTTACTTTATATATAATTAATATATATTATATATATATATAATTATATTCAAAGACTTGCTCATACATGCACTCTGATGATATTTTTTAAATGATGAAGTCAACATCATATTATGATTTTTTTATATTGTATGACAAAAAAAAACAAGGACATGTTATTTTGTTGATCCTACAAAATGTACTTGTATATATATAAAATAATACAACAAAAAAAACAAAACTCAAACATGGAAAAGGTTTTGCACAAAAACAAACAATACAAGCAAACAATCCCTGTAAAAGTGTATTTGACAAAAAAAAAAAAAATAACAGCAAATGGAGTGCAAAAGTTATTCACAACATCAAGTGTTTTTTTTTTTATTTAAAAAAAAGAAGAATTATGTGTTTTGTGCAAATACAACCGCAAATATGTTAGATGAAAATCAGAAATTGTTATTGTGCGTTGCAAGTCAAGTCAGGCTTATGCTCGACAATGAAAAGTTTTCTCACACAATGAAAATAACGTGTAGTTAACGCTAGTAACGGTAGCACAAAAATATCAATAGTTTGTATGGTTTGCTCAGATAAAACAGAAGAAAAATTGATGGAGAGAGAGAAGAAGCAAAAAGATGGGAGGGAATCCAAAAAGAATAAAAAGAACTATGAGAAACAAGGAAAAGTGAACAAAAGCAACAAATGAGATGAGAGAGAGAGAAAGAGGAGAGAAAGATGTAAAAAATCCGAATATTATTCAGCAATAACTTCACCAACAATAAAACTTAAGATTTTGTTTGCTTTTCTTCTGCCAATATTCTTGGAATAGTATTTTTACAGCCAAGAAAAGTCTTGGTAAGAGCATATTTATTGGCAGCAAGTAAAGTAAATTCAACTGATTTTAAATCCTTACGTTCAACCTCCAAGATTTTTTTATGCCTTTAGGGTGAATTACATTCAATGTACAGGCATGGTCCGAAAGTATGTTACCCCCTACATTTTATTATAAAGTCATTGCAGAGTGGGCCTATGCATGTATCTGCCAGACAGCAAGAGTCTATCTCTTTTCACTTGTGCTAGACCAGAAAGATTGTTTTTGATTCTGAGTGAGAGTTGCCACATTTTTAATTATTGTTTGCCTTAATAATATGAATTAAGTAATTATTTTCCCTCTATCATAAAATCTAAAAAGATGTAGGAGTGACAACACTTTCGGGACACCTATTAACTATTCTTCATACAATATTTACAGTTACATAGCAACAATATTCCTATTATTGATAGAAATAATTTTTAAACAGATCTATTTGACCATTGAATCGACGCTAACTGTACTATCACTCGGAAGCTTCATGTTGTAATTGGAGCTTCCTGATACGACATGAAGGGTTTACCCAAGTTTGACAAGAAGCCATGAAGAAGGCCTAAGGCCAAATCAACTGAAACATTGTGTATATAACAATAAAGATGAGGAACAATAGTTTGACAAGAAACGCCTGAAGCCCAAGGACAACATAAACTGAATATTGTGTATATAACAATAAAGATGAGGACAACAGTTTAGAAAAATCTAAATTAATACATAGGAAAGATAGTTTTAGGAACAACTGGCTTATTCACCCCCCCCCCCACTTCCCTTTGTGAAAATTTAGAAAAAAATTTTTTTTTTTTTGCAATGTACTTACCATGTAATGTTGTATCTTTTTGTAGTGGCTGTTCACAAGAATTATTATTATACAAACTGTCCACATTGTTTACTGCAACAACGTTATCCATGCATGTTCTGTTCAATTTTAAAGCACTCACCTAGAAAAATACAGATAGAATTAGTCAATTCTAAATATAGGATGAAACAAAAGTCCACAGCACCAGCTTTGACACAATTTTAGAAAATCTTAGAAGCGTCTTTGAATCTTACCACTGTTTTTTATTGCTTGAAATCAATTAATTGTTAGTACGTTTTATAGCTTACAAATATTTTGTTGCCTCACCTTTCCTGCCTCAATCTTTTTGAGTGTCAGTTTTTTGACCCATCATAAGCTCCACTAATCTTTGATGATGTTTCTATATACTATTATGGTCATTGTTTCTATTCTATCACAAAAGGATCCACTGAGAATCCATAGTACTTTATTCTGAAATACATATTTGAATTGTAGGTCGTAATGATAGAAATGTGACACGTATCATGGAGTTGGAATGGAAACTTCTTCTGCATCCAGTAAATCTACGGATCATCACTTGATTCTTACTGAACAAAACTCTTGTTCTTCCAAATAGTTTATATATAAAATAGATTACCAAATAGGATGTGACACCAGGTCAGTCTTTAAGCAGAGTTTCGCTGGTTTAAAAGTTTAAGTTTTCCTTCTCCAAGGACCAGTTGCCATACAAGGTTAAAGAGTCCAATCTACCCTACTATTTATATGTTGAAGTTGAAAATATTATATGACATAATTAACAAAATCAAGACGGAATTGTTCTTTTATAATGTCGAATACACATTCCCTGAAAGCTACACAACCTGGATGAATAAAACGATAATAAATAGAAGAGAAAGAGATGTCAAAATAATGCTGGGAAACTTTTCATCAGCTAACTACTTATTACTACTGTCAACAATATTTTCTTTTAGGCGCCATGCATGATACAAAAAGGTCTCGCTTAGGAATACATTCTTTAAATGAGAGACAGCAAAGTTGCAACTCTACATAAATATATACACGGGTCTATAAGGGTTATAGCATAATTAAAGGCTGCAGAACTATATAAAGACTCTACATGAAGGGTTTAGCATTGGATCTAAGGATATAGCATGAACTAAGGATATAGCATAAGCTTGAGGATATTGGCCGGGCTCTAAAAGAGCTAAGCATAGTTAGAATAAAGTTCTCTCAAGAAATGAGAAATTTACTTTGTTGTTTTTTTTGTCATTGCTGGAATAAAGCTTAGATTAAAAAGATGCAAGAAATAAGATTAGAAGATGATAGATTGATGGATGATAGATGTACAGACAGCAGAGAGAAGTTTTTTTTGTTTTTTTTCTTTGAAAAAAAAAAAAAAAAAATGAAAAATGAGTTTTAGAATTATCCACACAAAAGTAGAATAATGCGAGTTCCTGAAGCCAAACTCAAACGGATCAATTAAAAATAAATAATTTAAAAAAAATCTAATCACGTATTTTATTTTTAAATTGATCCGTTTGAGTTTTGGCCCTTCAGAAACTCCATTATTCCTAACTTTTGTGTGTATAATTTCTAAACTCATTTTCATTTTTTTTTTTTTTTTCAAATAGAAAAAAAAAAACAAAAAAAAAACTATCTCTCTGCCTGTCTGTACATCTATCCATCATCAATCTATTCATTTCGAATCTTATTTCTTCATCTTTTTAATCTAAGACTTCTATTCAGCAATGACAAAAAAAAAAAACAAAGTATTTCTGTATTTCTTGAGAGACTTTTCGTAAGCTATGCTTAGCTCCTTTTAAGCCCTGCCATATCCTCATAGCTTGCTATATCTTAGTTTCCATGCATATCTTAGATCAATCTAAACCCTTCATGTGAGTCTTATATAGTCTGCAGCATTTTAATTATGCATAATCCTTATAGACGCCGTGCTATATATTTATGTAGAGTTAGCAACTTTGCGGTCTCTCATTCTTAAAGAATGTATTCCTTAAGCGGGAATTTTTTGTACATGCAGTCGGGCCATTAAAAGAAAAATGCGTTGACGTAGTATAAGTATTAGGCTGATGCAAAAGGTTTCCAGCATTATTTGACAGTCTCTTTCTCTTCTATTTATTATTCGTTTATTCATCAGGCTTTGTGTTAGCTTTGCAGTGAATTGTTGTATTCATTATAAAGAACAATTCCAGTCTTGATTTTGTAATTATTCATATAATATTTTCCAACTTCACAGTATAAATTAGTAGGGTAATTGGACTCTTTAACCTTGGTATGGCAACTGGTCTACGAAAGAAAACTTAACTTTAAACAGCGAACACTTGCTTAAAGAATGACCCTTGTGTCACATCCTATTTGTGTAAATCTATATATTTATATATAACTATTTGAAGAACAAAGTTGTTTTTCAGTAAGACAGTGAATCCGTAGGATTTACTGGATGCAGAAGGATTTTCCATTCCAAACCTCCATGATACTGTGTCACATTTCTATCTTAAGACAAACATTTCAATATCGTATTTATTCAGGAAATACAAGTACTAGATTCTCATGATCCCCTTTTGTATAGAATAGAAACCAATGACACTAATATGTATATAGAAACATCATCAAAGTATTAGTGGAGCTTATGAGGGCAAAAAACTGACAACCCCAAAAGATTGAGGCAGTGAAAGGTGGAGCAACAAAATATTTTAAGCCTATAAAAAACTACTAAATTAATGGATTTTACAAGCAATAAAAAACAGTGTAATCAAAGCGCTTCTACGATTTTCCTAAAATGTGTCAAAGCTGGGCTGTGGACTTTTGTTTCTTTCCTAATAGTTTGAATTGACTAATCTTATACTGTACTAGTGAGTGCTTAAAATTGACAGAAAACATGTATGTGATAACTGTTGTTGCATACACAACAATGTGGACAGTGTTATAATAGATAATTCTTGTGAACAGCCACTACAAAACGAATACAACATTACATGTAAGTACATTGCCAAAAAAAAAAAAAATTTTTTCTAAATTTTCAACAAGTAAGTGGGGGGGGTGATATACCCCACCTTGATCCAAAACTATTCTTTCTATGTATTATTTAAGATTTGCAACTGTTGTCCTCATCTTTTATTGTTATATACACAATATTTCAGTTTATGGTCCTTGCCTTTTTTCAGGCGTTCTTGTCAAACTATTGTCCTCATCTTTATTGTTATATAACAATGTTTCAGTTGATTTGCCTTTAGCCTTCTTCAGGCTTTCTTTGTCAAACTTGGACCTTCATGTCGTAATCAGGAAAGCTCCCAGTACAACATGAAAGCTTCCGAGTGATAGTACAGGTTAGCGTCGCACAATTGGTTCAAATAGATCTGTTAAAAATTATTTCATATCATAATAGGAATACTTTCTATGTTAACGTAAATTATTTGTATGAAGATAGTTAAAGGTGCTCGAAAGTGTTGTCACTCCTACAATCTTTTTTAATTTTATTTAGAGGGGAAAATAATTACTTTATTCATATTATTAAGCAAAAAATAATTAAAAATGTGGGCACTCTCACTCAGATGCAAAAACAATCTTTTCTGTCTAGCACAATGAAAATGAGGATAGACTCTTGCTGTCTGCAGATACCACATTAGGCCACTCTCCAATGACTTATAATAATATTAGGGGGTAACAATACTTTCGGCCATCCTGTACATTGAAGTATTCCCTAACCAAGCATAAAATAACTCTTGCAGGTTGGACGTATCGATTAAAAATCAGTTGATTTACTTTACTTGCTGCAAATAAACTAGCTCTACCAAAACTTTTCTTGGGCTGTAAAATACTATTCAAGATATGCAGAAAGAAAAGAAAAACAAAAAATCTTAAAGTTTTATTTGTTGGTGAAGTTATTGCTGAATAATATTCCATTTTTCTCCTTTGCCCTCTCTTTCTCTCTCTCTCATCTCATCTTGTGCTTTGTTCATCTTTTCTTGTTCTCTTAGTTCTTTATTCTTTTGGTCCCTGCCATCTTTTCCTTTCTCTCCTCACCATCAATTTTTCTTCTGTTCTATCTGAGAACCACTACAAAAGCTATTGACATTTTTTTGCTACGTTACTTAGCGTTACTACCACAGTTATTTCTCATTGTTGGAGAAACTTTTCATTGTCTGGCACTAAGCCTACCTTGACCTTGCCACGCACAATAACATCTTCATGATTTCATCTAACATATTCTGCGGTTGTATTTGCACAAACACTAATTCTTCTTTTTTTTAAATGAAAAAAAAAAAACACTTGATGTTGTGAATAAACTTTTGCAAATCTCCATGTGCTGTTAATTTTTTTTTTTTTTTTGTCAAATCCACTTTTAACAGGACACTTGTTGCTTGTAATATGTTGTTTTTTGTGCAAACCTCTTTCCATGTTTATTGTTTTTGTTTTTTTTGTTGTTTATTTATATATATATTCAATACTTTTTGGTAGACACAAAAACAATGATTCCTTTTTTTTTGTCATACAAAATATAAAAAAAAATCATAATATCGATGTATGACTTCTATCTTAAAAAATATCATCAAGGTGCATATGTATCAGAAAAGGTCTTTTGAATAATATATATATATATAATATATCTATATAATATATATAAATAAGGTAAGTAGCTGGACATGAGTCAACCACACAGTTACTATAGTTTTTTCCCATATGCAATCTTACTTGTGAGAACCTCTCAGTAATCTGGTTTGACCTCCATGTCCATACTACCTTAACTTAAAATATACATGCTCTATCTGATATTGAGCTCTGTCTACTTACCAAATATAGCACCCATATTATCTACAATATATATATATATATATATTATATTATAATTATTTATAGATATATATATATATATATATTATAGTAGAAGGACAAGGTATTCAGAGGATGATTTTATCATAGAAGTATTAGGGCAACATTTTATATTATCAAACCATCATCATATTATATAATGTTGGACACAAATAAGATCCAATAGTTTTGATACAGAACACTACTAACAGCTATAGAAGCCTAAGTTTTTTCTCATTTATCTTTCTTGTATTTAAATTGAATATTATTCAGAAGTTACAACTTCACTATTGACAATAACCTGAAGTTGGTTTGATATAAAAATGAAACATTGATTAATACTACCTCGAAATATTATAAAATCATCCTCTGAATACCATGTTTTTCATATTTTATATATTTACAATTCCATTTGATTTATTCCATTTCCCTGATTATAATATAATATATATATATATATAATATATATATATATATATAAAGAAATAACAAAGACTTAGAGGATTAAGCATTATAGTATATGTCAATCCTCAAGTTTTTGTTATTTCTTTACTTATATATTTGCTCTGTGACTCTACATTAAGAGCACACATTGAGCTCTCAAACTGCGACAGGTTTTTTTAAATAAAACTCTTCTGTCGTAAAGAAATTTCTTCCTTGGACTTTTGGATATATATATATATATATATATATATATATATATATATTATATATAAACCTTATGAAAGGTGGAGGTATTATCATGATGGACTATACACAATATAACAAACAACTTAAAGAACACACATTAAAAATTTCACTACAAACTATAAACTAAAAATACAGACCTTTTTCAACAAATCATTAAAAAATTAATTTATAAAAGAAGACTCCCCTGTCACGTAGACAGAGTTACACTATTAGCTGTCAAAGCTAGGAAGTGAAAGAGAATTTTGACTCTGGTGCTTCTGATTTTATGCTCTGTTTGCATACCACCTAGCTCCTAACGGAGAAACAGGATAAGTAAGAAATATAATTCCTAGAAATGCTATTTAAAATTACTAAAAAATTGTTGAAGTGCTTCTTCATTTATCCTATTCATTAAGTGAATTTTGATTTGAATTTAATGTAACTGAACGAGTAAGAACAATTTACTGATTTTACAGTTCATTATTAAACAAGTGTGATTCTTTATGAAATGAAATTAGTCTTGTGTGCAAATACAGCTTATTATCATTTATATTTTTTTTTACATTTCTTGAAAGGTTTTGGTCATGAGTCATTCTTTCCATCGACTCACATTGTTCTGTCTTTCATTTTCTCTCTCTCTCTCTCTCTCTCTCTCTCTCTCTCTCTCTCTCTCTCTCTCTCTCTCTCTCTCTCTCTATCCAAATCATTTTATTATTCAAACTCTCATATCTGTTCCCCTCCCACTCCCCTTTCACTTTATTCAGGTTTTTTGGCAATCTTTTTTTTTTTCTTTTTTTTTTTGCCTCAGTCAACAAACAAACAAAAGCAAAGTAAAAGTGAACAGATATTTTAATTCTAACTAATCACCAAGTGTTAATTTCTTAAGCAAGATATTTGATTGGGACACAGGTTTTAAATAGACCCCCTCCCTCCAAAAAAAAACAGTACACTTCTTCCCATTAATTTTTCCCAATTATTATATACAAAGTAATTTTAAAAAGTATGAAACCATCTTTTTGACAGCATCTATTTAAACTGTTTTAAGTTCTTTGTCTTCCTGAAATATCGTAGTTGCAAACAGCCCAATCTGCAAAGATAGATTTCTAAGAGATTTTCTAGATGAGTGAGTTAAATGCTGGGATAAACATTGTCTCAAAAAAGATACAACTGTCTGATTGACAATTTCTATTTAAAGTATTTCAACTACTTTGTAGTCCTGAAAACATCAATTGTCAACAGCCCAATCTGTAAATTCTAGATGTGTATATATATCATACGTGTACAGCAAAAAAAAAAAAAAAATTAAAGAAACAACTACACAAACAAAATGTAAATATAAATGTACAATGAATGCAATTCCTTAACCTCCAAGTATAAAATAATACGATTCTGGTCGCCATTTTAGGTGTTTAGGTCTCCTATTGGTAAATCCAATGGTAGAAAAGGGTGTAGTCTCAGTTGTGAAAAGTCTGTTGTATTCCTTGAAATCCTAGGTAGAACAAGAGTTTACTCTTTGTAGCAGAGAATCTATTTGTAGTCCTTGAAATCTCATTAACAACTGAGACAATTGCAATAATTCTTAAATGCTCTAACGCTTTTCTGGGTTTGTTTTTTGATTGGCCCATTTTATCATAAGTGCCTGCTTCTGCAATTTGGGAAAGTCTATAAATAAAAGTGGTGATTTTTTGTACATCTTATACCATGATAGTCCAACAAATAACCCTTGTTGGGTTGCCTTGTCGTTAATCAATCAACCATTTAGAAATTGATCAAATAGAGAACATTGGGGGTGGGGGGGTAATACGAGTAAGATTTGATCCAGCAATTTCTTTTTTTTACTGAAATCAAATGAGGTTTTAATATACCATAAAACAAGACTGTGTGAAATTTAACAACTGAAAGATGTTAGAAATTAAAATATCTGGTCATTTTTTACAGAGCTTATGCCATTTTTCTTTGTGTTGTCATTGTGTTAATTGTCATGTTGGTGTTGTTGTCCAAAGTATATCACAAGAAAACGCCAAGAATCTGTAAATGATATTCTCATTGTTAAAAGTATAAATGATGTTTATTGCTGATGAAAATACATATCCAAAAGTGGTGACTATGTAAAAGAAAAAAAAATTGTAGCAGAAAAGTTTCTCTATTCAACAGTGTTATAGTGAATTCTGTATGTCTGTTGTAATTTCCATTGAAATAAATAGGAGGCTTTACATTTAGTGCAGAGGTTCCTAACTTTTTTTTTCAAACTTGATGAGGGTAATACTTTGGACAACAGTTTTGCATGTTTTGATCAAAGAATTGAATAAGCATAAAAGATCTTTTTGATGATCCTATGATGTGTATTGGGTGTGTGTGCTCCTGAATTTCATTTTTATTATATATGAACATGAATGAAAGGCATGTAAAATATCTTTTCAATTGTTCCATCATCAGTTCTATCCACTTTCAATCATTCAACTGTCTCTGCCCAATTTCTTTTCATATTGGGGAAGGGGTGTCCCTGTGGCGTAGTGGTTAATGTACTGGACTGCAACATCGTAGTAAGCGAGTTCAAAACTCCAGTCATGCTATTATGTTCACTTTCAGACTAATACTCTTGGGAAAGGTATGAACCCCCATCATCTCTCTCAATTACTGTTCTTTTACAGGCATTAAATAACCCATGAAGGTTGATATGCCATTAAACAATGAAATCAAACCATCTTTCCATATTTTTTCAACTTTGCATTATCTAACGAGAAAAAAAAGCACAAAAATAAATTACGTTGTCAGCAACATTTTTTTTTCTTTTCTCTTTTTTTTCTTTTTTTTCTTCTTAATTTTGTATAAAAAAGAATGTGCATATTTTATACATAATTCTGAATACAAAAATTCAAAACCCAAATTTATTTTTGATATAACATTTATATTATTGTCTCATTCAAAAAGATCATGCAATAATTATTGCTCCCTAGCTTGGTCAAAACTGATATCCCAATTTTGCTTTCTGTTAACTAAGTGTGTTAAACTGTTATATATGTATCCTTTATTTATTTGATTTTGTAGTCACCAATACTTATATATATGTAATAAATGTTCTAACAATGAACTGAACACTAATTGTTCCCTCCATGACCCCCATCAACATATTCATATCTGATTGTTACCACAACAAAACCAAACCTCCTGGTTGTTTAAATCATAGCACCTTTCCTCCACCGTGTGTCACTCACAACAATTTCAATTTGATTCACCAAATCAAGCACACACTGATATCACTCAACTGCCACACTTTTATACACCTTAGTCCTCTGCTGAATAAAAATGACAGGAGGTGACAGTATAGTATCAGTGAGAGTAGCCTTCATTCAAGTACCCAACTAATATTTTAATATTGAACAATATAAGCTGCCTAATATTTATTTTGTGTTTTTTTGTTTTTCTTTTCCCCTTGTTGTTCATATTAAAATGAAAGACATATCAGATGAGTAATTACGAGTTAATTTAGTGTAAATATCAACACACAAGTTAAACTTCAGACTTAGAAAAATCAAGTTTTATATCTAATTATATTAAACCTTGTGTATATGCCAAATTGGGCACCTCAGGAAACTAGATTACCAGACCATTGTTAGTGAGTTTGATTCTCATTGGGGTGACCCATATTTTCAGCCTATTTCCACAATTAAGCAAAAGCTTAGTAATATTTAGGGCACCTTATGTGGTGTAATGGTTAGAAAGCTAGATTAGCAAACTATTATTAGTAAATTCAATTCTCATTAGGTACCACAACTAAGCTAAACTTAGTAAATAACCACCCTATGTATAAATCAACTACTCATTTTGAAAGTTTAACATGTTAACATGTCAGCACAAACAATATTTTTTAAAACACTTTGCTTAACTTTATTTTTCATCAATCATTATTATTATTATTATTATTATTATTATTATTATTATTATTATTCTCCCTCAGTATTTTAATACTGATATGAATTCTTCAAACTTTGTTCTCTTTTGTGCCATACAACTATTTTGGATAAACATGCTGAAGTTCTGGCTGAAATAAAACTGAAATCTAGAAGATTGGAATCTTACAGAATAAGAACATATTCTATTTTAAGCTATTTTTCACACAGAAACCAAGGGTTGAGAGGCCCACAGGTAGGGCAGGGACACAGAGTTATAACTGTTAACCCTTTTGATTCAGTGCATTTGACAACAAATTTAATGCACTTTTTCACCATCAAAACTTACAAATAAAAAAAATTATTGGCATTATAATATAATTTAGTATAGTACATTCTGAAAACCAATTAAAATGTTAAAAGGAAAAAAAAATGAATCCTGTGCAAATGTGTTTATAAGAAAAAATTTTATTCCCTGATACTTCTAAAAATGACCATTTTACCAAAGTTTTAGAAGTAATAAAGTATTTAATCATTTTGTATTTTTAGGACTGGGGCCAGTTTAGCTCAGTCAGTAGAGCATCTGCCTAGGAGCCACAAGGTTCCAGGTTTGATACTGGTTCAAGCCAACTCAGCACATGGGTAGCACAGACTGTGGCACTCCACCTCAGACACAAAAACAATCTCCCTGGTTTAGCACCAGTGAATAGGGGATAGACTTCCATGCTATCCGGCTGATACCAACAATAGGCCACTCCATCAACTTTACCTACTTTAGGCGCTTTCAGTGCTATATCACACAAATTCCAAAATTTTAAAGTAATGTGGACTAAATTTGCACCTGGCCCTCATACATTAAATATATATGGGTGATTCAAGTTTCTCTCTACACCAAAAGGGTTTATACAGAAAACTGTTAAGAATTTGAATTCAAAGAATAAGTTAAATTATAAATTTAAAAAAAAACTTTAAACTAAATTGTCTGGAGAATCCCCATGGCATTATGGTTAACATGCTAGATTACAACATCCTAGTAAGCAGGTTTGATCTCCAGTCCCACTATTATGTTCACTTTTGAACTAATACCCTTGGGGAAGGTATGAACACCCTCATCCCAACAGCTATAGGGTAAATAGTACCACTCCTGTTCTTCTACAAGGATGACTTTGGAATTAAATAAAACCATGAAAGTTGATACAGCATTAAACAAAGAAACCAAACCAAACCAAACCTAAAATATCTTAGACACAATTCCTATCCTTAACCCTCCACCTACAAAAAAAAAGCAATGAAAATCATAATCTCTAGCAGACTTCTTTTGTCTTGGCACCCCTGCAATATCATGCCTAACTTCCCATAATTCCTAATTTTAACTTCCTATAATCCACTAACAACTTTACTGATTGGCACATTTTCCATTAAGATCCAAATAAGGAATTCTTTAAAAGAACACCTTCTGTTATTGAATGGATAGGCATAGCATATCATTTTTAGCAAGTAGTGTAGAGTAGATGGAAAATAATGATAAAACAGTGGAAAATCAGTGAGAGTATGATTGACAAAGTGTCACTTCAGTATCTTCTGTAATGGGGCCTCTCATTGGCTTAGAGAATTATGTGACCAGATGACATTGGGAAAGTAGAGTTAGAATTTAGTTGAGTGTAGCAATTTGTTAGGGCAAGACATCACTTTCTGTCTCTGCTGCTCCACTGCACTCATATGTGCATTGACAATATATTGGGGGAATAAAAGTGTATACATATAACAATATGTTTGCGTGTTGTTCCTGAAAATAACAGAGCAAGATGGAACCCAGAGAGACAACTCCATGACAGAAAGAGAAAGCAGATAGCCGGCCCGAGAGAAGTAGAAACCACGATATAAAGAACAGTTACCCCATAGAGGCAACTATCAAAAGGGCTTATACAACACTTCAATCAGTGACTGTTAGAGGACAAGTAAGGAGCTTAAATGTCAGAGCTAGAGAAAGCTAAGAAAACTAACAATTTGGAATCTCCAATTGATTGTTTGAAGGAAGTCACATGATCAGAAATAGGAATAGGATATATATATATACATATATATATATATGGATATATATATATATATATATATATTTAGTTAGTTAGTTAGTTAGTTAGGGGTTTTGAGAACAGACTATTTGACATATGTTTTAACATTTAGAAGTTAGAGGACAAGTAAGGAGCTTAAATGTCAGAGCTAGAGAAAGTTAAGAAAACTAACAATTTGGAATCTCAAATTGATTGTTTGAAGGAAGTCACATGATCAGAAATAGGAAAAGGATATATATATATATATACATATATATATATATATATATATATATATATATATTTAGTTAGTTAGTTAGTTAGTTGGGGGTTTTGAGAACAGACTATTTGACATATGTTTTAACATTTAGAATCTCCTTTTGAGAGTTTTTTAGCAGAAATGAAAATACAAAGAATTTTTCCACAGAAAAGATCAAATTGAATCAAGTAATTTATGTGAGGACTAGAAATGCATTTTTTTTTCTCAATTTCTTTTGTCGTGTGGACAGGAAATGATCAATAACTTTAGAGTCATTCTGGGGGGTTGAAGGGGAAAAGACACCCCTCACCATGTTACTGCAGAAGATCTTATAAAACAATGTAAAATTTAATAAATATTTGAAACTAAAATGTTTTCTTTAAGAAACATGATCTTCTGTTATAATATTATAAGTAATTATTCAATAATACTCCTCAAAATTTTGATTTCTATCTGGAAAATTTATTCAATTTTCCCCTTCTCAAAATTTTGACACAAATCAAAATTCTGGCAAATCTATTCAATATGCCACTTCTCAAAATTTTGATTTCTGTCAAAATTCTAGCAATTCCCTTTAAAATTCTGGCACAAGTCAAAATTCTGGCAACTTGATTTGCAAAATTTTGACTTGTGTCAAAATTCTCAAAATTTTGGGAATTTCTACCAAAATATTTTGTGAGATGGATACTAAACTTACACGCTTTACTGAAATGAATTTTGATATTCATTGTATCTTTGATCCATAAAAACCAACTTTGCCTAAAAATGATAAAGATTAATGCTTGAAACACAGCCTATTTCAACTTCTCTCCCGAATGTTCCTTTCTCCTTTAAAATATCTAATAATTCCTTGTGAGTATAAAACATCGACTTCAAAAATCCTGTTAGATGTCTCAACAAATTTTATATCATCCTATCTCAATCTGTCCACAGTCAATTACTGCTGCTTCTTACTCTCAGCAGCCTTCCTTCTCTTGCATGTACTCTCTCTCTCTCTCTCACCCTGCTTGTCTCTTTCCCAACTCTCCCTAAACACTGTCCTTGTCTGCCCGCTCTAAACTCTAACCCTGCATGTATACTTGCACGAAAATGTCACACACTCGCATGCATATGGGTAAATAACTCTTGTTTTCCTGCATCTGATCGTACACAAACAAACACATTTTCACAACCGTGCCAGAAAAAAAAAGACATATTAGATTCTTTTTTAATTTTTATTTTATTTCTCCCACCTTTAAAAATTTAGTAATATTTTTATATTCATTCCTACCAAAGAATACTATTTCCTCTATCCCATAAATGTTGTAGTGTATGTATATAAATTTCATATACTAAATGTCACAACTATTATGGGACAAAAGTAATTATTCTTTTCTTTCTTTTTTTTTACATGTTGGGAAATAAAAGCTAAGATTTTATCAGAAATACATTTCTTGCTCAATTACAAATTAAGCTAATACAACTTGTGATATATATATATATATATATATATATATATATATAAAAGCACATGTATGCACAAGTACTCATATTTGTAAATAATACATTTGCACTATATATATATATATATATATATATATATATAGGAAAATGACTCATTGAAGAAAGAAGAGGAAAAGAAGCCATACAGACAATATGTCGGGGGAAAAAAAGAAACTGAATTAATCATAATAACAACAAATATTGAAAAGTGCTCAATACGTATGTAGAGCCAGTGTAGAGAACTGAATCAGTAACAGAGGCTAACTACACAAAAAGATAGTTAGGAAAAAAAACATGTAATAAAATATCCATATTCATACATGCAGTGATGCATTATATAAAGATTTATATTAAATAGAGTTTCAATTTTATTTTTAAAACCAAATGACTTATTTTTGTGTTTCCTCTTATTTAAATACTATAAATAATAAAGTAATGTATGCATGATTAGGCTGTAGCATCTGTGCACCCTGCTTAAGATCAAAATATTGCTGCACATCACTTCTCCCAAGGATCAGAACAGTTTCTTGGTCTTTTGACTGAGATCTAAGTGTAATATCTGTTCCTCCTTCACTTCCTCTTGAGGATATATTTAAAATTATTGTAAGAAATTTTTAGAATATGTATAATTAATTTTTTAAAATAATAATTTCATCATAAATACTTATACAACTTCAAATTGATAAAAATTGGATCAAAGATGAATAATAATTAAAAAAAAAAAAAAACAAATATTGAAAGTGTTTGGTGTAATGCCAGAGGCATAGGGCACCCAGTGAGAATCAAACTCACTATACATTTTTATTTGTTGTACGATTATTAATCTCTGGTTCAAATTTTGTCAATTTGAAAATTCATAAGTATTTTAAGATATTTTTAAGCAATATGTATTTCATATATAATGCTCTTTATGTGTGTGTGTGTGTGTGTGTATATATATAATATATATATATATATATATATATATGTATAGGAAAATGTTATAGATAAGTCATATATACAATAAATGTTTTACATAAGTCATATATATATATATATATATATATATATATATATATATATAAGTTTTGGTATATATTTAATTGCATGGATGCTTATCTGCTACTACTGGTTTCATGAAATACACAAGCATGAAACCAAATGGTAGCAGATAAGCGTCTATGCAATTAAATATATACCTAAAATAATATATGTTTATTTATCATTATTATTGCTCTATCACAGATATTGAGCACTCTCCTAATAATAATACTGTATATTTTGGCTTACTACTGTCTCATCAAGTGAGATAGTTTTAACCATACACTGTGGTAATATATATATATATATATATATATATAGTGATCAATATTGGTGATAGAGCATATATATCTACCAAGTTAGGATAGTGCAGACACAGTCAACAGCACTTGGTAACTCTCAGTTTCTTGGTCCGATGATCTCATAGGCAAGAAACTAAGTCACCAAGCCCCCTTGACTCTGTGTCTACACTCACTATCCAAACTTATATGTAATATATTTTAATGTTAATAATGAACCTATGTTCAAATGTTACACACATTTCCATTTTGATTATGAGGGAAGATAAAAAAAGAAAAGAAAAAGAACATGCTACACATCAGATGAAGCCGTTTGTGTGTTTCACTTCCCACTAACACCCTTGGGAAAGGCATGAATCCATTTCTTCTCCCCCTAACTATGGGTAAAACAGTAGAGCAGACTTGACTCTTTAACCTTGGTGTGGCAACCAATCTAGGAGAAGAACAAATGAATTCAAACCTGCTGAACTCTGCTTAAAAACTGACCTTGTCGCATTCTACCTGTGGCAGAGGGCTCGGTATATACATTTGTTTTCATCTATGATAGTTTGTTGTTTTTTAGGAGGGGGGTGTATTTTAAAAAATTAAGGTATATTTAATATTTATTGTATTTTTAATAGTAATATAAGTATTTTTAATAGTAATAAGATAAGCAATAACCATTCATTTTAAAAAAAATCTTTAACCCAATGAAAAAGTGGAAGACCGACAAGACCAAACATTTTTTGCACTGGTCATCGCATGAGCTTCAGTTTGTGTGCAGCTCTCCATATTAAAAACACCTTGTCTTAATCCAGCCTGGTGGGAGGTCAGGAAAAATAACTACTTATCTAGATAATTTCCAATGATCCAAACATTACAAATTCTTTACTTTAGAGTTTTCCTGCAGGTCTGTCCTTTCATTTCCCTCGGTTCTTTTTATATGACTCCATTGCAGGAAAGCAGCCTAAAGGAAATTGTTTGTTTAATATCCTGTGAAACTTGCCTTGTTGCGGAAAACAATTTGTCTCAAGCCTGGTTTTGCTATTGTGTGGGGTTTTGCTCGTGCAGTGTGTTTGCTTTGTATAAAACATTACATTATCAAAATCAATTGTATGACTCTTTTATATTCAGTATTTTGGAGGTTTTTTTCTTAAACTTATATCTTAACTATCATTTATTTTATACTAAGATATTTCTATAAAATAATTTTCACAAATTACTTATGAGAAATTGCAAATACAGTGGTACCTTCACTTACTAGTTTTCCGGGTTACCAGCTATCACTCGGTCAATTTTTGTTTTGTGTTTAGAGTTAAAATTTGAGTTACAAGTGAGCTTCAGATATGCTTATGTTAATAAGTTCACTAAAAACATTTAAGTTTCCAAATTTATTATGCCAAAGGAAAATATTATTTATAAAAAGAATAAACATTAAAACATATTACAGCACATAATTTATTACTATTTAATATTTTTATGCAAGATTGTTATTTTTCTTATTTAAAAAAATGTAACAAAAACAAAAAAATATTGTGTTTGATAGATTAATGGCATCTCACTTTATTTCAATGGGAAAAATTGATTTGATATACAAAGAAAATTGAGTTATGAGTCGAACAAATTAAACATGTAAGTTAAGGTACTACTATAATTCACAGTGAAAAGAAAGATATATCCAATTTTAATCAAATTAAAGGGGAAAAAAAGTTTTTTTCAATAAATTAAAATTTGTTTGTATTTATTATTTTCAATCAGTTATACAATGATTTGATAATGTATATTAGCGTGTTTAATGTTGATCTGTTTTTTTAGTATTCATTATGTTTCTTGTTTATGTTTTATGTTATTCTATTTTTTAATTGTTTTGTTTATTGTGTTGTTTTTATTTTATTCATTCCAAAATCTACTTTTAAAATTTCTATACATCAATCAATATATTCTTTTTTTTTCCTCCACTGATCATTATTATTAAGTTTGCAAATGTTTCAAAATAAATTTATTTTATTTCAGATTTTCAAACCAGTGATTAACAGATTCTATTTATGTGATTATGTATAAGGAAAAAAATATATATATATAATTATTTAACTTTTAAAATATTCACCAAATTAATAAGCATATTTTTTGTTTATGATTTATAACTTACTCTATTTTGTTTATGAATTACATTGATAAAAATTCTGCTTTTTTCTACTTTATTGTATAAATGAACAGTGATTTTAAACATTTTGATATTGGCATAAAATGTACACAATTTGCATGAATACATTACTATTTTTAATATTGTTATTATGATCTATGCCTTTGATACTGATTAAGTATATATATATATATATATATATATATATATATATATATATATACCTTACTATTTTAATACAGCTATCATTAATTTTTCTCTTTGATATAGGTATAATATATATATATATTTGATAATGTATACCACCTTCAACTTTCATATATAATTATCCGGTCACTGTGTTTCAACGTATCACTTCTCTTCAGTGAGGCTAGACATTTGCTGGCTACCTCCAGCCAGGATGGAAACCCGATTGATTTATCATCAGTCAGGCTGCTTACCGCTCGACTATCATCAGCACCTACAGACTGTAAAGAGAATTTTAACTGATAAATACATACATCTGTATATATGTCAAGGCTGCCAGAGAGTGCTCTATCCATATTATAGGAGAGTGTTACCTTTTTAAGCTTATTCGGCGGTCATCAGCAAAACTCCTCTCCAAAGTGCTCTACCCACCAGGGGTGGGGGTGTATAAATATCATTCTATATATCATTATCTTAATAGTTCTCATAGTGATCTCTCTTTTTGATATTGGTATGAAATAAAGTGTTTTCCTGAATTATTCAAAATATTTTGGAACAGTTTTACATTATTTAGATTAAACTTCCTTGAAAAGAAAAATTTTGTTTAAAACTAAAAGTTTGTAATGTTAAAATTCTCTTTTTCCAGGCTACAATTTATAATTATACTTCCATAAAGTTTAACTACTTTTACTTTGACTAACTAATCTGTTGGTTATATTTTGTCTCTCAAGCTCAAAAATTCTTTACAGGTTATTTATAGATATAGAATATTGTAAAAAAATAAATTTATTATAAGATTAGTAGAGAATAGTCTCTTCCAGGTGAAAAGTAGTGAATTTATTTTGAATACTAAGATGAGATATGATTGTTTATAAAAAAAACAAAAAAACAGTTGAACAACGGTAAAATGATTTCAATTTAACGAACATCCAGGTAACTGAGAATAGATTTGGAGTAATTAGTTAAAAATTATATTAAAATGTTATTGTTACTTAATATTATTGTCATGTATGCATACATACATACATACATATATATATATATAATATATATATATATATATGTGTGTGTGTGTGTAAATAAACTTTGATTCTTCTCCAAATTTTTAATGATTTGCAATTGTGTTTTTAGACTCATCTCCAGGAGATCGGGTAGGTTTGAACCTGCGTCTGCCATTATACCTGGGTGGTGTTGATCCTAGGTTCACTGTGGCTTCTGGAGTGGGATCCACTCAAGGATTCATTGGCTGTATTGGTGAGGTAAGTTTTTTTGTTTTTTTTTTCATTCGTGTAATAAAACAATTATAAAACATTAAATGCCAATTCAATTTCCATGATGAATGAGCGATGTGTATTTGTAATAAACCTACGTGCAGGTTTTCCCTACTTTCCAAACTGAAACATTCCTAGGAAACATTTCATAAGCTTGAAATGGCATAATGTAAAATGTACAATTAGAAAATTATTTAGGAAAAATTTCTGAGCATTTCCAAACTAAAACTTTTATATAACTGAACACGTTGCCTACATTTGCTCAAATGGCAGTTTCTCTTCATTGATATTGAAAACATGTTTAGATAGAATCTTTTATGGTGTTTAACTTTCTTTTTTTTTTTTCTTCTCCCCAATGTTTCTTTTAGATCGAAATAAATGACCGACCAATCCACTTGATCAAAGATGCTGTAGAAAGTTCCGATATCAATGATTGCGGAGAAAAACGCCTGTGTGATCGTATGCCTTGCAAGAATGGTGGTCTCTGCGAAGATGTTTCCAGCACTGAGTTCCTCTGTATTTGTGAACCAAACTTTTCAGGTGAGATTTTACTAGCATGCAAATGTTACATTTGAAAGCACTATTGTGTTTATTAATTTATATTAAGGAACTGTCTTCTTTTTTTAATTTCTTTTATTTCCTTTTTTTTTTTTTGCTATTTATTTATTTTTTACTATTCAATTTGTACTAAATTACAAAATGATACTTTTTGAAAAAGCATTCAATTTAAATGTTGCCTATAAAATCTGTGATATTTAAAACATACCAGTTCTTAAGAAAAGAGTTGAGAATGCTTTTTGTACTTAATTTCTTTTATTTCATTTCTGTTGCCTTTTTTTTTTTTTTTTTTTTTTTAAATCAAAACTCTTAAGGAAATGCTTTATCTTGGATCATATTCTCTAGAATTATCTTACTATTCTCTTTATCTCATTTCAATGAATTTTTTGTTTCAATGAAATCTAACAGAATTGAAAATCATCTGCAAAATAAATGGAATCTCATAATAAAACAACAACAACAAATCTTTTTCTAACATTTTAATTTTAAGATGCCAACATTTTATTCTGACTGTATTTATTTATTTTAAAGGCAAACGTTGTGAATCAAAGGTTGACATCTGTACAAACAATCCTTGCCAAAATGCTGGTCTTTGCACTGTGACAAATGCTGGTTATAGATGTGACTGTCAACTTGGATACATTGGACTTAACTGTGAAAACTGTAAGTAAAACAACAACCAATTTACATTATTTTCAGATTTTCTTTCTATATTTGTTACATAATTAACCAGTAGCCTATTAATTATGTATGATAAGTGTAGTTTAATTCAAACTAACAGTTGTGGAAAAACAATAAAGAAAGCTTAAGAATCCCAAACTCCAGGATTGAGGGTCCAGATTCAGCTCAGAATGTTTTTGATTTGCTGTGTAATAAGTAATTGAGAGTTACTTCCCCTGTTTTATTATTACCTCCCCTTTGTGTAAATCTTTAACTTTCTGAAAGTATATAAACTACAATTTATTCTACTTTGAATCAGTATGGAACAATTAATGCGCCCACAGCGATTCAAAGTGAACCAGAAACTCTAGATGCTGAAAAACGCTGGACTCATTGGCTAGTGACAAGTGTGTGTGTTCATTTATTATTACACTTTGATTCCAAAATGGTATGACATGTCGGGTTACAGCCTCTAGGAGTAAAGTTGAAAAAAATCTGATACATTGACATTTGCATTTATTCCTAATGCACACAATAATTCATGTATATATCTGTAAGCGATAGTTAGATAAGGACTCAAATCTGCCATGTGCATGACTCGCATATTACAAATAGCCACTTCCATGCAAGACAACTTATTCTTTTTGCTTCAGGTAAGCAAAAATCATCACATCTGCACCCCCCACCCCTTAAAAAAAATAAGTGATGAATTGAACCTAAAGTAAGTAATTTGCAAAAGGATTGAATTATGCTTTTAAAAATTTTTTTTTGTTTCAGCAATTATCCTTCACGAGATGTTCCAGTTGGCAGGAAATGGTTTTGTGGTATTTAGCCATGAAATGTTACCTCATCAAACAATCAAACAAACACAGAACATCAGTTTTACAATCACAACAGCCGAATCAAAGGGATTGCTTTCTGGCAAGCAGTTGACCATGGACAATCTGTTCGCAAAAATGATTATCTTTCCATTTACCTAAAGGATGGATTTGTTGTATTCAGGTGAGTCACACATCTTTTTCTTATTCTTCTTTTATTCTACCTTCTCACTTTGATTTTTTTATCAATTATTGATCTTATAGATTTCTTGTAAATATAATTAATACTTTGAAGATTAGATTTTTTAATCATTCTTTCAAGCTATTCAAATCATCTTTTTTAAAATTAAATACCATTTATTTATTTATAAATATTTGGTTTGATATTTACAACCCTTGATTTCTGGTCACAAAATCATTAATTTATGGAATTCATTTTGAAATTCAAGGGTTGTTTCTACTCCATCCCATTATGTTTGAATTTCAATCTTACAAAATTATTACACATATAATGACATGAAGAAAAATGAAGAATAATGGATGAGTTTGATTTAGACTTCTGCAAACCAATGACTCTTCATAGTTTAGTTGGGTGTAACATCTGCTACAATTAACTCTGCTTCCCCAAGGAAAAAAGTTAATTGTTTAAAATGTATTAAAAATAAATTACATATGTAATATCAAACTTACATAGTGTATTTTTTTGTTATTGATTTCTAAGACTTTTTATTTCTTTAAAGATTTTTTGGTCTAATTTAATTGTTTAAAATGTATTAAAAATAAATTACATATGTAATATATTTTGCATATTACATATGTAATTTATTTTTAATATATTTTAAACAATTAAATTTGGCCAAAAATTATTAAAAGAAAAATAAATAAGTCAATGAGATTGATGTCCCTTTCTTTGTTTAGTTTGGGAAGAAACAGGAAGTAAATGGTCTGCCATTATTGAATCTCCGTAATTGATACCCATTTTTTGCCAAATTGTTCAAATCACTAGGACTGCATGTTTTAATGCGAAAATATCATAAAATGTCTATTTAGTAACAATTAAGTTCATTTAAATAATGTACAAGTACAATTTTATGGTAGGAATTTAGTCACTTAAAGTTTAATATTACCAAAGAGACATGAGTTTGAATTCAACAAGTGCATATCACATATCATTTCATGTAACTGTTGTATCATATGCAAATAAAATTGACTATAAAAGTAATCTGCCTCAGTAGCAAGGCAAATGGTTAATAACTCTACCTACAGATAAACATGTTCCCGAGATTGATTGACTTCATATCAGTAACTTAAAAAATTTAGTTAAAAGAAAATTCATGACAATTTTTTTCTAAAAATCAGGTTTCCAAAATTCAACCAATATGCAACTAACAATCAATTGGAATAAATCAGTTTAATAATAATAATACTTATGTATATCTCATTTTATGTTCTAAGTGAATTCTTAATTTTATCAAAAAGTTAAAACTGCTTTCTCAAATATCAAGTCTTGTATTGTTTAATATTTGATTGTTAGTTTTTGTATTCATTTTTTTTATAGAAGATTTAATTTTATTGTTATTTTTTCTTCAGTTATGAACTTGGAAGTGGTCCTGCTGAAATTACAACAAATTTCACTGTCAATGACAGTCTGCCTCACAATATACAAGCTATAAGGTACCTTTTTTTTTTCTTTTTTTTTTTAAAGAATTCTTTAGTGTTGCTCCTTGATTTAATGGGATGAGAAATTTATTGTGAAGATTCCAATCTGATCATTTTTGTTCAATTCATTTCTGCCTTTTTTTAATCTGGCAAACCAATTTTTTCCTTCTTCTTTTAATGTCAATCTGATATAACCCTATTTTTGTATAGAATACAAGTTTACACTTAATTCAAGATATAATAGATAATTTTCATTGCCAACTAAGGCAGTTGTTAATATATACTACAAGGCTAGAGTGAATTTAGAAAATGTAAAAAAAGTGTCTTATGGATATTGTGATAAAAACGTTAATGGTAAAAATAACTGTTGAGTTGAACTGACACCTTTTTATTATTTTGGCAATCAGTAATATATTCTTAAAAAAAAAAAACAAATATCATTAGATTATATTCTTAAAAAGAACAATTATTCTTTATTATATTTTTTTTAAACCCAAAAAAGCCCAGATTATATTCTAAACAAAGAAGAATATTGTTTATAAGTTATTTTTAATCATATTGTTGCTTGATTTTTATCTTTCATTTGACTTTGCTTTACCATCTATTTTTTTTTCTTTTCTTTTTCTAGGAATGGGCCTCAAGGTCGGTTAATAATAGATGGCCAACAATTCCGAGGACGATCTCAAGGTGTACTACAAATGTTAAATGTTAAAGGAAATATATTTGTTGGTAAGTGAAATACTTTTCTGACATTATCTAAAAATTATTGAAAATAGATACAAAAACTCTACTGCAATAATCCAACTACACAAGTAAGATGGGAGCATCCCCATGGCGTAGTGGTTAAATGTTGGACTGTGACAATATATTGTAAGAGAGTTAAAATTCCATTGTTTATCCCATATGATTATTCAAGGAAATATTTACAAAAACTTTTAATCTGTTAAAAACGTAGATTTAATTAAAACTTAATTAAGCATATAGTACATAGTATGTACATTTCATTATACATATATCAAATGAATAATACATAAATATATAAATAGATGAAAATAATCAAATTGAAATTGAATGAACGGCTAAATGACTATCACGGCTTTCCGCGTGGCGTTTAAAAAAAAGAACACCACGAGACGCGTGTTTATAACATAAAAAAATAACGACATAAAAAAAAAAACGCGTCCAATTCTGGAATTCGTCTCTGAAGATAAAGTTCTACTTTGAAATCGATAAGACAAAAAATAACATCTTTTTGTTTTTATTTTTATGTGCATTGTAATTGCTTTCAAATTATTAATATATTAATTATTTTTGATTGTTGTTTTGATATTTATTGTAATTAACTCTTGTCTTTCTTTCTTTTATTTCAGGTGGTGTTCCTGATCTAAGTGCAATGACTGGAGGACTTCATGATACTAATTTCTTTGGTTGTATGGATAAAATATTTATTAATAATAATGGTCCTCTAAAACTGTCACAGTCAGCAATAGGTGGACTTAATGTCAGGCATTGTGAAAACGCTCATGGAGGGCGAGGTTAACCATAGTCAATCCTAAATTCAAAAGAAAAAAAACTAAACACCATTAAACATAAAACAAACAAAAAAACATATTAAGGAACTAACGGCAATAACGCAATTCTAGTTCCGTCTACAGTGTACTTACTGTGAATGTGTAGTGTTTTTTTATAGTCGACTTCAGGGCCAGCTATATTATATACTGCTGATGTTGTCGCCATTGTTGCTGTTCCTGTTGCTGCTGCCCTTTTCCCCCCAAAATGCTGGTTATCATGATTTACCGGCTGAAGATATCTGCTCATTTTTCTCAAATTGTTTGTTTCACCTTTAAAAATTTTTTAAAAAACACAAAAAAAAAGTGCTTGAATTTGAGGAGCTTTGAAAATAAAGATTTTAAGAAAGAAAAAAAAAAAAGAAATGAACGCAGAAATTTTTGCTCATCCATATATTCATCTTCATTAAAGAAAAAATGAAAAAAGAAAAAGTTACGAATTAACCGGACAAGAAAATTAATATTTTTTTAATGTTTTAATAAATAAACAAATAAAATTGAATTGAGAAAAAGAAAAGAGAAATAAAACAAACGACAAAAAAACTAAAATATCTGATACAAACTTTTATAGAAAATTTATAGGTTTATTTCAAAATTTTCATTGTTTCATTTTTTTTTTTAAGACAGAATAATTAAACAAAAAAAAAAGAAATTTTTATCAATTTTTAAGCAAATCTAAATCTAAAGTATATTTTTTCAAATTTAATCTGACTACATTCAAAATTCTAAGAATATTTTAAATTGTTTTCTAGATAAACATAAATCTCAATTTTCTTCCCTAATTTCCACTGCATTTTTCTATTTCTTTTTTCTTTTCAATAACTTGGATAAGTGTTTTGTTACTTTGTTGAACCTTTTTCTCTGTTAATATAAGATATAAATAAATATTTCAATGAGTGTGTTTTGCACATCGTACCTATATACACACATGCACTTATAACAAAGTTATTTCCCATGCATACCTACAATATTTCAATGGTGCCTTTAAAAAAATGATCATCTTTATTTCATGGCTGTGTTCAATAAAATATATATTAAAAGGGAAAATAAAAACGCAATTTTTATGCAGAAAAATAAAGCCAGAAAGAGAAATCCCAATTGCTACATTTACAAATTGTTTTGTCTTTTTTTGTGTGTGAATTTACTTTGTGTTCATGAAAAGAGAATTGATTTGAAGCAAAATAAATAGAAAAGACACAAGTAATAATGAATTTCCAAATATGTAAAAGCTGCTGTGATTGGCTGTTTATTTTCCACCAATCAACATGCTGCTTTCTTACCAGAGTTCAGAAAGGAATTTTAATTTTCCTTGTAGATAATTGGATAGAGACTAAAACAACAGTGAATAAAAATGATTAAGTAAACCCTATCATTCGGGAAAAGGTTTTACTTATAGAAATAAATTTCATCGGTAAATAGGTAAAAAATAATTTATTATTATAATAATGAGATTTTTATACTTAATTTAAACAAAACAGATATGAAAATTATGAGATGTTTCTAGTTAGCTATAAGGAAAGAGTTCTTCACCATTGGTTAATCTTACAGACTATCATGACTGACACAGGGTCAGTCTTCAGGGGGTATTCTACACCTGTGGCCTTATGCTGTAATAAAGTTAATAAATACTGATATATATATATATGCATGTGTGTGTGCGTAAATTATTAAATTTAATTTTAATCTTTAAAATTATTTTAATTTTATAATTCAGTTTACACACACTAATACATATGTAGTTTATTGAAAATACTTATTAAAACTTATATTCAGGAATGTTACAGGTTGTCTATATAGACGCACAAAAAGTGTGTGTGTATATAAACTTAAAACAAATTCTTAACATTTTGAGGTTAGCCTTTTAGTTTTGGTGATGAGTGTAAATGTTTACATATATGTACTTGTATATTTATTATATTTATTCACTGTGCATATGTTTACATTTGCATATAAAAGTCTGTTATAATGATTGAAGTTTTAAATTATCACATAAGAAATGGTCATGAAATATTTTACTCATTTAGGCTTTTGCGTTTTCTTTAAATAATGTAAAATATTTTAAAATCTCTTTTCGTTTTCTGAATGAATTATATTTTATTTGGTAATGAAAAATATTTTAGAAATCACCTTTCCTTTTAAATAATAATAATGAAGTTTATTGCGTACAGTGAACCACAACTCATCAAAGTCTCATGTATAGTACATAGAATAATGTACTAATGTCAGGAACATGAATAGCTTACAGTAATAATATTTTTCTGAATAAAGGATATTTTATTTGGCAATGAAAAATTTTTTAATAAACCTAAAAAACAAAATAGTAACAAATGTATTTTTGTGATTCTCTGTTTTGAAACAACTTTCTGACAAAAGAAGAAAAAAAAGGAGTAATTTACGCACATTGAAAGAAAGAGAAAAAAAATATTAGATTGAATTATTTTTTCTGTTTCCCTTTAAAAAGAAAAATAAATTAAGAGAAAGATTTTAGCAACAACAGAATGCAACTAAAATGTCTCATCCAAGTGCCTTTTTTAAAAAAAAACCAAAACTTTTTCTCGGTTGAAGAAGAATCTGAAAAATAAAGAGCAATACTCAAAAGAAAAGCTAAAGCAAAAAAGGAAAAAAAAAAAAAAATCTACCACAATTAAGTACACTGATTATGTCCATCTTTATCTCAAGTGTGGCAGCATTTAAAAAAACAACAAAAAAAAAAAGAAAAAAAATAACATATTTATCACTCACTGCCTGTGTTGTGTTATGCCTCAAACTTTTTTTCATTTTAGAGAAGAAAAAAAATATTTGTTTTTTACCTTTAAAAAAAAACAAATAGTACGAGGCAAATAAAAAAACAACAACATTTGTATTATATAACAAAAGAAAAGAGAAAAAATATCCAAAAAAAAAAAAGTTTAACCAATTTTTTCAAGTCAAAACAGCCAGTTAGTCCATTGAATAGAAAGCATGTGTGAAATGAAGCTGAGCTGGATTTTTTTAGTCTTTATAGTTAAATAACTTTTTCGAATGCAACCAAAACAAAAAAAAATCAAAAAAAAAATCAAAAAAGACAAAAAAATTTTTAAACCCTTGAGTTCTTTTAAAGAACAATTTTTCTTTTTGTTTTTTTTTTTTTTAAATTGCAAAATTTTTTTGCAAAAAAAAAAAATTCCCCCATGTAAACAAATTCTATGATGTCCTCTGAAATAAAAAATATTTAACCTTATAAAATGGCGACTGCTCTTCTTTTATTTTTATTTTTCCTTATTTGTCTGGATTTTTTATTCATGAACGCTCCGAAATTTCATAAGAAATCCCTGAAGAAGGCCAGAGCACACATCAGCTGAAACATTGTGTATATCTTATTATAAAGGATATTTGGTGTTTGTCTGTAACCAAAGCTATATCACAATACCCCCAGGAATTGTGTAAGTTTATCAATGAGTATTTAATTTATAGTCAAAATCATAGAATAAATCTTATTTATTAACGATGTCTCTGAAAATTTGCATTAGATTTGACTCAAAATAGGCCATGTTATTTATGTGTTGAGATGACCGGCTGATTGATCGGGGGAGGGGGGGGGCTCTCCAACTGATTGGGGGGTGGGGGCCCTCTCCAACTTCTCGTCTAGCCTAAATATGGGTCAAAGTGGAATGTTGCATGCCATGGACTGCTCGGCCACCAAAATTCCATCCTTAAGCATCATGGGTCATTACCCCCATGGCCAACAGGTGGCCCCATTGTGGGGGTATTTTCCTTCTGGATTCAGTGTCTTCTTCTGCCCCCAGTCGACAAGGCAGCCTGAAGATGGTTTTAATATATTACACAAAAGAGAAACCTCAAATATCAATGAAACTATTCATTCATAAATTCATCCTCTGAATATTTGTTTTATATTTCTATAAATTTCTTCAACATTGTGGCTGGAAATACATTAGCACCATTTTTAGTTATAATTTGCCTAGACTACGTACCACCAGTTTAGCACAGTCGGTATAACATTCGGCTAGGAAACACAAGGTTCCTGGTTCGATACTGTCCCTCACCAACTCGGCGTATGAATAACACAGGGATCTGTGCAGTTAAGTGAGGAGCTGATGGTAGGTGTGGCACTCCACATCAGACGCTAAAATAATCTCCTTGGTCTAGCACTAGTGAAAAGGAGATAGACTCCCTCGCTGTGTGGCTGATACCAACATTAGGCCACCCCAATGACTTTACTTTTTTACTTGCATACCACGACCATCATTAGATCTAATGAAAGAAAAAGGAAAAAAAAAACAGTCAATATCCAACAGAAACTATTACAGATATGGACTACGTAGATGATCTAGCACTTCTAGCAAATACACTTGCATACACTAAATTCTGTAAGGATTGGTTTGATATAATTTATATAATAGTGAGATTGTTGCATACTGGGGTTTTCACAGTACCAAATCTATATAACGTTGCATACCCTTTTCTTACTTCTTACTTCTAGTCGTCTCTTCTTCTGGCCGGCTTTGGTTCTATCTTCTAACATCTTGGTCTGGTATATCTTCTAAGGTCTGGTCTTCTATTGAGGATTCCGGGTCTGGTTTCTGTTAGGGATCACTCCTTATCAGAAGCCCTGTGACATTGTTAGTTTTTAGGTAATAAACACAAGACTTCGATTTACGTTGATGTTACTTTATTTGTAAATCCCCAAACCAGACAATCTGCGCAGTGAGACTTACATGTTGCTAGCTCGGCTTCTAATTCCTAACTGACTTAAACTTACTATATCCTTAAACCGGAAGAGGGTCTTCTATGGGGGTTCCGGTTCTCACGATTTATCCCCGGAAAGCAAGGTCAGAGTGAGGTCAAGCGCTGTCACTCACTCTCAAGGCCATCAGTTGCACTAATCGCCATTATGATTTCTACACTACCTTAAAAATGTATTAGGGATCCAATAATTATGTAACAAGATGATTTTTAAGACATATTTCCTGTGAAATGTGTTTTCCTTGTATTCTTTTTCAAAACATCTTTTTACACAGCTACGTGCCACTTGTTTACACTGAAAAAATCACTAAGCATACCCAATTTTTCATCTGCTTTTTATTTTACAAACGAATTAAAATTGATTGTTTAAGGTCAAATTTTTGTCAAATAAGTCAAAAAGTAGTAACATAATGAGCATCAGTATCAGTTTAAAAAAGAAAAATAATATTACACATGTAATTTATTTTTGATACATTTAAAACGATTTTTTCAGTCAGTTTCGATTGTGTATAGCCTGAAACGCTGTTTAAAGATGGCGTAAAATCCCTGTTTACAAAATTAATGTAACATTCATGATTGAAAAAGAAATTACCAAAAATCAGGGAATTATCCGATTTTAATGAAATTTTCAGTATTGATTTATCAATGAATTAATTTTATAATGCAGCAGTTATTTCATTTCAAAACTTTAATTAGGTATTTCTGCTATGATAAATAAATATATAAAATTCATTTGAAATATGAGCAGCATGATTTTAAGTTTAAAATGTCATATTAGATTCTAAAAAATTTTTTTTTAATAACTACTTTACTTTAGTATCAATCACCAATATTTTTTGTCGGAAACTGTATTGAAAATTGAGGGCCACCTCCCTTTTAAACAGAACAAATATTGATATATATATATTTTTCTTTTATAAAATAATAACCAATTATATAATTATCGAAATGAGTAAAAAAGAAGAAAAAAATCTCCAAAAATTAGTTTTTATTTTCATTTTATTTTCCGATTTTCGGTATTTATTTACTACCCGAGCAGGTTCTTTAAAAAAAGAAAGTTACCTCCCTTACATGAGTTGGTTTTGAATTTTATTTTTTCGCATTTTAAAATTTTTGTAATAAATCACTCTTTTTATACTACATTTTTTAAAATCTTTCGGAAATATGTTTTTCATATAATAATCATAAAGATTTTAAAAAAATAATTGTTTTATTCTTCATAGAACTGTAGATACACATAAATAGATACACTTCTACGGTTTAAGAAGGGGAAGCAACTCTTGCCTATGTTACCCTATTTGAACCGAAGTTTCAAAATTCAAGAAAAATTCAGTTTGCTTATATATAATACATCACTCAATAAGTTTTGGGCTTGATATATAGATGGTGCCACTAATAATAAAAAAAAATCATATGATTTTTATAAGGTACTAACCTTCAAGTGGCACGTGTCAAAATTTGAGCCCAATTGGATTATTAGTTTACAAATTACAGTTATGTTGCATATTTTCAAAACAATGTAAAAATCTGAATTTCGTGTATCGATAAAGCATTGCTTTCTGATGGGAAAAAAATACTGTTCAAGCAACGCTATGACTTGATAAGTGTTATTCCGACTCTGCTCTGTCGGAAACAACGGTTAAGAGGTGGTATGCTGACTTTAAACGCGGTCGTACAGACGCAAATAATGCTGAACACTTAGGTCGGCCAAATTCGGCAGTTGTCCCAGAAAACACCAACAAACTCCACAAACTCTTTTTGGACAATCGTAAATTGAAGTTGCGTGAGATAGCAGACGAGTTGAAGATATCAGAAGGCAGTATATTCACCATTTTGCATAAACATTTGTCAATGAGAAAGCTGTATTAAAAGTGGGTATCGCAGTTGCTCATAGTCGATCAAAAACAACAACGCATCGACGATTCAGAGTGTTGTTTGCAATTGTTTCAACGCAACAAAAAGGAGTTTTTGCGTAAATTGTGACATTTGTGATACTATGATTGAAGACGAACATGTCAGAATAAATAGATAAATGAATAAGAAGGAGAATAGTTTAAAGCCAAGCATAAGTAAAAGGGGTGGGTGGGTGATTGACCTTTTTACAAATCCAAAGATTAGGCCGTAAAGTTTAAGAGACTTGTACGACCACAATGAAGTTAGGCCACTAAGTGATAATATCTTAGGCACCCAGGTATTAAAAGCAAAAGGGATTTTTATGAGAAAAGTCTCTTTTGAAAAAAATAATGGTCGACGTATTGAAGAGGTAGTGTCTGAAAAAATATTTAATTACTTTAATTTTAAGGGTTAATGACGACTAGAAGTCTGCGATTCGATTTAAGTGCTGGCCATCTGTGTGGTCCGGAGAAGATGGTTGTATGTCTTCTTTCCTTCTTCTTCTTCTTCCTTTCTTTCTTCTTCTTCTTCCTTCCTTTCTTTCTTTCTTTCTTTCTTTATACAAAAACGCCGTGTCACTAAAGCACGCAAAAAATCGCCACACCCTCTCTGCCCAAAATGGGCCACTTTTATGGTGAAAGCAGGAGTCGCAATGCACCATGGGCCATTACCCATAGTGCCTTTCAATATCAATAAAAATGTCTTCTCTGCCCCCCTTCCAACTTTTCAACATTTCTCACTCCGACCACATTCCTTTCTTCTTCGCTACATTTTCTCCCTGCAAGCCATGCACCGGAACCGTTTTGAGTCAGGTAGGTTTGCCTCGTCATTACATTCCCCCCTGATCTCAGGATCACAAAAAGTACAACCGTGAGCAGGACGTTTTCGACGTGTACTCCTCCGGAGAGGGACAGGGCCTGGTTGATCGTCCTCCCGATCGCAACGGGCTCCAACAGTGAGTTGGTTTGGCAAATCCGGGTCGTCTGAGCGCGTTTCGACGTCGGGTGGCTGTTGTGCATATCCCGAGCGAGTGACACTGTTTTGCCTTCCTTGTTGATCCCAATGCTTCCCAGCGCCAATTTCTTGTCTCTCGTTGGCATGGGACTGACGTCCCAGTCTCGGCTCGTCTGCAGAGGATTCATCCGAGGAATCACTGGCAGCACACGATTCTGATGAGGGGATCCCACCTGGATAAGCCTCATACTTTCTTCGGAGGAACTCTCATCTTCCAAAGAGCAAGGTTTTGAACAGAGGCGCAAATGTCTGACATGGCGTGGAGTTCCATCAACCGTTACGGATTGCTGACTGTTGACTCCGGTCACACGACCTATTTTTGATCGTGTAGTGCACCTGCCGTTCGGAACCTTGACCCAAACATAGTCCCCTACCTGGTACATTCCGTGTTCCTGTTGCAATTCGGGCGGGAGAGCGGCATCAATTCCCCTGACCCTGACATGGTACTGGTGTATACGATTGGCCGGTGCTGAAGACGACGAAACATCGTCTTTGGGTGTCACGTTATACCAGTACACAGCTTCTTGGATGGTACACTGCTTCCTGGCCGCGATTGTCTTGATCGTCCTATGACACCGTTCAACAATCCCGTTTCCGGACGGCACGTATGCGCATCGGAGACGCAATCGCACTCCCCATTCCCCAAGAAAAGTTCGAAATCTCCTGCTGGTAAAGGCAGTGTCATTATCGGTAAGTATTTCGACTGGTGGACCCCGCTCGCAAAAGATTGCCTCCAAGTGACGAGCCACTGTATCAGAATCCTGGCACCGAATTGAACGCCAAATAGCAAATCGAGAGGGTCCGCAGTCGATGAGGCTCAGGTAGTGTCTACCCCCATAGTGGGTAATATCCATTCCCAGCCGGCTCCAATTAGTATCCACGTCTAATTTTCCCTTCCTCCAATGTACCGGTGCTGGGTCGATGGTTTGACAGTCCACACAGGATCGCACTACAGATCTCACGTCTGCCTTTGTTGTTGACGGGCCAACTCGCCGCACAAAATAGGTTGTCCGTCTTACTCCGGGGTGCCCGCTCTGCCGGTGAATACTCAATATCTGATGTTTACTCAGAGCAGTGGCACAGACATCCGGCGCCAATTCCTCCCCCTTTTTCATAGCCTTGAACCAGTGTTGCGGTACTCTCGTCAGTTCGTCGGCTCTGTTATGCTCTGACCTTACCAGCGTCACGTCTACGGTCAATTCGTACTCTTTGATCAATTGTGAGAGGGTGTATAACCTCCTCTTGACCAACATCTCCGCAGCTGCTTTGGTGCGTACCTTTGACTTTCCACTCAAACTGTTATTGAGCCAATGGTACGTACACAGGGAATCCGTTTTGATGTGAAGTACTTTTGCCTGCCATTGAAGCGCAAGGTTGACACCCTTCACCACCGCATCGAGTTCGGCCAAATTAATGTGATGGGAGTCATTGTCAGGGCGCAACCAGCACGCATCTTCAATTACGGCTCCATTGTCGTCTAATAACACCCCCGTAGCAAGTGAGCTGGCGTCAACCCACAAATTCATCTCCAGGCCGGCGGTACACCACACTCCCTTAACCGGATCACCCCGCTTAACCCGGGTGACTGTATCTTGTAGCATCTTCTTCAGTAGAGGATCAGCAAGCTCAGTGTCCCAACCAACCGATACCGCACTCGCCCGACGTTTGATAAATCCAGCAGCCACTCTAAGCCAGCCACAAACAGGAAAATGCCCCACAAGTCTCCCACACAGGGAAAATGTGTTTCGGCGAGTAATGACCTGGGGAACATCGGGAACTTCACACCCCCGCTTCCATCGAAGAACACCTTTTTCCCCCCAGACCTGCAGACCAAGGACTTTGGCACCATCCTGTAGTCGCTCTGGATCCTTGCAAATCAGGCCGTACTCAGACAGGTGCGCCCTCACCCGAGCTGTTGAGACTAGATCTTCATTAACGAAAATATCATCGATGTACGCCGACGTGGCGCTCCTGATGGTTGGATCTCGAGACATAACGGCTTCAACAACAGACTTCATGATGAGAGGCGCCACATTGAGGCCAAAACCCAGCCGGGTGAGGCAATACCTTTGGCCCCCAAATATCACAGTCTGATAAGGCCACAAAGACTCGTCAATGCCGATCTGAAGATATGCTCGCTTCAGATCAAGCAATGACACATTCGCGCCCTTCTTGCGCCATTCCCTCAACGTGGCCGCGCACACGTCAGCATTAGCCGTAAATGCGTCCACATGTTCGTTTAGCTCTCTGTAATCCATGACAGGGCGCACCTTACGCTTATTGTGCTGAATTACGGCCATTAGTGGAACCAGTCCCTTAGGTGGGCCAAGTCTCTCTTCGGGGTAGGACAACAACCAGCCATTTTCAATCCACTTGTGAAGCTCGGTTTCGTAGCTCTCTCTGGCATGTTTTGGAACTTGGTACTCCGGTATCTTATTGTCCAGAAGCTCTGGAGCTCGTCCTCCGGACCATTTCCATTTAGCGATCCATCGGTTCATCCTTTCGTCGAAATCCACGCGAAAATCCGGCTCATCAATTTGGATCGCAGCGCATACATTCGCTTCATACCCGCCAAAGCTCACAGTTCCTGATGGTGTAATGGTCATACCACCTAAAGCTCTGATGGCATCGTTCCCCAGTATGAGGTCAAACCCCAACAGCTGCCGATTCACAACAAGTGCATTAAGATGCACCGGCTCAGCATTGCCCACAGTGAGCCGAAGTCGGCTTCGCCCGCAGCACTTAAACATTTTTCCGTCTGCTGTCAGCACACTAGCTTGTCCGAGCCTCCAGGCGTCACACACAAATCTGCTGGCCAGCGTCCGTGTACACCCAGTGTCCACCAGGGCTGTGCATTTTCTCCCGTTGACATGAACATCAAGTGTTGGCAGCGCCTCATTCTTCTTTTCTCTGGGGAGCAAGCTGACGCTGATTACTTCTCCCCCATGCCGTTTCCCGAACACTCCGAAGCAATATGGCCGGTCTTTTTACACCGAAAACATCGGATCGTACGGAGACGCCGAGATGGTTGTTCAAAGGCTGCATCCGAGCGTCCTTGCAAGCAGTCCCTTGATAGATGATTGGGACCGGAGCACTTGTAGCACACAACTTCGTTCCTTCGTGCCTCGGCTGGCACAGGGGCAGGTTTAGCAGCAGCAACGATCTCCTCGGGCTGTTCAGTGTCGGCCATAACGGCCCGTACCCGATCCACTATCTCTCCCATCGTCATGTCATCCATGCGTGATGACGCGCGCAACAATCGACGCACGTCCTGCGGCAGTCCAGAAACGAATGCACAAATCATTCGTCGCTCCCCAACGAGTTGGTCCAGCCGTTGTAATTCAGCCAAATACTCGTTCACGGTTTCACCAGGCTGAAGTCGCCGGGCCACGAATCGATCATATGCACCGAATGAGTCAGGAGCGTAGGCTTTTATCAGAGCCTGTTTTATTCGCTGATAATCAGTCTTCTCCCCTTTGCTCAATTGTCTATAAACAGCGAGAGCTCCACCTCGCAGGCGCAACGGTAGGATCAGCTCGATATCTGTCCTTTTGCAGAGTTCGCAGATCATCTCCACACGCTGAATCCACTCGATGACGGGTTCATCGGAGGGAGACCCACCAAACTCCGGGATTAGTCTGTAATCAAACACCTTGTCCATAATTTGGCCGAAATAGCTTATGTCTTCTTTCCTTCTTCTTCTTCCTTTCTTTCTTCTTCTTCTTCTTTCTTTCTTTCTTTCTTTCTTTATACAAAAACGCCGTGTCACTAAAGCACGCAAAAAATCGCCACACCCTCTCTGCCCAAAATGGGCCACTTTTATGGTGAAAGCAGGAGTCGCAATGCACCATGGGCCATTACCCATAGTGCCTTTCAATATCAATAAAAATGTCTTCTCTGCCCCCCTTCCAACTTTTCAACATTTCTCACTCCGACCACATTCCTTTCTTCTTCGCTACATTTTCTCCCTGCAAGCCATGCACCGGAACCGTTTTGAGTCAGGTAGGTTTGCCTCGTCATTACAAGGGGAATTTGACATAAATACAGCTAAACTCGAGCACTAAGCCAGTTAGAACTCGGGCCGTTGGGGTGTTAAGGTCGCCAGTTGGGATAGCCAGTAGCAGCCAGTTGGATAGACCGCGAAGTCTCACACACCCCATTCTTCCATCCACTTGTAGTTTTGCTTGCTTGTTTGTTTTTAATCCTTGTGACCCTGTTTCTGACTCATGCCCTCAAATTGGCCAGCGCAGAGTGTTACAACGTTTGGGGTTCTAGACATCGTGCATTGAAGGTGCAGAGCGCAGAACAGATAGTCTCACACATTGTATGAAACATAGATCTACCACTTCGCTCCTTAGTCAAATCGGCAGTTAGCTGCCAAAGCGACCAAAGATCCAAACAGGCAAGGTTTTGGTCTCCGTATTTCGGGATGCACAAGGTATTTTGTTCATCGATTACCTTGCGAAAGGAAGAACCATCAATAGCGAATATCCTATAGCATTATTCGTGCGTTTGAAGGAAGAAATCGACAAAAAAAGTTATTTTCTTAAAACTCAAAAAAATAATTTATGTAGCATGTTTTTTGGGGTTTTTTTTTATTCGTAATTTTAAAAACAATATTTTTATTTAAATCGATGCAAAAAAATGTGTTTTCTTATTCAATCGGCCTATTTTGTATTCACTTAAAAATTTAATATTGAATTTTAAACGTCTGGAACTCTCGATGTCTAAGATGATATTCACACCACAAATCAAGCTCTATTCAATCTATCCAAAAATGTAAGTTTAAAAATGCGCAATTTTGCGCAACATATTTTCCAAGATATTTATATATATAAAAAATGATTACTTACAATCTCATTTTGGTCCACGGAAAATGAAAAAAGACATAAGTTATCCCACTTTTTATCATAAAACGTATTAAAAAGTTGTCTCCCTTGATAACCCATTTCGAAAAAAAAAACTTTCTGGCCGCCCATAGATTCTTACCCCAAAACGAAGATTTAAAAAAAAAATCGAAATGATCACATTTTCTATGACACAAACGCCCAATATTCAACCAGCTTCGAAGAGGGGACGGGTTCAGTAGTAACTTTGTCTTTTAGTGTCTATGGCCCATTTAAAAAATCTGACCACTACAGTGACAAACTCCAAATATTTATTTGTAATCCAAAGGTCCTTGGTTCAATTCACAGAAGCGGCACTAAACACTAAAACTCATTTACTCTGTCTGGACTATGGTTCACTATAATTTGAAATGCGACTACAGAAATATGAAACAATCGATGCTATTGTCTAGATTAACACAACAGAACTCATTTTTGAAATGTAAAGCTCTATTATCAAGAACTTTTGCACAAAAACGCACAATATTCAACCAGCCTCGGGGAAAAGGGGGAATATTCAGTGGTAGTTTTGTCTTTAAGTGTCTAAGGCCGATTTTAAAAATCAGAAAGGTCTCATACGATTCTTAAGTCTTTAAATTTTTATCGGTCAATTATTTGTTAACATCGATGTGAGTGTCCTAAAAGTCCCAAGCAAAGAGAAACAATAGCAATAATAAGTTGAACAATACAATTCTCTTTGGGAATGAAACAACAGAGAAATGGTCGTTCTACATTGCTGGACAGGACAGGAAGAAATTTCTATCGTCACGGGTAGCTATGACCCACGAATAAAGCCTGGATCCTAAAACTACTTGGCTGTACCCAATTTTCTTGGTATGTTTTTACCTGTATGATGAGATATTTCAAAGTTCATTATCTATTCACTTTAGAAGTCATTCTATTCAAATAATTATTATTATAATCTGGGCCTTTCTGTTCAATTATAATGAACTAATCGTCAGTTTTTATACTTTGTAGGGGGAGAGCCACTACGAGCGGGTTAAAGTAGGCAAAGAGTTTTTTTAAAACTAGTCTTACTAACCTAGGATGAGCTAAACTGTATATTCCATTTTTTAAAAAACGAAATTATCACATTTTTCATGACACAAACGCACAATAATCAACCAACCTTTGAGAGGAGGTCGACAGAATAGGAAGAAATTTCCATCTCAACGAGGTAGCTATGTCCCATGAATAAAGCCTGAACCCTAAAACTACCTTTTGTCTCTCACTCAAGGCAGTTTGACTTGGAGGGAAATAAAAATATCTCCTGAGAAAAAAAAGTTTCACCTTTTGTTATTCCTAAAAACTATAAATGGTACAATGCAAGATATCCTCTAGCATTCCAAGTTGGTTCCAGACTCAAAACATCAAAGAATTGCCAACCAACTCAACATCAGATCCAACTACCAGATTCCAGCTTCTCCAAGTAGCACAGACAACTGAGATAAGAATACAAAGATCATTTTTATATGACACGTCGTCACTTCATTCCAAACGAAGGCCGCTACGCAACAATTAAGTAATATGAGACTCTTTGAATGTGAGTTCAAATCACGTATTTTGTAATCACTTGCAAAAAGAAGCACACAAAAATTATTGCTATTAACTAGTTGGTATTTGGTGGTTAAGTCAGATAAGACTCTTTGAATGTGAACTCTGTAGGGGATTAAAATTTTTAAAAATAACAAACTCCCATGAGCCTTCACCGGAAGAACCCTCCACACATTGTGCAGGAAAAGGGACCGACTTCTGATCTCAAAGAGAACACCATTCAGACTTAGACCTTGTCTGGGACAAGACACCACTATTGGCCAGGGAGAAATTTCTTTTCCACGAGGTGGCTATGACCCGTGATTAAAGCCTAAATCATAAAACCACCTTCTGTCTTTGTCTCTTCCCTTTTCATTCCTTGAACCCCTTCCTTTTCAGCGCGACCACCAAATAAAATCAGGTTAAAAGCAAAACCTTAGGAACACGCACCAAGAATAACTACATCCACCTTTTAAACCTAAAACGTTAAACCCCTTACCACCCCCATAGATCAAAACTATTCGTTAATACTTTCAAACGTTAAATTTAAATCTACAAAATAGGCTAATGCTGGCAACGTGGCTGATGGCAGTGTAACGGTAAGTTAGTGGTCTACTATCGTTTCTGTCAGTGTTCGAATCCAACGGTTGACAATACTTTTAATAAATTGTTTTAAGAAACACTAGGTTTATAAGAATAAGAAATTGACATCCGTTATTGAGCAGGCCGTTGGTGGGTTAAGCGGTAAGAGCCATATGAATTGGGCTTGCCAGTCCTGAGTTTGATTTGTGCAAGATTCCATTGAAATGGACAATTACTGCAACAACATGGAGTAGCTAGAAAGGGCTATGTTTGGGGGTGGGGGAGTGTCCAGCTTTGGGATTTACCCTTTTCGGCAAATCCATTGCTGGACATTCGTCATCCGCCAAGAGGACATCCTTAAGCATCCATGGATCCACAGACCGGCTATTTACTCTTACTCGTGACCTAATTACATAAATTAAGAAACTCTTCCTTTTTCAACTCGACCACCAAATATAATGGGGTTGAAAGGAAAACCTGTGAACATACACCAGAAATAAACAACGACCTTTAAAACAAACATTAACCACCTAAAAACCCGAGCTAATTCATAGCAATCATTTTTTGTGCACTTAGAAACACCACGTTTCTTGGAATAATTTAATAAGAGATCGGTTTAGCCCAGTCGGTAGATCGTCTTCCTAGGATCCACAAGGTTCTTTCCAACCTCAGTGCATGAGTAACACAGGGATCTGATGGTAGGTGTGGTGCTCCGTCTCAGACGCAAAACAATCTCCTTGGTCTAGCGCTAGTGAAAAGGGGATGGATTCCCTCGGAAACAGTTGTAGTGTATGGGCTAAGACTTGATGGGATTGGCTAACCTGTGGCGTCTGTTGCCGCCTGATTTGGTTCATAACCCTAGAGTTTTCGGCTGCTTAGATATAGAGGTGTCTCATATTGCCCCCCGACGCTTAGCACCCGGTATTCCGGGTCGCTGGTTGCCACTAGGGCAGGGTGAGGGCTGAATTTGTCTAGCCTGTGGCTTCTGTGGCTGCCTGACATTTGGTTCATAACCCTAGTGTCTTCGGCTGCTTAGGTATAGAGGTATCTCATATTGCCCCCCCCCCCGACCCTTAGCACCCGGTCTTCCGGGCCGCTGGTTGCCACTAGGGCAGAGTCAGTGCTGAATTTGTCTAGCCTGTGGCGTCTGTTGCATTGGCTATTTTGTGTGATGTTGCTAATTTCTTTTCACAAACTCCATAATTTTCTTTCTTTTCGGCTGTCAGACTGAATACAAATTAAGAAAGGGAAAAGAGACAAAAAAGGACAAGGGATACTTTTAAGGTTCAGACTTTATTTCTAGGTTAATAGCTATTTCTTGGAGAGGAACTTTCTTCCTGAGCCAGTCAATAGCGTGTCTTCCCAGTAACGGTCTGCATTGGAAAGGCTGAGGTTTCTTTTTGGCACCAAGAGGGGTATTTGCGCATGCCAGAGGGCCCTTCCTGTCTGAGGCCTCCTGAGAGATTGTCATTTTTTAAATTCTTTTATTTCATTTTATTTTAGTTTTATCCCCACAAAGGCAAAAACTCAAAAACTGCATTGATATCAATTTTCTCTTGATACTTGAATCATCATTAATATCTTATCTATATCCATTTCTTGTAATTAGTATAAACTAGCAGGACCTGTGGATATACCACAGTGTTACATAATGGCCGTCCCAAGCACCTATATTTGTGGCCTTGTGCCAGACTCGGAGAAACCTTAAAACAAAAATGTATTTCCAATCCTCTGATATTTACTTGGGTGGCCTTTGTAGAATCGGCCGAAAAAGAAATAAAATCTTTTAACGAGATATTGGTGATGCTAGGTCTACGTTTAAGGAAAATCCAGTCTTTTCGACGACCAATGGTCCTTTGATCTGAAAGGCCGTGAACTCTATTTGACCAGAATGATTCGAAGGAATTGAACATTCTATTCTTTCGAGAACAAACTAGATGATTCCAAAAAAAGATCTTTCTGGAAAATTACTTTGAGATTTAAGAAACCCGTCAGTAGATTTGGCGTTCAGTCAGTCAGTTAGAGTCAGTCAGAGGAGTTGGCCGGAGAGGCAGTGATCGAGGGTTAGTCGAGGCCGTACGGAGTTTGTTAAACTGTAAGGAATGGCCTGTTACTGCTAAGAAAAGCTTGTCACCGAGAAGTTTACGAAGAACTAAACCCGAAGTTGAATCCAATTAGAATACTCCTTACTAAGTACAAATATTATTAGACTTGACTCTCTCTCTTAAAAATGCATTGAAGTTTTTAATATAATAAACTTCTGAAAAATAAATACGGTATTATCGTATCTTTTTATGAATGGAATCTCTACCCAAACAAATAGTAAAGATACTATGATAGTATCGTGAATGGGATGACCACTAGACACCCGTGGAGAAAGCCAAATTGACCGTGACTAAAAACCAACGGTCGTGAAACTTGATACCTCTAGCTGGACGAAAGGCACGCATCATGCGTAAGGTGATACTCCCTTGACCAAGAGTGTGGAAGAATTTTGGGGATTGAAGGCTGACTACTAGAGATCCTGCGTGGAGTTGTAAACAAAGGAGCATAGTCAACCCCTGATACACGACCGTACATGTATACGATTTAGCAACGGTGAAAAACCAATAATGTTACATATATCGATTTGGTAACGTGACGACAAATGAACAACCCCACAATGTTACAACAGTGTGATAATTTAATTATTACAATGTTTGATATGTTTACTAAAGAGCTATTGCCAAATAGTTCATTATGTAAAAAGTGTAATGATATTGACTAGCAGGACCTGTGGATATACCACAGTATGATAATTTAATTATTACAATGTTTGATATGTTTACTAAAGAGCTATTGCTCAATATTTTAATATGTAAAAAGTATAATAATCTTGATTTAACCCTCTCGAACTCTTTTTTTCTTTCTTTCCTTTTTTTCATCTTTACATTACGTTCAATTGAAACAGATTATTGCTTCCGCATGCTCACCCCTCTCTATATCTTTCCCCTACTCTTTCTTATAATATTTTTTCTGTGTAGGATGTCCTTTCCTTCTCTTTCTTTTTTTTTCTTTTTAATAAAAACGGAATAGTCCATTATTTAGTGACGACACTCATAAGAATTTGGCAGACAAGCAACACCAGATAATCAGGATTTACATTTTTGCATTTCATCTTGGACGGTCTCATTTTTAACCTGAGGGTGTTGCAAGATGGTTTTTTCAAAAATGTTAAATTTCCTACTGTCGGATTAATTTCCATCTATTTTTCATATTTGTCTAATGAAAAAACAATATAACTGGAATTTTACACCTCTGAAGGCTTTCATCTACAACACTACGGATTTATCAACACCACAAATTCTTTGAAACTTTACACCTTTCTTCAAATTACACTGTGGACTTAAATTACTTTTTTAATAGCTGGAATATATCATGAACAATTTTGATACTCACTATACACTTTTTATATAATTTTACATCAAACTCTTTTGAGTTTTACTATGAACTTCTAAAAATGCTTCTGATTTTAAAAAATAAAATTAATTTTATTTTTAACACAGAACACGCATTTTTAAAAAAATTCCAGCGTTTGTTTGTAAACAGTCTTCTAATGGTTATTTTTTCTTTTCCCGTCTTTCTCTCACATGTTGCTCTTGATGATGACCACTTTATCGAGTTGGTCGAAACAGATTTCTGTCAGCAATTATATAATATCATTTGTTTTTTCAAAAATGTTAAATTTCAAATATCAATATATAGATTTGGACGTATTTAGTTTTTTTTTTTTATATATTTTGTTCATAAAAATTCCTTAATTGGCCCAAAACTTTGTCTTCTCTAAGTCAAATAAAGTTAGAATACATGGTCACAAATTCTATTTAAAAAGAGAATGTAATTTGGACAAAAGTTTAATTGATTTTTTTAAAATCCTAAATATTGTGCATTTATTTTGTTATTCTAAGATGAAGGTGAGATAAGACTTATCAGAATCGAGTTGGAACTTTGACCTGTGCGAGAAATAAAGGATTTCCGGTGCTGAAATGAGGTATGCCAGAAAAGTTCCAGGACTGGTGTCACAAAAATTTTATTTCAAATCCAAACTACAAGTTATCCCCTTGAAAATAATCCCCCTAGAGTCTAATGCACTTTCCCATCCGTCTCTGTAATGCTTGCATGCACTCCTGGAAGGATTCTTCTGGGATTCTCCATAGTTCAGTCATCACGGCCTTTTTAATGTTGTGCATATCCTCAAAATGGGTTCCCTTGATGACCCCCTTGAGCTTGGGGAAGAGGAAAAAATTCCATGGAGCCAGGTCAGGTGAGTAGGGAGGTTGCTCCAGCACAGTGATGTTCTTCTGGGCCAGGAACTCTCGGATACTCAGGGCAGTGTGGGCAGGTGCGTTGTCATGGTAAAGCACCCACAAGTTGTTCTGCCACATCTCTCGGTTCTTTTTGTGCACTGAACGAAGCAAATGCTGTAGTATCTATTTGTAGACATGCTGGTTGATCGTCTGACCCTATGGCAAGAACTCACAGTGGACGATCCCCTCACATCGAAGAATGCGATCAAACTGGAACTTTTCTGACATACCTCATATACGGATAACTGCAACACATGTATTAAATTAACTACGTCTTTATTTCTACTATATAACTATAAAGGAATAAAGTAAGAACACTATTCATAATGGATATTCATTTGGATATCATTTACAAGATGATTTGTCTGATGATAAGCATCTAATCCTTTGAAATCAGTGGTAATAAATAAGCCATTAAATGTATAGATTATAATAATCATAAATATCTATCTATCTATATATATATATATATATATATATAAGCTCTGACTGATGAAAAATCGGTCGAGTTTCGATCCCAGCTTGATGCAACCTGCAACTGAAGACATGATATGTCAAATGGTTGAGATTTTTAAAAAAATCTCAACTATTTGACTACTGGTTTTTAAGATCTCAACCATCTGACTCATCTGATGATTGCATAATCATGAAACTTTAAGTTATGAGTACAAATCCATAATATTACAATTGATTATATATATATATATATATATATATAATGGATTTTAAAGGTTCCAGTATCTATAAAAAGAGTGCATGATTCACGTGTATGTGTGTGGGTGCATAGAAAAGAAAGTCAACACATATACATTGGTAAATAAGTTTTTATTAATTTCTTATTAATCCCAAATGATATTTATATATATATATATATATATATATATATATATATATATATAAAAGAGATGAAGATATATGGAAGCCCTTAGCCCAAACCCCAAATCCCATGACATTATTTTCTTCTTTTCTGGCTACAGGCCTGGAATATGACAGCAGAAAAAAAAAAAAGAATTGAATGTGCAATTTCTATTTTAAAAATGTTTATGAACAACTGAGGGGGGAGGGGGATAAAAGAAGGGTCAGACAGACAAACGGACAAACAGACAGACAAATGGACATACTGACAGATAGACTGACGAATTGAGAAAAAGTTTTATAGAAAAAGAAAAAAAGAAAAAAAAAAAAGAAAATAAACACACACCCGAAAATGTTACGGATTACCAATTGTTGTCGGAATCCGTTCGTCTACGAGAGACGATGACAGAGTAGTGTCCAAAAAACAAGTGGAACCCCGTAGCCTGGGCAGGGGTTATTTCTTATAACTCTTGACTGATAAATTATTTTTTTTATTTATTGATCTACTAGGAAAAAAGAAGACGGGGTTAGGGTTTAGGGTTAGGGGTTAGGGTTAGTTTAATGATAAAATAAATAAATAATTTATCAATCCAGAGTGGTTCCCCTTTGTTTATGTTGGACTTATAGGAAATAACCCTGGGCAGGATAACCAATTAACAGCAGTAAATAAGCTGTTTTTTGTTTGTTTTTCTTATTTGTTTTTTTTTTCTTTCTTAAATTATTTACAAATATTAATCAGGGTTTTTGTGCTGGGTGATAGGTATCTGAGGTGCCTGGGAGGTTATTAATCGGGTACACCCAAAACTATATTTATATACATATACATATACACACACAAAATAATATTCTCTCTGTTTGAATTTTAAGGGTGACTAAGTGGAAAAGTTGCATAGTAGTTCTGGTAACATACGCAGGATTTTTTAAATGTAGAGTAGAAAGTATTTTTGATTAGTAAATGTCTTTTTGGGCATCTTTTACATATATATCTTATTATAATCTATAAGTTACTATCTATTTTAGTGTGTGAGCATATGTAAGTATATTATGTTGTTTTGTGAGCTTTAGTATGTATTCGTGAGTGTGTTGGTGTGTGCGTGTGTGTGGATATTGGTTAGTTTGAGAATATATCTTGGTTTGCGAGAGTGTGTGCGTGTGAGTGTGCATTTTTTTGAGTAAATGTGTGTGTATATGACAGATCTTTCCAAACATTCTAACAAGACATTTCAGTGTATATATATGTGTGTGTGTGTGTGTGTGTGTGTGTGTGTGTATGTGTCTGCGTGTATACATAGATTTATATTTATGTGTGTGTATATATATATATATATATATATATATATATATGTGTGTGTGTGTGTGTGTGTATGTATGTGTATGCGTGTATACATAGATTTATATGTACATATGTATATTTATGTGTGTGTATATATATATATATATATATATATATAAGCACTCACCCTGTCATCCGAAGACATTTCATTCTATAGTGTGTGTGTGTATATTCATATATATATATATATATATATATATATATATTTATTTAAGAAATGGATATAAAGTAACCAAGCGTCCATCTATAATGATAAGACCCGTTCCAACAGACATACGTGGTATCAACTGATATTAATTGAAAACTCGATTAATTCAGCGGATGTAACCCTGACGATTCAGATGATGAAACTCGAGTAGGTTACTTTATATCCATTTCTTAAATAAATTTTGCTCTACATTGTATTGAGCACTTTGTATTTGTTTTTTCACGGTCTTAACCCCTGGATACTGTGCACTCCTAACGATCGTACCCGTACCCACATGTAAGCCACTACTCATACATAAATACATATATATATATATATATATATATATATTTATATATATATATATATTTCTGTGTGTGTGTGTATATATATATATATATATATATATATATATATACAAGTATATATATATGTATGTTTGTGTGTGTTTGTATATGTGTGTATATATATATATATATATATATTTGTGTGTGTGTGTGTATATATATATATATATATACAAATATATATATATATATGTTTATGTGTGTGTGTATATGTGTGTATATATATATATTTATAGGAAAAGGTGAACACAGACTTCAATGACATGTGCGTAAAAACAGGAAATGTTTTGAAATATTTTTTTACTTTCTTTCATTTTTTTTTATTTCACCTCTTTTTCATTTTTGGGTTTATTTCATCTTTCAAAAAAATTTCTCCTTTCTGATCTTTGAAATCGAAAAAAAAAGCAATTTTCTAAAGTCAGAAAGGATTTCTTCTTCTTTTTTTGAACGGTGAAATTTTGTGCATGAAAATCTGAGAATTATTGAAATAAATAAATTTCAAACAAAGAAACAAAAATCTTTCCTTGGTTCAAAAGATAAACTAAAAGAAACAAATAGATAGACAGACAGACTGAAAGAAAGAGATAGATAGATAGACAGACTGAAAGAAAGAGATAGATAGATAGATAGACTGATAATCCTTTGTAAATAATTAGAATTAAAGTTGAAATTTCCGATCTAAGGAGAAAATGTTTTAACACAAGAGGAACTACTCCAAACTGGAAAAGAATGTACTATACTCAGTAAACTATATATATTTTTTTTATCCCATTATACTGAAGAAGGTTTTATATAAACTAAAACATTTAAACATAGATATAATAAATTCATCTTTTTTGAAACAATATATATATATATATATATATATATATATATATATATAAATATTGCTCTGTATACAATCTAATTTATTGATTATTATACATTGAGCTCTCTTTAGGGATTTATAAAAATTCTTGTATGAATATATGTTTGCACCTACAAAAGCATAAAGTATGGTTATACAGTGAGATTTTGAAGATACCAAATAGAATCATCCCTTACAACCAGTCATTTGGATTACCTTGTATATATATATATATATATATATATATATATATATATATATATATAAACTCTGTACTATAGAATATACTATAAATTATATTATACTCTGTAAACTATATATATATATATATATATATATACATACACTAGAAAAAACGAGACCCTTAGGGTCACCCATTGAGCTCTGGCTAGATAATTGTTAAGAGGAAAAAAGGGAGTTTCCATAGTGAATTGAATTTAAAAAATAAACACAGCTTGAGAATTTAAAAACAAACATTAAAATCATTTTGCTAAATTTTGCAATTTAGTCAAAAACTGACCCATCTCTTGCTACACATTCTGCCTATCATTTCCCCCTCTCTCTATATATAAGTAGTAGTTAATCAAATATATATATAGAGAGGGGGAAAGTGACAGGTAAAATAATGGTTTTAACAAAACCGGGTTTAATAAATAATTACTCTGTGTTATTGATCTCTAATATTATTGTTTTATTCTCGAACGTAGTTACATCAATACTATGAATGATTTTATATAGAAACCAATTAAAATATAATTAAGATAAGGCGGTTAGTCAAAGGGACCGGGTGTGATGGTTGTATATTTCCAAGTAAGCCATCTTCTCACCGCACGGTTGAACCCTTTTGAGCTTCGGGTAACAAAGACGTCTGAAAAGTCTTGTTTCATTATTGAAAACAAAGAGGAGAAGTACAGACAACTAAGCCGCCCAGAATAAAAGAAGCTGTATCAACCAGAGGAAGAAATAGGAACTCTTATTTGATTTCTTTAGTCTTTCTGATTTAATATATTTCCTTACATTAAAACTTGAATATTTACGCCCGACGGAGGGTGTGTATTCTTGCTAGTGTGTCTAATGAACCAGGAAAGTGAGAAATAATATTTAATTTACAGATTTAAGTGATTAAAATTATTAGGGAAGAGACTCCACACACACAAAATAAAAAAAAAACATTTGATTTTGACTTGATCAAATTTAAAAAAATAATTTTGATTTTTCAGACTGTTGTCCTCATCTTTATCGTGGTATACAACATTTTGGCCACTGCATCCTCCGGCTTTTCCCAGATGTTCCTGGTGTATTTTTGATCATTTGAAAGTTAATCAAACAGACATCCAAGAACTCTATTTATACATACCATAATAAAGATGAGGACAACAGTCTGAATAATCAAAATTATTCACATAAAGCCTCGTCTCAAAAATACAGACAAATAATTTTTTTTGTAAATCAAAACACACATTTGAATTATTATTATTATTATTATTCTTTTTCTTGCTATATTTTTTGATCCAAATTTCTCTGATAATGATTCAATTAAAAAAAAAAAAATTTACAAAAAAATAAAAATAAATAAAAATAAAAAATAAAATACAATTGGTTTGTCCAAAATTCATTATTTACATTCAAAATATTTTGTTTACATTTAAACAGGAAACTCATAGATGTCATATCCGGTTTGAAAAAAAAAAATTGTGTTGTTTCAAAAAAGTTATATTTGTCGTTTGTCACCCCAGGTTGACAAGAGATCCAATGAGGTATTATAATTTGAAGTGCTTCGATCAAAATTTGTTCAAATTTTTAAATATTTATTTATCAGCATATTGTAACGATAAAAGATTCGATATTTGTTTGACAAAAAAGATGGAGAATCAGTTATCATGTTCGATTCATTGTTAAATTTAGAAAAAAACGTGTGATATTTGGATAAAAATATTGTTAGAATATTCATTTGAAATTTAAAAAGAAAAAACAAAATACCCATCAAAAATTTTACATTTTTACTCATTAGTTGAGAAAAGGCACCTCCAGGTCCCTATTAATTAGCAGAATTGACCTGTAGAATTTTCAAAATAAAATTAAAAAAATGTCAAAGTTTTTTTTGTTTTTTAAAAGGAGAAAAATAGAAAAATGAAAAAAAAAAAAAAAAATAGAAAAGTAAAGAAAAGAAAAGAAATAGTGTAAAAAAAATTAAAAGAAAGAGAAAATTATAGCACTGTTATTATATTTATTATTATATATCATATTATATATTACATTATAGATTATAATATATTATATTATATATATTATTCTATATATTATAATATATATCATAGAGATTATATCATATATAATCTTATATATCATATAGATTAGATTATATATTATAATATATTAAAATATATCATATAATCTATGATATATTAATATATTGTTTATATATTATATATATATATATTATATTATATATAATATTTATAATATATAATATAATCTATATAATATATATAATATATAATATATTATAATATATATATATATATATATATATATAATCTATATAATATATATAATATATTATATATATATATTATATGCATATCATATAATCTATATAATATATTATAGTATATTATATTATATTGCATATAATATATATAATATATATATATATATATATATATATATTATATTGCATATCATATAATCTATATAATATATTTATATATATATAGTATATTATATTATATTGCATATCATATAATCTATATAATATATTATAATATATTATAGTATATTATATATATTGCATATCATATAATCTATATAATATATTATAATATATTATATATTTATATTATATTGCATATCATATAATCTATATAATATATATAATATATTATAGTATATTATATTATATTGCATATCATATAATCTATATAATATATTAATATATTATAGTATATATATTATATTGCATATCATATAATCTATATATATATATATATATAGTATATTATATTATATTGCATATCATATAATCTATATAATATATTATAATATATTATAGTATATTATATTATATTGCATATCATATAATCTATATAATATATTATAATATATTATATTATATATTATATTATATATCATATATATTATATACATATATTATATATTATAATAACTTCATACAACGACTGCTGTTTAAACAGTAGCATTGCATCCAACAAAACCTTCATCCGATGATGATTCTCGGTTCAAGTATAGCTTTGGGGTCGAAGCATCATTACCACTAACCCAGAGCGCCCCAGCGGTATCTCACAATACCACCAGACTTTGTTGGTTTGTTGTCTCACTGTGGGATTACCATATCCATTCTAATGCAATTAAAGCCTTATCTTGGATCGTTTTTTTATGTATTTCCTCTTGTCTGATGGAGAAAGTCCAAGTTTAGTTAAGGATGTGGAGGTTGAGTTGGTAATGAATCCTCGGCATTTGACTTCTATAGGAAATACATCTGTTATCCTTCCATTTCGGACACTTTGTTCTCATAGATCTTTATATTTTATGATGTGCCCAGTTGAGATTTACCTCAAAAAGGACTGTTAACTGACTTGTATATATATATATATATTATATCATGTATATTATATTTATCATATCTATTTATTTATTATTAGTTTATTTATCATATCTATTATATTTATTCATATCATATTTATTATATTATATTATATTATATATACATTATATTCTATATTATAATATATTATTTAAAAGTAGGGAAATGAATCTGACGGTATATAAGGGTAAGATAATATGAAAATCACACAGATGTTGGTCAAATAAAGTTTGGGTAATTTATGAGGAAGTGCGTCCCAGTCTCCCACCTCAAAAATCGCTACCCAGTGACTATCAAAATAACAAAACCCAGCTCATCGTAATTCTTGTTTATTTATCGTAATTTGTCATAATTCTTGTTAATGTTTAGATATGAAGATGGATATATAGTTTTGAATAGACTGAGATAGATAGATAGATAGATAAACCTTCAAAATAATATAGATAGATACGAACAAATGGAGATAGATAGATATTTTCGACAAGTAAATGTATTTTGGGGGATGGTCGCTTCTTTTTTTGTCGTAATTCTTGTTTATTTAAACTAAAAACAAGACATTAAACAAACATGAATAAAAAAAATCTTAGTATTTAAAGTAATATAGATAAATATGAACAAATTCAGATAGATAGATAGATAGATGGATAGTTTTGAATAGACTGAGCTGGGTTGTTATTTTAATAGTCACCGGGCAGCAACTCTTGAGGCAGGAGACCGGGATGCACTTCCTCATAAATTACCAAAGTTTGCTCTGAAGAAGATTTT
>CM042170.1:59922888-59942888 GCA_023376005.1 Doryteuthis pealeii | reverse complement strand
TTTAAATACAAAATAAAGCAACAAAGATTTACTCTGACAAAGTCCGTTATTTCCGTGTATACTAAAAAATTATTTTTAGTTTTTCTATTATTGTTATTGTTATTGTTATTTTGTATTTAAAATAAGAATAAATAGAATACATGGATAAGCTCCTGGCTGAAACACGTGTTAGTAACTCATATCAAATATATTTTATCCATTCAACATTTTCTTTCCTTATATATATATATATATATATATATATATATATATATATATAATTGTCTTATAAGGATATTACAGGATTTTCAATTTGATTTGAAAAGAATAACTCCAGTAAAATAGTATATTAACTTATGTACAAACAAGAACAAAAACGTCTCCAGTAGTTTTTCTTTCTGCATTTCAAATTGAAATTCTTTAAACCTCCTAAAATACCATCATAAATACATATATATATATATATATATATATATATATATGGAGAAAGGTAGACAAACACGGGATATTGTAGAAAATGGATACCTACAATAAACATCCATTTTCTACAAGATCTCGTGTTTGTCTACCTTTCTCCACATACTCCTCGGATTAATTTCCTCTTATTTTTCCCATAGATATATATATATATATATATATATATATATATTTATACACGTGTGAGAAAGACGACATTGGAAAATCAGATTAATATGATAGCATGTGACACAAGGTCAATTTTTTTAAAGCGGAATTTAACAGGTTTAAATTCAGAGTTTTCCTTCTCCTAGACTGGTTGCCGTACCAAGGTTAAAGGGCCCAGTCTGCCCTACTATTTATCCATAGCTGGAGGGAGAATAGTTGGATTCATACCTTTCCCAAGGGTATTAGTGCTATGTGAAATGCAAACAGCCTCATCCAGGATTTGAACTTGGTTCGTCAAGTTCATTTCCTTAGAGAATGACCATTACACCAGGCACCTCCACAAAAATTTTTTTTTTGTTTTGCTAATAAATTAATTTTTTTTTCTTATGATGTTAAGTGCGCTGAACATATTGGTCTGTTTTTCTAAATTGTTTTCTTCTTTCTCACACAATTAAAATTCATGACAATCCATATAATATATATATATATATATATATGATTGGAAGGAAAGTCTTGTCCAATACAAAGTAACATTTATTCAGTTTTATGGTATTACCGCATCCACCGTACACACCTGACCCCTTCAGACTATTATCCGTTTACTCCTATGAAAAACTCACTTTGTGGGAAAACGTATCAATCCACTGAAGAAGTTAACAGTGATTTGGAAAACTGGTTCATTTCCAGAATGTTGGTAAAGACGTGTGGACCATAAGGGAGACTGACGAGTGATGTTTTGTTTCTACTTCTCAATTTATATGTTGTCTTTATTGGTTAAATAAATACTATTTTGTATCGGACAATACTTTCATTCCAATCCTATATATATGTATGTATATATATATATTTATATGTATGTATATATTATATATGTATATATATATATTCACTCATAAAGTATCATGGAATAAACAATGTATAAGATCAGTAAATACTGTTACCCAAACATGGGATAATATATATATATATATATATATATATATATATATATATATATATATATAAAGAGAGACAAAACAAAATAATTAGCTGATTATAGTGTTGTTTTTTAAAACATCTAAAATCAGAGAAAAAACAAAACAAAAAACAAAACTATATACAATTCTGTGAATTTTGTTTTGGGATAAATCATTTTTTTTCAATAAATTTGATTGTAAATCATTTTAAATCAAGCAAAATATTTTATGTACATAAAAAAACAACAAAAAACCCTGAAACAGTTTAAAATAATCTTAGAACTGATTCATCATGAGACATGTGTAAAACATAATTGTCTTTTGATGCATGCAATTGTGCATCATGTTTTATAGACTTATGCACCAGCCTTTATATTTTTCAAACAAATGTTTTTTTCTGTCATATAAAACACATGCATACAAATGTTTCATGTTTCATCATACCTTATTCCGTATCATACAAACACATAATACTAATGTAAAACTTTTATGCATCTTATGAAGTCATGATACTCTTATGAATCACGTTTCATGCATCATGTATCAAGTATGTTTTAAATATTATATATTGGCCCTATTCTATGTATCAGTGTTTTGTATCACAATTATATCACATTTTAAATATTTTGCAAAAATACATCTTGTGCTTTACAGATATGCGTATCAAGAAAGAGTTTTTTTTGTCCGTTTGAATCACGGACTGTGTGTTTTGTATTTCAATAATCTTATATAATCGTGTCATGAGAGTTTTTTGTTTTATCATTCATGATACACAGTTTTAAGATAAAAATGTAATAGAAAAAGTCTGTACACTTGGTAGCTATGTTTTATATAGCATAAAATTCAGTTTAACAAAAAAAAAAAGATTTAACAAAAAAAAATAATGATTAAAAAAATATTTGGATTATTCAGACTATTGGCCTCAACTTTATTGTTATCTGTACAACGTTTTGGCCGATGTGCCCTCCGGCCTTCTTCAGGTATCTCTTGTTGAACTCGGTAGCCTTCTCAAACTTGGGAAATACCTGAAGAAGGCTGGAGGACACATTGGCACAAATATTTTACTGATAACAATAAAGATGAGGACAATAGTCAGAATAATACAAATAATACAAATTATCAAGCCTCATCTCAAAAATTCAGAGAAGTAGAAAACAATTGTTAAAGAAGCTGCAATATCTGAGTAAGTTGGTTTGTAAAAAAAAAAAAAAAATAACCTTTTAAATTGCCCAGAATTTGCCAATAATTACGAAAGACAATTGTTTTTTAGTTTGTATTTTGTGCTTTATTGTTATGTACCATGTTTCCCCGAAAATAAGACCTAGCATGATTTTTCAGGATGAATTTAATATAAGCCCTCCCCCTTAAAATAATCCCTAGTTGAGAGCGGCAGACAGACAAAAGAAATAAGCATTCTTTACAATCACATCATGCAACGCAAACACTCAACATCCCCTGAAAATAAACCCTAGTGTTATAATCCTTCCCCTTAAAATAATCCCTAGTTGAGAGCGGCAGACAAACGAAAGAAATAAGCATTCATTACAATCACATCATTCAATGCAAACACTCAACATCCCCCAAAAATAAGCCCTAGTCTTATAATCCTTCCCCTTAAAATAATCCCTAGTTGAGAGCAGCAGACAGATGAAAGAAATAAGCATTCTTTACAATCACATCATACGACACAAACACTCAGGCTGACTTTAATCTTATAAGCCCTCCCCTTAAAATAAGCCCTAGTTGAGAGCGGCAAACAGTATTTTGTGCTTTATTGTTAATACTGTGTTTCCCCGAAAATAAGACCAGTCTCTCCGTGAAGGTCTAACCTAATCGCATTTTAACATAATTTGATACTGAGTTCCCTGGAAGTAAAACTTGCTTGAAAAATAAGACCTATCTGCAAAATAACACCTCATGATTTTTCAGGATGATCTTCAAATAAGCCCTAGTTGAGAGTGGCAGACAGACGAAAGAAATAAGTATTCTTCACAATAACGTCATGTGATGCAAACACTCTTCTTTGTCAATGATTAAGATGATGTGTGTTTGCTTGACATACCTAATACCTAACGGATGATTTTAATATAAGCCCTCCCCTTAAAATAAGCCCTAGTTGAGAGTGGCAGACAGATGAAAGAAATAAGCATTCTTCACAACAACGCAAAGTCATCTTCATCAATGATCAAAATGATACATGTCTGCTTGTTCTATTGATCCAGATGCTCAGGAAAAACTGTAGCCACACACACACAGTCAAATTCCAAACTACAGATGATGATATGATTATTTTTTAATGATTTGGTTTGTTTTGTTTTACGGCATATCAACCTCAGTGGGTCATTTAATGCCAACAAAGTTTTGAAATAAATTTATTCTTAATGGATAATCAAATTTTGTTTATAAATTTGTGTTTTCTATTTAACCCATAGATTGGACCCTAACAGGTACTACCACTCCGGTTCAGAGTGGACCAGGGAGCAATGGTGATGAAGGGGTGCTCCACATTCCCCAAACCTCCAAAACTGGAACCTCACCATCAGATAGAGTTTAACGTCATTCCCAGGACATGTAGACTCTCAGCCACCACCTTCTAGCACCCATATGATAAAAAGGGTTGGGGCTTGCCATAAGGGCAATAGGGTTGGGGCAATCATATAGGTGCTAGGGCTTGACGTGACCAGCTGATTGATTGGAGGGGGCCTCTCCGACTGCCCGTCTAGCCCAAGTAAGGTCCAAAGTGAAATATTGCATGTCATGGACTGCTCAACCACCTGGGTTCTATCCTTAAGTATTTTTGAATGAATTGTCGTTAATGAGTTTTTAAATAAAAGAACATGTTAATGGTAATTAAATGTAAATTGTTTTTTGGAAATTTCTGTCTATTTAGAAATTTTGTAATTTTCTACTTCTTGTCAAAAGACACATCTCCTGTTTAACAATTTTTTTTTTAATCTTTTCGAGTTTTCTGGCCAACTTTTTAATATTTGGGTGGAATTAGTGGATTAGTCCACCAAAGTTCAGGTCCCGAGTTCTTTCGGCACTTCGAAGTGCCATCATCAGGAGTGATGTGTTCCAGTTTTTAAAAAATTATATTAATGTGGAGGCTGGAAGGAGAAGAATTGATGAGAAAGGTGCTATAGGCATTTTAAAATGTGTGTACTGCATTGGAAATTAATTTTGTTTAAGGATGGTTTGTATTGTTTTATGTATAAAGCTTCTAGTATTTGGAGTTTTTGTTTATTTTTTTCTTTGTGCAGAATGTGTGTATTTTCCATTAGAATTAGTGTCTTTTGTTTAATTCTACATGTATAAATGAAAGAATGCTGCCCAAATACACACACACACACACACATACATATATATATATATACATACACACACACACACAAATCAAAGAAAGTATGAAAAATAAATTGAAAAACTGAAAGTTAGCAAAATAAAACCAGAATCCATAGCATTATTAAAAAACTTAGAACCCCAACATTTAAGATAAGCCTAAGTCTTAAACTTCATCAAGGGGGAATATAAGCCGTGTCTTATTTTCAAGGAAACATGGTATTAGTCACTTAAAGGCTGCCTTCAGTTCAGTCACATCTTATCTATAGAAATTCATAACTAACTCAAAATGAATAAGAGGAAGTACTTTGTAAGTTATAAGAGTTATCTCCCTTTTGAGAAATTATGATGAGTAGGGTGAGAGTAATCAAAAACCTCATGTTATTATTAATAAATTGCACATTGGACTAGAAATTGCTTGGAGCATTTTAAGTGTATTGCTCTATTAAACATCTCACTATAATGTGCCATTTTTTTTTGGGGGGGGGTTTACAGTTGTATACAAGAATATAAAAATTGGATCATTGTAATATTATAAATATTATCATTATTATTATTATTAGAAGTATTAATTAATATATATATATTATATATATATATATATATATATATATATATATATATATATATGTGTGTGAGTGTGTATGCATATATATATATATATATATATATATATATATATATATATATATATATATATATATAAAAGAAAGTTTGGTATGTCTGTGTCAACATATATATATTTACCAACACCTCCGCACGAGCAGGATGCGACACAAGGTCAATTTCTTAAGCGGAGTTTAACAGGTTTGAATTCAGAGTTTTCCTTCTCCTAGACTGGTTACCTAGCCATGGTTAAAGAGTCCAGTCTGCCCTGCTATTTGTCCATAGCTGGAGGGAGAGTAGGATTCATACCTTTCCCAAGATTGTCAACATATAACTCAGAAAAGAGATGTCACTCAGATTCGAAATCATGCATATACCTTAATATCCCTATAACTAAGAAACACACCAAATTTAGTTATTGCTTTTTACTGATTAAGTGGCATAATCAATTGATTAAACAAAAATCAACTGATTTGCCGAACTGTTCGCATTGTACTGCTCCTGATAGTTTTTTGCCTGCATACTGATTATGTAGCATTACTAGCTAATTTTAGTAGACAAATTCGCACCTTAATCGATTCAGTTCAGAATTTGTTGCGTATTCCTGCTCCAATCTTAAAAATATCTATTTGGTTAGAAAGAAAAGAAAATAATCTTTCTAAATCTGTAATTTGTATGTGTTTTCATCCATTGAATTTTTTTTTACAGCAAATTAAATGAAAATATTTAAAGATAACTCAACTTTTTTAATGAATATTTTCATTTTAGAATAATCTTTTTTTAGTCTATTCATGGACCGGGTACTTTTGCAATTATATATATATATATATATATATATATATATATATATATATCAAATTAGAGCACTTTTAATATGATTGCACAAAATATCTTGCTATGATGTGTAATTTTTATCAGGTACAGTGTTGGCAGACTACAGGAAGCATAGAGGTTTTTCTGTTGGCAGACTACAGGAAGCATGGAGGCTTTTTTTGTTGGCGGACTACAGGAAGCATGGAGGCTTTTTTGTTTTTCTTTCATATTAATTACTATTATTATTATTATTATATTAACTCCTCACAAGCTTTTCAAACCAACACTAACAGGTGTTTTTTTTACAGGAGTCTGAGTGACAACATGTCTCCTCATATCTCCAGGACTCTTCTAAGTATCATAGCTGATTTTAGCAGTGCTGTGGTCTAGATGATTTCTATTCTTCTTATTATTATTATCATTAGGTCAATTTCTATTATAATATTAGATAATATGAAACATATATTATTACACTGATCAATTTTTGAACTGTAAATATTTTATGTTTATTATTTATTATTAGATTATTGTTCAATATCTCTTGGTATGGCTGGTGTATATATCATTATTGCTTATTTTTTAAAACAATCATTATCATCATTATTATTATTATTATTATTATTATTGCATAAAACAATAAATATGAAGCGAACCAAGATTTCAATATATCTAGGTAGTAGATTATTTTTCAAGCTTAAGTTGGGCACAAGGCTCTAAAAAATGAGCCTCCACTTAAGATTGAATATGCTATATAGAAATAATGTAGTGAAATTTGTGCGTGAGATATCTTAAGTGGAAAGAGGCTGCACAGACCCCAGTCCAATATCTTGGCAGTCCCGCAGTTAGTCCAGTGGCAGGGGAAAGTCCAAGATGACTGAACTACTGATCTGCTACAAGGTGGTCTCTCAGGTGAGTACTGAGACACTTCACGAGAGGCAAGCCTTCCTGGAAGCCCCACCGCACCTGAAAGTCCAGAATTGGACTAATTAGCCATCAAAAAGTCCATTACTAATTGACACGGAGTGACGTCATCATCGTCTGTGACGGACCGCTAAAAAAACATTCTGTTTTATGACTGAATATTTTCTTTGTGAGCACCGTTGTCCCGTTCTGATGTAATGGTTAACAAACGGGTCTCGCAGATCTGTTAAAACTGAAAAGTGAGTTTGATCCTCACTGGATGCCCCATACTAAGGCAATTGGTATTAATTTGAATACAAACAAAACTTTTAAGAATAAAAAATCATTATACACTGGTACCTTGACTTAAAAGTTTAATTCATTCTGCTTGTATCTCAATTTCCTTGTATATCAAATCAATTTTCTCAATTGAAATAAACTGAAATGCTATCAATCTATCTATCTATCTATCTCAGCACGTTAATATCTATCTATATATCAATCTATATATCTATCTATATCAGTATATTAATGTCTATCTATGTATATATCTATCAATCTCAGTATGTTAATATTGCTTATTTGTTCCAAGACAAACTTTTACATATCCGTTTTTGTGGAGAAATGTAGACAAACATGGCATGTTACACAGGATGGAAGTTGATAACTGTAATATCGATGTTCGAATGTTTTGGTTTATATAAAAAAAAATCTTCAGGATAATATGAAACCAGGAGAGTACAAATACATACATACATACATGCCAACTACCCTTTATATATGTACTAGAAGCGGCTACCCGGCATCGGCTGGGTAGAAGGGGGGAGTTAGTGTCGCAGATCCATTAAATGCTATTAATCTATTTATCTCAATATGTTAATATCTATTTATCTATCAATCTATCTATCTATCTGTTAATTAATGTTAATGTCATGGAACAAAGAAAGATAACTTGGGTTATCTTTCTTTAAGAGAACTCTTCTCTTTTATGAAACCCTTTTCGCGTGCCCATGCGTTTTTGTGTAAAGAGCGTTCTTAGCAACCGACTTTGAACGTTGAGAAGTGAAGTGAACGGACGTGTGTAATAAACAACCGTAATACATTTATTGGCGTTTGTGTTTATTAGCGTTGGTTGTCAACTGTCCCCTTGTAGTGAGTTTAACACTATATCAGTATGTTAATGTCTGTCTATGTATATATCTATGTATCTCAGTATGTTAATATCTATCTATCTATCTATGTATATATCTATCTATCTTACTTTACCACACAGATCCCTGTGCTACTCATACGCTGAGTTGGAGAGGGCCGGTATCGAACCTGGAACCTTGTGGTTTCTAGCCAAACGCTCTACTGACTGAGCTAACCCGGCCCAACAATAATATAATGATATATTAATTATAATCTATTAATAATGGAGATTCGCTTCCGGTTTTTCTCTGTAACAAAAACTACATCACTGCTTACGTTACATTACCCATAATCCTCATAACATAGAATAAATACACTCAAAATTTGAACATGCAACATTAGACAGTCCTCATTGTTTTTTTAAAACAAGTTTTAATAAATACATGACTGGTATTATATATCTATATATAGTTTGTTTTATTTTAATACATATTTAAAGTTTACATTTCAAATTGTTTTACTTTTTAATCCTTTAATGAATTTGATGATTTTACTTACAACACAAAGCATAAAATCGACCAAGTGATAACTCATAACTCAGAAAACTTGTAAGTTGGGGCACTCGTAAACCAAGGTACCACTATATTGTTATAATAATAGTAAAATAACAATAACTGTAATAATTGTAAAAAATAATTATTTGTAATGATAATTGTAACAATAACAATAATAATCTTAATAATAACAATTAGTAATAATAATAATAATAATAACTGCAATAATGATAATAATAATGATAATAATTTTAACTCGTTGTAATGGTAAAAATTAACTTTGATTGTAAATACTAACTGTGTACCATAATAGTTATTATATTTAGTGTAGTAAATTGGTATGAAAATGTGTCAACTATTATGGGACAGCGGTAAGAATTGGTTATATAATAATACTGTCCTATAATATTTGTTATATTTAGTGTAGGTAGTAGAGAAAGTATCATGTGACCAAAATTGCAAATTTGATATTTAAGATTTGTATCAGTTTTTTTCTTATTTTGGACTGTCTTTTTTTTTGTATTTTGGTGAAAGAACCTAAAAAAAAAAAAAAAATAAAAAAAATAAATAAACTCTAGTCCATATTTCTTTCTCAGTTAAAAAAACAAAATAAAAATTTGTCAGACAATTATAGTATGAATTCATGGATTCAAGATAAAATTATCAAGTTTTGACTCTGGGTTAAGGTTCTGAAGTACAAACTGCCCCCCCCCCCCTATATGTGTGTATATATATATATATATATATATATATATATATTTGGGAGAATATGTGCTTAATTGAAGTCGAACCTAATTTTATGAAAGTTAATTAATTAATAATTAATTAATTAGGCGGGATTACCTATTAAATTTAAGGCTAAACAAATCGAGAAAAATCAATCTCTGTATGTACATTTCGGCCTATTAGGCCTCATCAGCAGAGCTATAGATACAAAGACCGCCCCGTGTGCGATTCGAAACCTGATTGTCAAGCTGACTGTCAAGCGTCTTACCACCACACCAAACGGACTTAGCAGATTTCTTCGTTTTGTTAAGGAGTACGTATTTATATTCCTCTTAAGTGACCTCTACACGAACTTACGAGAAGTAAACAAACAGACGATGTTTGTGATATGGCTATTTTCAGCCGACAATATATATATATATATATATGTAAAAGTATCCAATTGACTGTTATGTTGTGGATAATCCTATTTGGGATCCTCAATATATTCTGTACATCCACAATGCATGCTCATATTGATGGAAACTTATAGATTTATACAATTATTTTTATTTCAAATGCAATTTGTGCTGGTAGGAGAAAAATCTAATTGTCAGGTTTTCGGGGTAGCCTAAAGTCGGTATCAGCCAATCAGCAAGGGAGTCTATCCCCTTTTTACTAGCGCTAGACCAAGGAGATTATTTAAGCGTCTGAGGTGGAAAGCCACACCTACCATCAGCTCCTTACTTTACCACACAGATCCCTGTGCCACTCATACGCTGAGTTGGTGAGGGCCGGTATTGAATTAGGAACTTTGTGGTTTCTAGCTGAACTCTCTACCGACTGAGCTAACCCGACCCTTAAAAAATTGTTAAATCAGAGAGATGAAATTATTTTCAAGTGATGCCACAAAAACAGTATATATATATATATATATATATATATATATATTTATTTATGATAGGAAAGAAATTACAATGCGTATAAGATAATTTTTTTAATATACGCATTGTAATTGCTTTCCCTATCATAAATAAATAATAACATATTTAACATATATATTCAAATCACTGGATTCAGTCTATATTAAATATAAAAACTCTGCACGTGACTTTAAATATTTAAATTACTGTTGTGGGTGTGGGTAGGGGATTAGAGTGCAGGAACAGTTTGATTTCAAAATGTCTTAACAAAACCAGAGATTCAAATTCATTCTTCTCAAATTCTAAGACCAAAGATTTTTGGTTGTTTCAAATTTCTAATTATACACATATAAACAGATTCAATATATCAGATTGGCTCCCATTTCAAACTGGGATTCAAAAAAAAAAAAAAAAAAAAAAAAAAAAAATCAAAAAATATTTTAAAAAATTTCTTTTTACTCACTGGCAGATTAGATCGTGGTTCAAGTTTGAATTTTTTTTTTTTTTTTTTTACAAACAAACAATGTATTTTGGTTATATATATATGTATATATATATATTATACATATATATATATATATATCAGGCACAGGGCGACACAATTTAAAAAAGAAAAAAGTCTAAACAGAAATTTAATTTTCACTTTAAAGACAAAAAAATTTTTTTAAATTAAAAATCAAATTTAAAGACCAGTGGTCAGTCAGTTTAAGCATTTTTTCTAATGCCAACTCGTTAACCGTAACATTGGTCCAAGCATAAAAATTTTGCAAAGTGGAATGCCGGCGTTATATTTAACTTCTGTGAAGATCAAAAGTTTTTTTTTTTTAAACAGTCAAAGAAAAAAAAAAAAAATTCCAAGAAAATAAAAATTCAAAAAAAAAAAAAAAACTATTCAAAAATACTATTCAAAAAAAAAAAAAAATAGAAAAAAATAAATAAAAGTTAGAAAAAAAATTTTGAAAAAAAAAAATTTTTTTAAATATTAAAAAAAAAAAAATAGATTAAAAAAAAAAAAAAATAGAAAAAAATTTGAAAAAAAAAAAGAAGAAAATTTTGAAAAAAAAAAAAAAAAAAATACACCAAGTACTCGAAATGATTTTTATACTACGTGGGTATTGTGAATTTTACAAGCAAACAAATGTATACAAGTGAGGATGAAAGACATTTTTTTTTTGTTCTTTTTATTTATTTATTTTTTTACGTTAAAAATGTTTCTTCTGTCATAACATTAGAATATCAACATCTTTACTTACTGAGCCATGGTCTCTGCCCCACATAATACTTAACCCTTTGGCCCTCAGATACCTGGGCTCACGAAAAGAAAAAACAAATCAAGGACAGACTGTATTCAAACTTCCCTCCAGAGTGCAAACGTTTTCATATAAATCTCTCCCGTAATTCCATTCAAAGAAACGCTATTATTAGTAGTATATCTGACAATCTCCCTGAGCTTTTGATGTATAGCCAAATAGTGCTCAGCCTGGAATATTGGGCTTATAGTGTACAGTAAAATAGCACTCAGCCTGAAATGGCAGGCTTATGGGTTCAACTAGTAAAAACAATCTTTGGATAGAGCAAGCATTTTACCATTTCATAAATACAGGGTGGGGTGGGTGGGGGCAAAATGATCTTTGTTGTATCAACTGCTCCTGTGGAGGGGTTGGGTAGTAGTGGTCATATTTAGCCAATAACCAGGAGGATAAGAGGGTTCATAATTTTCCCAAGGGTATCGGACAAAAAATGAGCATAATAGCGAGACTGGAGTTTGAACTCTTGACAACGTCTATTATGTTTCACATAATAGCTTAAAATCCCTTAAGAGTTACATCCCCTTAAAATCCCTTAACAGTTACCTCCCCTTAATGGCCCTTTTTTAACAGTGGGACTAATCCCTAAATCGACACTTTTCCGGTTTCTTTCTTTTTCATCATAGTGTCGAAGAGTAAGCACGTAGAACCTTCCCTTCCAAGTTAACTTTAATACGGACCTAGGAGTTTTTACCCTCATGTCTCTGGATAAATATTCCTAGTTTTAAGAGCCATAATTCTGATGCTCCGAGAAGAACTAAGAATGTTTATACAGGGATGCAACAATGGCACAGCCCAGCATGTTACCCACTATAAATGAATCAGATCATTTTGCTCCACCCTTTACAAGTAGAATCAACATCTCAATGAGCCATGGTCGGTCCCTATCCCATCGCGAGGAAAGTCAAGCATTTTTGTTACGGTACAAATATGACTGGATGCACTAGAAACAAGAAACCTTTGTCTTGGACTAAAATCAGAACTATCTTTCTCTCCAAGAAATGTTTCTTGTAGTGAGTGATGCCAATCAGGTCATGAACCTTTGCTGATTCGTCCTTTGCTTAACCATAGAGCTACATCTCAAAATGCAAATTTCTTTTCCTTATGACGGTAGATACAGTGATACCTATGAACATAGGTAGTTTATAAGTGTAGCAATTGGAAGTCATTGCTACTAAACCAAAATCACAAGTTTAAAAAAAAAATGCTTACATATCTTATTATAATAGAGATTCAGTGTCCATTTGTCTGTAACCAAAACTATGTCACTTCTTACGTCAAAATACCCTCTGGAATCGCGTAAGTTTATCAATGAGTATTTAATTTATAGTCACAATCATTCATTAATATTAATACATAGAATAAATCTTATTTATTCAGAAAGTCCCCATGAAAAATCTAAGTTAGATTTGCCTCAAAACAGCCCATGTTATTAGTGCATTTAAATTCCTGCAATGTGTCTTATACATCACTAAGAAATGAAGGTTTACATAATACATTGTGTGGTTAATTTGGATACTGGTTTTAACAAAACTGGGTTTAATAAATAATTACTTGGTGTTATTGTTTTATTCTCCAACATATTAAAATCAATCCAATTAATGATTTTATATATAGAAACCAATTAAAATATAATTAAAACAAGTGTAATCTTTTTATATGCATTCTTATTTAACTTCATTAGTCTTTCTAATTCAATATATTTCATTACATTAATACCTAAATACTTATGCCCAGCGGAGGGCACATAGGTTTGCTAGTACTTATAAACTCCAAAAGTGAACCCTAGAAAGTTGGTACAAACTATGTTAAGCATAATTTTAAATTCAAATTAAATCAACCAATCAGAAAACACCATAACATATTTTTAGACCAATCAAAATGTACGGCAATCAATTTCCCCAGAAGCTTTCTAGAACCAAGCTCAAAAACCAAGCCCTGGTGATATTTAATGTTTATATATATTTACTTTGTCGTTAATTGTTTTATTTTCGAGGTTTCCTCCGGACATATATATACACACAACTGCCCTTTATATATGGATAGATAGATAATTTGCAAATTATTAGTATTACATAAGAATACTTGAAACTATATAACTGTCTACAAGCAAACAATTATTATTATTAAATGCGAGTGTTTGCTTGAAAGCATATAATTGTTTGCATATTAGTATTAGATAATATATATATATATATATATATATATATATAAGTAAAGAAATAACAAAAGACTTAGAGATTTTTCATTATAGCCTATTTCGGGGAGCTTAGACAAAGTGTCTAATTCTCCCAGCTCATCAGATGCGAATGATGAATTCTTTATTACTTTTAAGGCATTTGAAAACAGATTTTTTATTATTTTTTTTTTTTTTATATTGTCCTGTCCGCTCAGCTGTAAGATCTTTGACTATTTGTCAGTAATTTGTTAGGAATTTCTGTTAAATCAATCTATTCCAGATTTTAGCTAAATGGTCAACCCCAGTTCATTTATTTATTTATTAGTTTGTTCATTCTTCTTGTGTACCTATCTACCTTAATTTATTTTCTTTTCTTATTATTTTATCTTATTTTACTTTATTTTATTTTACTTCTTCACTCCTTTTTCCTTTCAAAGTCACTCAAATATACACACATATATATACATCTATAAAGAAATATATATATATATAGGAAGATCTGAGAAAACCTGTTTTCTGTACTTAATAATTTAACTAATTCAAATTATATATTATTTCCTCTTTATTTGGAGGGTGGACCTGTGGAATCTCTTTTATTTAATCATTTTTTTCATATATATATATATATATATATATATATATATATGAATGAAAAAATTATTAAATAAAAGAGATTCCACAGATTGCATAATTCATTAATGTATTATTAAGATTAATATCTTATTATAATGGAGATTGTGGGTTTGTCTGTCTGTAACCGAAACTATATTACTACACAAGTCACAATTCCCTTAGTTATTTACTCCACATTCTCCATGATTTTATTTTTTATTTAAACCTCAATTATTAGTAAAATTGTTTTACATCATTAAGGCTGTTAACAATATCTACATACAAATAACATGCAATTGTATTTATATATACAACAAAATAGCGGATTGCAGTGTGAATGGGAAGGCTAATTTGCATATTGATATTAAAAATTTGATTTTAATAAATATATGCTTAGTATTATTGATTTCTAATTGTTTGGTTTTATCTTATTGAATATGAGCAAAAATCTCAGGGATAAATCTTAAAAGAAATCCATTAACAAGAAGAAATAACTGTAATTATTTTAACTAAATAGTTAAATTAGGAAAATTTACCACTGAAAGACGGGAGTAATGGAAAATGATGGAATAGTTAGTTTCAAAGTTGTTCTATTTTCCGATTATACCCCCTCTGTTCCAAATATTTTTATCTGAATTCTTATTCAGTTTCATTAGCCTTTCTTTCTAATTTAACATGATATTTTATTATATTAAAACTTAAATACTTGCACCCGGAGGGTGCATATATTTGCTAGTAGATATAATATGATATGCATTAATTATTACAAAAAAAAAAAAAAAGTCTCTAACTTAATAGATTTATCAGAAGACTTGAATTTCAGTCGCATACATTAATAATATATAAACAAGATGAATAAAAAAAAAAGAGATAGGAGTTTAAAAAAACAGCTGACAGATAGAATTACAAATGACTTTTGCCTGATAAGCATATGGAAAACTAATCTTTAATTTCAAAAGGAAACAGTTTAGATTTAAAGACTAAAATTTATATTAGAAGACAAGGAGAGAAATAAAAAATAATTCTAAACCAGAAAAGTATATATAAAATTAGCTACTTATAATTTTTAGTTCTCCTGAGGAAGGTGTACCTTGAATACAGAAACCATGGTAGAGAGAAAAACTTTTCTACAACTCTCTCTCTCTCTCTCTCATATATATATATGTGAAAATAAAATGGAAATTAATCCGACAGTATGAATATGATATAATGAAAAAACAAAAGATGTTTACAACTGAAATAGGCTTATCAGGAGAGAGTGTGCAAAACCGTTTCGGGGCCAATCTCTCGACGGTTTTAAAAAGCAACACCGGCCCATCCTCACTAATATGAGGACCCTTCGCATTATAATGCATCGACCGCACGTGGGTCGGTCATCAACAAAAATAAGACGGGAAAATGACCGTTAGTAAATCAGAACACTGCTTTTTTAAAAATTAATTCCAACGTTTGACTAGCAGCGTTCTGATTTACTAACGGTCATTTTATATTATAATAAATAATGAAAATTAAATGTTTAGCTATTTCCTTGTTTTTGCTTTGTTTTTAAATATTTTCAGGTTAAAATAATAATTAAATAATAATAATGAAATTATTGCATACATACATACAGTGCTCAGGTGCACTACAACTCATAAAAGGTTCATGTATAGTACATAGAATAATGAACAGTGTACAGTGATAATATATACGTATATGTGTGTGTGTGTGTGTGTGTGTGTATCAAGAAGGGATATCAGGTAAAGTATTGTCGAATTACAGGAAGCATGGAGGTTTTGAAAGATGCAGTGTTTCGGCAGCCAACAATGGATGCAAGTAGTTTGCTCCATACTTCAGCAAGTGTCTACTTCTTTTATTAATAGAGATTTGGTGTCTGTCTGTCACCGAAACTATGTCACCATTTATGTCACAATACCCAAAATCGTTAATACATAGAATAAAGAACAACCCTGTATTATATATCTTTTTATCTTTTTTTTAAATATTCAATATTAATATTAATAAAATGAATAAAAACTATTCCTTATAATTCAACATTTGAATCCTTTCCATTGGAATAATGTAAATAGACTATGAATTAATTAAAAAGTTGTATTGTTACTTTAAATGGAAAAATTTATTTGCAAAATTTTTAATATATTTAAAAAATTATTTTTTACTCTCGTCCTTTTTTCAGTAACAAGAAGTTAACTAAAAAGTTTATAATTGAATAAATACTTATGATTTTGTGTAAAATTTACGTGTAAAATATTCAAAATAATTGTTTAATTAAAAATTGATAGATGTACGCTACATTTTATTTGAGGGGGACAGAACTAAGTTTCCATTTCAAATTGTTTTTTTGTTTTTTTTTACTCCTTTAATAAATTTGATGATTTTACTTACTTATGATAAAAAACCTCCTTGAATTTTTAACTCAGGCAATGACACAGAGAAATGTTTGCCTGATACAATGGAAAAATGTTGGGGGTGTTCCGAAAAATTCTGACCCAAACGTCCAGAATGCTGATCATCATCACAAACTCGACCTAGTCTCTACTGTATATTTAAAATTAATAACCTTTTTTCTTCTTTAAAGAATTCCTTATATATGTTAAAATATTTTAAACCTGAAAGCCTATGAAATAGCAGAGGTGGTCACTACTCGAATAGGCTCAGTCCTAATTAGTGATCAACCTCCACACATTAATCATTTGTTGTGTTTTTTGTAATGTGTGAAAATAAACATTTTTTTTGCTCTTTCTTTCTCTATCTTTCAAAATTTAATTTTTACACTGCCCAGAGTGCGTTTTATTTTAATGAAATAATAAGTTTTTTTTTAATCGTGTATGTACAAAAAATATAAACATTCAAATATTGCCGGTGGAAATATTTTTGTAAAGATGAAAAATATTTTGACTCGTAATGAATAGGAAATTCCGTCTATCTATCGTGACTGGAGTGATGGGAAAATAGTGGCTCGAGGGATGGGAAAATAGTGGCTCGACTGAAACTTGAAATCCCAGTCTCTGTAAAAAATTTTTCAAAGTCATTTTCCTCTCTCTCGTTGGGAGGTTTAAATTTTGCAATTTTTATTTTTTTCAAATGAATTTCCGAGGAATACAAGAAAAGATCATTCAAGAGTATGTACAATTATCTAACAAGAACATTTTTTTAGATAATTTTATATATTCTGGAAAAAATAGAATATGAGGAAAGGTAAAAAAAAAAAGCAGTCTCTGATTAAAATTGATAATTCAATGATTTTGTCAAAAAATTTGGAGATGTACAAATCAACAATAAAGTATTATTTTATTATTTTACTCCAATACAAATTACTCTTTCCCTCTTACCAAATATGCTTCTATCTATCTATCATAGTCTGTTCATATCTATCTATCACAATCTGTTCATTACTATCTATCTATCTCAGTCTGTTCATATCTATCTATCTATCACAGTCTGTTCATATCTATCTATCTATCTATATCTATCACAGTCTGTTTTTATCTATCTATCACAGTCTGTTTTTATCTATCACAGTCTGTTTCATCTATCTATCTATCAATCTCAGTCTGTTCATATCTATCTATCTATCTATCTATCTATCACAGTCTATTCATATCTATCTATCTATCTATCTATCACAGTCTGTTCATATCTATCTATCTATCACAGTCTGTTCTATCTATCTATCTCTCTATCTCAGTCTGTTCATATATATATATATATATATATATATATATCTATCACAATCTGTTCATTACTATCTATCTATCCATCCATCTATCTATCACAGTCTGTTCATATCTATCTGTCTGTCTCAGTCTGTTCATATCTATCTATCTATCTATCATAGTCTGTTCATATCTACCAACCTACCTATCTATCTATCACTGTTCATATCAATCTATCTATTGATGTCAGTTAGTGCATATCTATCTATACATAAATCTCAGTCTATTCATACCTATGTATATATCTATCTATCTTGGTGTGTTCATATCTTTTTGTAACATGCCAAATAAAGACTTACATGTATTTAGGGATATGCACACACACACACACAAAAAGTGAACGTTTCTGATGACGACCAATCACCTAAAGGTGAGGCTCCGAAACCATTGGTAAAACGGACTCTTAAATGTATTGTAAACTATAATTAAATAAATATCTATCAATAATGGAGATTCGCTTCCGTTTTTTGTTTGTAACAAAAACTAAGTCACTGTTTATGTCACACTACCTAAAATCATCATAACATAGAATAAATACACTCAAAATTTGAGCATGCAATGTTACACAGTCCTCATTGGTTTTTTAAACAAGTTTTAATAAATACGTACCTGGTATTGTCTATCTATATATAGTTTGTTTTATTTTAATATATATTTAAAGTTATCAGAACTAAGTTTCCATTTCAATTTTTTAAATTTTTACTCTTTTAATAAATTTATTCTATTTTTTACTCCTTTAATAAATTTGATGATTTTACTTTTACTTATGATACAAACTCTCTGATATTAAATTTTCAACTCCCATCCCCTCAGGCAATATTTATTTTACGTCACCCAGAGGGCGTTTTTTTTATTTTGCTAATATATATAATATATTGATAATGAATTTTTCTAAATTTATAGATAAGGCATAGACATAGAGGTAATAGTGCTTGGTGATTTATTTTTGTCCATAATTATATATATATCACCAAGCACAATTGACTCTATGTCTGCATTATCCTAACTTAGATTTATATATTTATGTATATATTAATATTGATAATATACTTTGCTATATCTATAAATAAATGAGGATCCCATAGGTAAGAAAGTGACAGTTTCCAAGCACTGTTGTCTATGTCCTAACTTATATATATATATATATTTATTCAACAAAATATATATATATTAGTAAATCTTGCTTATCAGCCTAAAGTATATATATAGTATTTTTTTTTAAATTGGAGGAAAGAAAATATAGTGCTGGATTACAATTGTAAAAGTTGTATATATATGATAATATTTATATAATAATGTTGTATTTATATAATAATATTATATATATATATATAATTTAATATACCAAGCGTGTTGGTAAATTCTCGTGGTGAGAAAAAAACCAGCAAATAGTTTGATTGTAAAAATATACTACCAGACATCAACCGGGGAGAAAAAAATTTTTGAAAAAAAGAAAAGACCAAGATAGTCGTACCAACAAAAAATAATCTATTGGTACAGTATTTGGCCAAAAAAAAAAACAATTTATATGTATAAATATGTATATAAGATATATATATATTCATATAACCGCTAGGAGAATAGCTAATAAGTAAAAAGTGCTCAATACCTAAGTAGAGCATATATATATATATATATATATATATATATATATAT
>CM042170.1:59875388-59917888 GCA_023376005.1 Doryteuthis pealeii | reverse complement strand
GTTTCATTCGATTTGTCCGTGTCTCTGCCTGTGTTGGACTTCTAAGTTACAGTGACCGTTCATAAAACTATGTCTGGCAGCGTGAATTTGTCGATGACCGAACTGTTTCCTAGCGCCCGCAAGAAACTCTCTTGCGCTCGGCTTCCCACAGATTCCGTTCATTACCTCTGGCATTTCCCAGCCTCGTATCTCGACATCCGGAATTTCGTCCTCTTTCCTGTGAACAGAAGACGAAGGTAATCGGATAAACCTGCTCGCTCGACTGTTACAGGCGGCCTTTGCGAGGTTTCTCGCTTTGTTTCGGAAAGGAAGTGTTACCGATTCTTGAATGCAGTCGTTGTTAGTCTCAAACATATGCGGCCTCCCGTTGTTCTCGCGTGGAGGCCACGGAACTTTCAAAAAGGTCTGTGAGCTCTCCAGATCGTAGAGACTACAAGTGTCCGTGGCTGACAGAACGGCATTCCTTGTCATCGGAGAACTGCAAGGCGAGAGATGTAAAGGAGATAAGGCGGAGTGGAACTGAGTGAGGTTCCCTATATTGAATGATGTGTCCATATCCAGAGCTGTGAAAAAAGAAGAGGACTCGCTCGTCCTTCGAGAGGAACGACGTCCCTCGCTGGCTCCTTCTTCTTGGTCATTATTGTCAGTTTCTTTGCTACCTTCTGCGTTTGTCACAACTATTTTCGGTCCAATTTCTTGCAAGTGTTCCAATAGAGATCCAATGAAGGTATAACAGTAGTTGTATTCAGCCTGAAAATAGAATATACAAACAATGAATAAGTGAGTGCAGCCAACTGGCACAAAAGGAATACAAGAGACTGGGTAGGAAAGGTGATCTACTGGGAATTTTGCAAGAGGCTAAGCACAAATCAAATATGTCCTAGAAAATGAGATTCGTAAAATTATCTGGGACTTTAAGATACAAAGATAGAGAGAAAATACAAGAGTAGGCATGACTGGGTAGGAAAGCTGATCTACTGGGAATTGTGCAAGAGGCTAAGATTTTCCATACTGACGTGGTATAAGCACAAATCAGAATATGTCCTAGAAAATGAGATTTATAAAATTATCTGGGACTTTAAGATATAAAGACAGAGAAAGAATACAAGAGTAGGCATGACTGGGTAGGAAAGGAGACCCACTGGGAATTGTGCAAGAGGCTAAAAATTTGGCCATGCTGACAAATGTTATATGCACAAATCAGAATATGTCCTAGAAAATGAGATTCGTAAAATTATCTGAGACTTTAAGATATAAAGATAGAGAGAGAATACAAGAGTAGGCATGACTGGGTAGGAAAGATGATCCACTGGGAATTGTGCAAGAGGCTAAAGTTTTCCCATACTGACGTGGTATAAGCACAAATCAGAATATGTCCTAGAAAATGAGATTCGTAAAATTATCTGAGACTTTAAGATATAAAGATAGAGAGAGAATACAAGAGTAGGCATGACTGGGTAGGAAAGATGATCCACTGGGAATTTTTGCAAGAGGCTAAAATTTTCCCATACCAGAATATGTCCTAGAAAATGAAATTAGTAAAATTATCTGGGACTCCGCCCAAAATGATAGCCCTTGTTTAAATGTAATAAACATATTTAGAAGTGTTTGATTTAAGGGAAATAACAGGTAACTTTAAATTAAAATGCCATTTTTAGCCATTTATTGATAAATCCTTATAAGAATGGGTCTCTGGACTTTAAAAATTCTCAGCAAAATGTTAAGAGTTAAGATATAAAGATAGAAAGAGAATACAAGAGTAGGCATGAATGGGTAGGAAAGGTGATCCACTGGGAATTGTGCAAGAGAGTAACATTTTCTCATACTGATGTAGTATAAGTACAAATCAGAATATGTCCTAGAAAATGAGATTCATAAAATTATCTGGGACTTTAAGATATAAAGATAAAGAGAGAATACAAGAGTAGGCATGACTGGGTAGGAAAGGAGACCCACTGAGAATTGTGCAAGAGGCTAAAATTTTCCCATGCAGATGTAGTATAAGCACACATCAGAATATGTCCTAGAAAATGAGATTCATAAAATTATCTGGGACATATAAAAGATATAAAGACAGAGAGAGAATACAAGAGTAGGCATGACTGGGTAGGAAAGGAGACCCACTGGGAATTGTGCAAGAGGCTAAAAATTTGACCATACTGACATGGTATAAGCACATATCAGAATATGTCCTAGAAATGAGATTCGTAAAATTATCTGGGACTTTAAGATATAAAGATAAAGAGAGAATACAAGTGTAGGCATGACTGGGTAGGAAAGGTGATCCACTGGGAATTGTGCAAGAGGCTAAAATTTTCCCATACTGACAAGTGGTATAAGCACAAATCAGAATCTGTCCTAAAACATGAGATGCATAAAATTCTCTGAGACTTTTAGATACGAACAGATCATCCAATTCCAACCAGAAGATTATCTGAAGACAAGAGATGAAATGGTTAATTACATAATGAAAGAATGCAAGACTAGGCACAACTGGGTGTGAAAGGTGAAGCACTCAGAATATATATATAGTATAGAATAGTAAGTGTAATCAATGTGGTGATAGATGAAACAGTTATCATATATTGAGTGAATACAGCAAACTGGCACAAAAGGAATACAAGAGTAGGCATGATTGGGTAGGAAAAGTGAGCCATTGGGAATTATGCAAGAGACTAATATTTAGTTAAAAAAAATTATCAAAAAATCGATTTAAATGAATTTGGTTAAAAAAATTTAGTTAAAAAAAATTTGATGAAAAACAATTTTTGTCTAAAAATATCTTAGTTAAAAAAGAATTTGGTTCTAAAAATTTGATTAAAAAAATTTGGTTAAAAAAAATTTAGTTTAAAAAAAAAAAATTTGAATCAAAAAGAAAATTGACTTAAAAAACAACATAAGAATTTAAAAAAAACTTGATCAAAAATTGAGAATTTGGTTAAAAAAATTAGTTAAAATAATTTGATTAAAAATAATTTGATTTAAAAAAAAATAGTTTAAAAAAATTATATATCTGAAGTTAAACAAATTATTTATCAAAATAACTTGTTTCAGAATGAAATGACCCGAAAAGTGTTAAGCCAAAAAATAAAACAACCAACCAACCAACCAACCAACCAACCTGATATTTCTTTGTTTCAATTGATTAGTCAAATCTTTACTTACCAATGTTGGTACTAACTGCGGCCTATTCTTCTTAACAACACGTACAGCATTCATTATGTCCACCTCACGATCATCTTTGAGTCGGTCACAACATATACTGATGGCACAGTACATGCCACATCTACTGTAACCATCCCTACAAAACAAAATAAATAATTAAATGGAATAGATACTGGACAGTAACAAAAAAAAATTATAAATATATATTTTATAATACTAAATATATTTTCTTTATTTATTTTAATATTCACTTCAATGTGTATATTCTAAAAGTTTTTATTTTGTGAGAATGAGTTTTAAAGTGGGGGCTCGTTTTGTTGTTGTTATTTCTTTTCTTTTTGGCTTTGGTACTCTAAAATAAAAACGTCAGATTTTAATCATCGTTGACGAAAAAACAAAATTGCGTTCTTAAAAGGAGGATCCAATTTATGCCTAAGTTGTAAAACGAGCCCCACTTTAAAACTAACATTCTCACAAAATAAAAACTTTTAGAATATACACATTGAAGTAAATATTAAAATAAATAAATAAAATATATTTAGTATTGTAAAATAATGGGTGCAAGAAAAATAAAACATTTATTGCAAAAACATGGACAGAAAATGAGGGTTCAGTTATTTTATGGTAGGAATTTACAAGGAAATAGTTAAGGATTACCTACATGTGTACATGAACAAACTCCTAGCCAAAACATGTGTTAGTAAATCTATTTTATCCATTCAGCATTTTCTTTCCTTTGTTTATTTTTCCTTTCAACATACCATCGGATTCGCTTCCATTTTCAACTTACATAGATAGATATGAGGAAAGAGGATTGGGGTAAATCCGACAGAATGTGGTATGAGGAACACAAAAACAAAACACTCTCCCACCCACGTGACCTCTTCCCCTATCCACCCCTCTCCCATCCACTTTCCCTTCTATAAAACTTTTTGTATGATGCCTTAATAATCAATAAGCGACTGATGATGCTGAGCTTAAGGCTTGGTGAAATATATCCTACATACGTTTGTCTGAGTTTTGTTCTTGTGCTCCTCATATCTCTACCACATATATAGATATATAGATAATACACTGATGAGGATGTTAGATTACTTTGAAATGTATCCTACATACGTTTGTCTGAGTTTTGTTCTTGTGTTCCTCATATCTCTACCACATATATATATATATATATATATATATAAGATAATACACTGATGAGGATGTTAGACTTACTTTGAAATATATTCTACATATGTTTGTCTGAGTTTTGTTCTTGTGTTCCTCATATCTCTACACACACATATATATATATATATATATATATAAGACAATACACTGATGACTTACTTTGAAATATATCCTACATACGTTTGTCTGAGTTTTGTTCTTGTGTTCCTCATATCTCTACCACATATATATATATTTATATATAAGACAATACACTGATGAGGATGTTAGACTTACTTTGAAATGACCACAACTGGGCTGCTTGAGCTGATTTGTGATTGCCATTCTTCTACAAGACCGAGGAGATAGGCAAATGACATTGTGTTAGGAGGCACCTTGTTAGATTTGGGCCAGTTGAGCAGTTGAAATATGCGGACTGGTCGACTTTCATCTTTTGTATCTCTTGGTGGAAGAGTGACGCAGTTCTAAAGGGAGATAATTCAATTAACAACAACAACAAAAGCAAAAAAAAAAAATAACAATAATAATTTACATTCGATTTTTCCAAACAAAGAATTTCAAAGAATTCTTATCATACAAAAAAGAAAAAAAAAAAAGAAAAAAAAAGAAAAAAAAAAGAAATTGGTAGGAAACAATTTCTTTTCCAAAATAAGTTAAGGTAGCAAGGATATGGCGTCAATGGAACCTAGTTACTGATAGTTTCTCACCTATATGTCTTCAGACCAAGTCTTGGTCTGAGGATCGCTTAGGTGAGAAACTGTCAGTAACCAGAAGTTGAGTCTATGTCCATGCTACTTTAAATTTATATATATATATATATATATATATATATATATATTTATATAAAAGACTACTAATATTATTATTATAGGAAAAATAAAGGGTCTACCATGGTTTCAATCCAATTGAAATGATCTCTTCAGGGCCCTACCCTACATTAACTAAGTCGATGTAATTCCTTAGTTAAATTCTTTCTAACTAATTTAAGTACTTAGTTAACGTAGGGTAGGGTCCCGAAGAAATCATTTCAATTTGATTGAAACCATGGTAGACCCTTTATTTTTCCTCTAATAATATTATTACTGCTCTGTATTTTTAATATATTGAGCACTTTTGGATTATTTACTGACGCCACTGCGACAGAAAAGTTAAAGCGGAATTGGATACTATATATATATATATATATATATATATTTCCAATCAATGTCACATTTTTGTCTACTATTTAAAAAAAAAATATAGCTTTATAGCCACTCTGCTCTTATACTGAGCACATTTATTTTTCAACATAAATGATTAAACTTATTTATTTTATTCTTTCATTTATACTTCATTACTTAAAGTTAGGATTGAATCAATTTTGTTTGTGAATGTAAAACAAGTTGAAATGATTGAATAAAGATTAAAAGAATAAAAATTCCTTTTTTTCATCCCACAAATTGAGCTGCGAACGAAGATAAGAAATAAATAGAACCATGTCAGACCAAAAATATAACCTTAGTTAAAAACCATGACAATTACAGGTTGGATGAGGTATACACATAAAATCACACATACACACACATATATATATATATATATGTGTATATATATATATATATATATATATGTATATATTTATATTTAAATAAGTTGAGTGGTAAGTTTATTAGCTGATGATGCAGTGTTTCGCTCTATTAATTAGATCATCTTCAGGGCATTTGTTGGTATAAGGAAGGTGATAAAAAAATTTATCACAGAATAATGAGAAAAACAAGTGATAGTCCTTGTTTATCGCTTGTTTTTCTCGTTATTCTGTGATAAAAATTTTTTTATCACCTTCCTTATACCAACAAATACCCTGAAGATGATCTAATTAATAGATCAAAACACTGCAGTGTCGGCTAATAAACTTACCACTCAATTTATTTAATTTTTTTTTTTTAAAATTTTTCTTAATATACTAGATACCGTCAGATTCAGTTCCATCTCTCTCTCTCTCTCTCTCTCTCTCTCTCTCTCTATATATATATATATATATATATATATATATATATATATATATGTGTGTGTGTGTAAGGTATCCAAATGACTGGTAGTAAGGAATGATTCCACCTGGGATCCTCAAAATCTCACTGTATAACCATACTATATGCTCCTGTAGGCGCAAACATATATTCATACAAGGGTTTTTATAAATCCCTAAAGAGAGCTCAATGTATAATAATCAATAAATTAGATTAAATACAGAGCAATATTTAACTCTCAAAGAAAGAAAAAACTTAACAAACCATCATTCCATTATAAATTTATTTCGACCAAAAGTTCAAAACGCTTTTAAAAGTTTTTAAAAAATTTTTTAAAATCCTTGAGAGACTGGCCTCTTCGGATGGAGAATACAATTGTATCCCTGCTAACTCAGTGCACAGAGATAGTGTTATTGATCTGTATGGTAAAGTAGGGGAGCTGTAGGTAGTTGTGGGGCTCTACCTCAGTAAAAAGAACATTCCACCTCCACCTCTTCTTCTTTTCCTCTTCCCCACCTTTGATTTTTTTCTTTCTTTATAGTGTTTTGCCATGTGCCAGTTTAGCTCAGTCGGTACAGCGTCCGCCTGGGACCCACAAGGTTCCTGGTTCAATACTGGCCCTCACCAACTCAATGTATGAGTAGCACTCGGATCTGTGCGGTAAACTGAGGAGCTGATGGTAGGTGGCACTCCACCTCAGATGCTAAAAAATTATCTCCCTGGTCTAGTGCTATCAAAATGGGGATTGACTCCCTCGCTGTCTGGCTGAGACAATAGGCTACTCTGCCAACTTTATATTCTGGAAAATTTTATGGAGGCACGTGGACTAATGGTTAGAGTTGTAGGAAATGGACTCGTCGACCTGAGTTCAGTTCCTGGGCGAAGCTTTGCATTTCACATAGCGCTAATACCCTTGGGAAAGGTATGAATTCATTTCTCCTTCCAGCTATGAGTAAATAGCAGGGCAGACTGGGCTCTTTAACCTTGGCTAGGTAACCAGTCTAGGAGAAGGAAAAATCTGAATTCAAACCTGTTGAATTCCGCTTAATAAATTGACCTTGTGTCATATCCTTCGCATGTGGAGGGGTTGGTAAATATATACATTTTGGAAAATGGGGAGTGGGTATTTTGGTAACAAGGATTTTACTTGTATACCTATTCCAACCAATAAATATATATATATTTTCTAATATGTAGATAAATACAATCTTTTTGAATGTATGAATATTGGTTTACAATCTTTGGTTATTTCCTATAAGTCCAACATAAACAAAGGGAAAGCACTCTTGACTGATAAATTATTTATTTATTTATTGATCTACTAGGAAAAAAAAGACAGGTTTAGGGTTTAGGGTTAGGGTTAGGGTTTAGGGTTAGTTTAATGGGCAAATAAATAAATAATTTATCAATCAAGAGTGGTTCCCCTTTGTTTATGTAGGGTTAGGGTTAGGGTTTAGGGTTAGTTTAATGGGCAAATAAATAAATAATTTATCAGTCAAGGGTGGTTCCTCTTTGTTTATGTTGGAGTGATAGGAAATAAACCAATCTTTTTTTTTTATGGTGGGGGGTGTTATATTTTGGTATGAGACATTTAGGTTTAAAAGAAACATTTTAAGATTTAAGATAAAAAGCATGAGAATTAAAAGATGCATGATAAAGAAATATACAAAGAATATAATTCAATTGAATAATAGGAGAAGAAGAAGAATAAGAAGAAAAAGACAAATTTGAAAGAGAAGAAAAGAAAAAGTGAAGAAAAAAGAAGAATAAGAAAAAAGAGATTTGAATCATACACGAAAAAGAAAAAAGAAAAGAAAGAAAGAAACCATTCTACCAAGAATATTCCGGAAAGATCCAAAAACTACAAAATTGTGAAAAAATGATGATGATGATGATGATGATGATGATGAGGAATTGTCAGATGATGATGATGATGATGATGATGATGATGATGATGAATTGTGAGATGATGATGATGATGATGATGAATTGTCAGATGATAATGATGATGAATTGTGAGATGATGATGATGATGATGAATTGTGAAATGATGATGATGATGATGATGATGATGATATGAAAAGAAAGAAAAGAAAAAACCCAAAGAAAAAACAAAAATGAGAGAAAAACAAAATGAAGAAAATAACAAAGATAATCAAAACCTTATCTAAAAAAATTCAGACAAATAATGAAGATGATTATAAAATGTGGTTATTTCCTATAAGTCTAACATAAACAAAGGGGAACCACTCTTGACTGATAAATTATTTATTTATTTATTGATCTACTAGGAAAAAAGAAGACGGGGTTAGTTTAATGTTTAAATAAATTAATAACTCATCAGTCAATCAGAGTGGTTCCCATTTTTTATGTTGGAGTTATAAGAATTAACCATAAAATCTTATTACATTGGAGATTATGTGTCTGTCTGTCTGTCACTGAAACAGAATGATACCAAAAAAAAGACTTGCTATCACTCCAGTGAAAGATCATCGGTTGACACTGGTGAGAAAAAAAATCATGATTTAACGATAAAAATGAAAATGAGGAAATAAATAAAAGATTATATAAAAAAAACACGTGAAATTAAGAAAAAACAGGAGAATTGGAAAGAAGCAAAAACGTAATAAAATAAATATGGTAGGAAAAAAAAAAAAAAAAATGATGATAAAAATAAAGGGTTATTTCCTATAACTCCAACATAAACAAAGGGGAACCACTCTTGACTGATAAATTATTTATTTATTTATTGATCTACTAAGAAAAAAGAAGATAAGGTTAGGGTTAGGGTTTAGGGTTAGTTTAATGGGCAAATAAATAAATAAATAATTTATCAGTCAAGAGTGGTTCCCCTTTGTTTATGTTGGAGTTATAGGAAATAACCAAATAAAGAATGTAATAATAATAAAAAATCATTTATCCAACCCGTTCACGACAGGTAGGATTTGACAGAGAGTCACAAGTATGGAGCATCCAGTGAGGATCAAACTTGCATTTCAGTAGCAATGGATCTGCGAGACTAGCTTGCTAAACATTACACCATGATGAGACATTCGTCAAGGGTAGGATTTGACACAAAATCACATTGTGTATTCAATTTTAAAAAAAAAATCATTTTTTATCTATTTAACCCATAGATGGGACCCTAACAGGTACTACCACTCCGAGTCAGAGTGTACCTGGGAGTAATGGTGATTAAAGTGTAAAGGAGATGGGATGATGATGGTGATAATGATGATGATGAGAGAAATAAGCTGATTGAATTTGAAAAAAAAATGACATTGCAAAAAATACAGCATAGAAACTCTGAAAAAAAATATATATTGAAAAAAAAAATACAAATTGTTTTTTAGTGCTTTTGTGAAAAAAAGTGAGAGAAAATCCTCATGCAGTGAATGAAATAACTAACACATACTCCAAGTGACACTGATCTTCTAGAATTGCTAGAAAATTGTATAGGAGAAAAGGGGGGGGGTCTGTAGAAGTGGATAATCTAACTACTTATAGGGCTACCTGGGAATTCATTTCAAAATACAGCATTTTCTTTTTCTATCTTAAGGAATATAATTTACTACTTATTATTGATACATACATACATTTATACCTATACATATATGAGGTTAAGTAAACAAACAAATGTGTTTATTTTTATATGGCTTTAAGCCGACAATTTTTGAAGGATATGTACTTAATTGAAGTCATACCTAATTTGGAAATTAATTAGTTAATAATTAATGAATTTTTAGGCAGGCATATATGTTCAAATGTAAGGCTAACGCCTAAAAATTCATTAATTATTAACTAATTAATTTCCAAATTAGGTACGACTTCAATTAAGCACATATCCTCCTATACATATATATATATTTATACAAGGGTGAGTAAAAAAGTAATGCCATTTTGTTTAGGACAGGTGTAATTACCAACACAGAACATGTATCATACATCAAAATGAAACTGGTCTTCTATGGATCACACAGTCACCATGTTCCCGGAATAATGTCTGCCTCATATTATCATCTCTTCGGTCATTGAAAGAGGGTTTGAAAGGCAAACATTATTCCAGTGACGAGGAAGTGAAATCTGTAGTGAAGAATTGGCTCAAAGAACAGTCAACAGAATATTGCGGGGCAGGGATACATGTTCTTATGTCAACTATATATATATATATATATATATATTTCATCAGAATTAACTTAAGTTCATTTCTATGAAGCTTCTAAAATCCACAGAGGTGAAATATTAATTGAATGAAATTGTTTGTGTTCATTATTCACTTTTCCAATACAGACAGACACCCAAACACACACACACACACATATATATATATATATATATATATATATATATATATATATGGTATTTACATACTCTATATAGCATGAACAAATGGGTTCTACATGCTATTTTTTTATATCTATATATATATCTACCACCTGCCTGTTTCCTCTTGTATAACTAAAAGTATGTACATATTTACCCAAACCTTCTGCATGTGACACAAGGTCAATTTTTTAGGCAAAGTTTTCCTTCTCCTAGAATGGTTGCCTCACCAAGGTTAAAGGGCTCAGTCTTCCCTGCTATTTACGCATAGCTGAAAGAGAGCAGGTGGATGTATACCTTTCTGAAGGGTATTAGCACTCTGTAAAATGTTGACAACCCTTGTTGAGGATTTGAACTCAGGTCGATGAGTTCATTTCTCATGACTCTCACCATACATTATTCTGTGTACTTGACATGAGACTTTGATGAGTTGTGGTGCACCTGAGCACTGTACACAGCAAATTTAATCGTCTCGCAGCCCTGGGAATGGATTCGTTGAAACTTCGGCGTCTGGCAACTGACCTGGTAAATGCTCATAAGGTCATTAATCATCTTAACAACAGCAACCTTGAGCACCTTTTTGATCTCCATCTCTCCAATACACGCGGGCATGCTTACAAAGTCAGAAAACAGCACTGTTCACGTGACTTTCGGAAACATTTTTTCATGCTCAGAATTGCGAAGACATGGAATAAACTGCCTGCATCTGTTGTAGGCTGCCGGAGCACTGAATCTTTCAAAGCCTCCATGCTTCCTGTAGTCCGCCAACACTATACCTGATGCCACTCTCCACATACACATGCACACACATACATCCATATTACTACTGTGAACTGTTCATGTTCCTGGCACAACATTATTCTGTGTACCTGACATGAACTTTGATGAGTTGTGGTGCACCTGAGCACTGTACACAATAAATTACATTATTATACTTTGGTTAGATTAGCAACAATAATTATTTGACATCAACTAAAAGTATGTATGTATCACCTTACAATATACAAAAAAAAAGAAAAAGAAAAAGAAGAATGGATTTACATTTAAGTTATTATTGCAATTGGGAAATTGCCTAACATTAAATAATACATCTAAGTAAAAACAAAATGGAGGGGGGAAACCTGACATGCATTTTTACTGAATAATTGGAAAATGCAGTGAGTAAACTTTGTTTAAAAAAAAAAAAACAAGTGAGAAGAGTAAAAAAATAGAATGAAATATTGCAGAGGGTTTTCTAAATCCTCTTCAGATAAAAAGAAATAACCCGAACAGAATCATTTTTTTTTCAAAATCTTAAAAGTTGTGCCAAATATAGACATAAATACTGTTGGATAAGTGCCCACTAATAAACTTGGTATCTTTCACAGAGACAAGAGAGAGAAAAAAAAAGATGCGTAAGCCGTATTTAACTTTTACTTACATATAACCAATTGCGCTGGTTAGAGACAATAGAAAGATCTCATTTAATTTTATTATAAAACTATAAAACCATTGTTAAGAATTGGATGGCAAAAATAAAAGGAATAATTGTAGATAGATATAAAAACTTGTGATCTCATCGACAAGGGGAATAACTCTTGTTTTACTACCTGTTTACGAAACATTTTTATGAAGACATTTATTGAACAGAGAAAACAAAGATAAAGAATATAAACAAAAACAAACAAATACAGTAAATAATCATAGACCATAAAAGAAATGTTTTTGTATGAAGGAATAACTTTCTTTGGTTAAATTAGCAACAATAATTATTTGATTTCAAAAAAGCAATAATGGAGGATTTTAAAGGGAAATAACTCTTGTTTATACTTGTGAATAATGGATGACAAGGAAAATAAATAGACGTTGTAAAGGAACAGAAAAAAATATTTTTGATATTTCAGTATGAATTCTAATAATAAAAGGAAACCTTCATTAATTTATATAGAGAAGGAATTTTTTTGTCAGTCAAAAAGCACGATGAATATAAAATATAGAATGAAAAATGAATATGAAGCAATGAAAACGAAAACAATTTAAAAACAGAAAAAATGCTGTAAAATTAATTATTAAATTAAATCTAAATTCAAATGTTTGTAGATTGATTTTTGAAGGTTTATCACAATGCAAACGAAGAAAAGGGAAACGAGTATGTTGTTCATTTACCTGTATTTTTTATTTTTCGATGCTTCCTTAATATTTCAGGATTAAGATTTCATTCTCAGAATGGCTACACTTGCAAATTGGTTGGAAAATTAAAACGGAAAGTTTTTTGGTGGTCCCCCATGACAGTTTAACTACAGTCTATCAATGAACTTTTTTGCGAATTGGGTTACGGTTTAGGGGTTTGGGGATTAAGGTTGTTTTTTATTACGTATTGCTGCCCCCCCCAAAAAAAAACCCCACCCCAAATTACTATACATTTAATGTTGAAAAATATTTTTTAAACCAAGTTTAATTGAAATTATACATTGCAATACTAACACAAACAACTGAGACTAATGGGTCTACCGTTGGATTCAATAATTGATTTCAATGGTTAATTAAATGTATAGTAATTTGCGGGGTTTTTTTTGTTGTTTTTTAAGCAATACGTAATTACAAACAACCTTAATCCCCAAACCCCTAAACCGTAACCCATTTTGCAAAAAAAGTTCATTCATAGACTGTAGTTAAACTGTCATGGGGTACCACCAAAAACTTTCCGTTTTAATTTTCCGACCAATTTGCAAGTTTAGCCCTCAGAAGACCCTGGAGTTAGTGTGGAGGTAGCAATTTGTGTGTTCTGTATTTATTTTTAACGTTTGAATGTGTTGAGCTTGTTTGGCGGGAAACGTTCATGTTATTTAATGGAAAAATGAGATAAAAACACAGGTAAAAAGATAATACGTCTTAAAACGTACAGATTTATTCAAGAAACTGAGTTAGCAGAGTAAATTTGGCACCAATAATTTTGCGCCCAAAAACAAGTCACGTGATACACATGGCACGCATCAATATAATACAAATATATATTTACCAACCCCAACACACGAGCAGGATGTGACACAAGGTCAATTTCTTAAGCGGAGTTCAACAGGAGAATTCAGAGTTTGAATTCAATATATTACAAATAGTTCCAGAGAATTAGCTCTCAGGGCCGAATCACAAATGGACTATTTTTCGAGATGAATTCCAACAGAATGTATTAATATTCTAACATGCAGTATCATATTGTTCACCAAAATGAACACTTTCTTTAAATGTTGTTGTGACAAAATTCAAATGTATAAATTTTCTTTTCATTTGTTTTTAATATTTGAATCTATTGATGTTCTAACATCTTCTGAGGATGGAGTTTTAATCCTAAAATATTAAGGGAACATAATATATATATATATATATATATTTTATGTTCCCTTAATATATATGCTTCCCACTCCATGGTTGAGCACCGTGGGGGGACATTAATTGTAACTTCACCGTTTGGCATAGCTGTGACCTCTGTTTACAGATTAGAGTTCTCTGGTGATTGTAAAAACATACCGCCGTAAAGTATGTAGCAATTAATTGTTCACCCTAGACTAACAGCCGCTGATAGCCACAATGGTAAGGAACTTAGCAGACGAAAATTCTGTCGGGTTTCGATCCCGGCTAGAGGTAGTGTTAAAATGTTGAGCCCCACTGATAAGAAGTAAACTTTGAAACACGTGTCTGTGGATGACATATATATATATATATATATATATATATATATATATATATATATGTAAATGAACAATTTACTCGTAACTGTTTCTTCCTTCAGATTGTGATAAACCTTCAAAATCAATATACAAACCAAATATACACACAATGCTTCAAAAAGCAAATGATAAAACTAATATATATTATATATATATATATATATGGGTGTGTGTATAAAAGCCTTCAAAATCAATCTACAAACCAAATATACACACAATGCTTTAAGCAAACTATAAAACTCTCAATTTAAATATTTTATCAAGAAAGTCTGCTTCCATCCACTGTTTCAGCAAAACGCAATGCATTTTAAAAAAATACTAGACAATAAATGACCTTTTGGGTCATCCATTCAGCTCTGGGTAGATAATTGAGATTTGGGAAAAGTGAGTTTGCAAAGCGAATTGAATTTGAAAAAAAAAAAAAAAAAAACAAAAAACGTCCGACAAAAAAACAAAAAAAAAAAAAAACAAAAAAAAAAAAAAAAACACTAAAATCATTTTGTAAGATTTCTAAGAAAGGAAATGTTTGACCTAATATAAGCTACGGTTGGCTGCTTATGAAATTTAACATACTACATTTCAAACTATCTCTCTCTCTCCCTCTCTCTCTCTACCTCATGAAAAACTAACATATATAATGAGGAGGTAATCAAGATATACATAGAGAGGGGGAAAGTGACAGGTAGAAGTAAGAGATGGGTCAGTTTTTGACTGAATTGCAAATTACTACTAATTAGAACCAATTAAAATGGATTTTTTTAAAAACATAACTTAATCCTAAAGTAAGGAATAATCTAGTATAATTTTTGTGTCATTAAACTAAACAGTAAAAAAGCTTTAGAAGAAAAAACTGATTTGCTCAGCTTTAGTATAATGACAGATTTCAATAAAGAAATTTTATTAATAAGAATAAATAAACTAAAGATATCAGAGCATTTATCTGGCTTCCAGAAAACTGGGTATTTAAAAAAAAAAACTGGCAAGTTTTGAATCTAACTTTGTTGGGCAACTCACAGACTTTGTATAAAACTAACATTGAATATCACAAAAGTATTCAGTCATTTATAAATGTTTAATTAATTTTCATAAAATTTTTAAAGAATTCTTTTTAGAATTGGAAAAAAATCTTATATAAAAATTATGGTTAGTATTATCTGCGTTATTCGGACTATTGTCCCCATCTTTATTGTTATTTATACGTTTCCCTCGAGGACTGAATAAAGGGTTAGGTTTGAAGTTCCGTGATAGCTCCCGATTACGATAAGAAGGTTCCCGACTACGACAAGAAAGTTCCCGAATTTGAAAAGAAGGTTCCCAAGTCCGAGAAGGTACCCGAGTCCAACAAGAAATACCTGAAGAAGGCCAGAGGGCATATTGGCTGAAACGTTGTACAAATAACAATAGAGATGGGGACAATAGTCCGAATAACGTAGATAATACTAATCATCAAGCCTCATCTCAAAATTATTTCCTATAACTCCAATATAAACAAAGAGTTTGATTGACTGAAAAATTATTTATTTATTTATTGATTTACTTGAATGTTTATCAGCATCTTTGAGAGGATCATGACTCCACAGCTTCTCTTATCTGTACACTATATTATCATAATTGTTCCTCTGTATGTGTGTGTGTGTGTGTGTGTGTGTGTGGGGGAAACTGTTTGTTTGTTGATTTTAATGGCATATCAACCCATCTGGGATTATGTCATGCCTAACAGTTAGGAAGTTATACATATCATGTATTTATATTTATACTTTTTAGTAATTGGTTTTAACAATGTGTTAGCATTATTGGGGATTATGTTGTATGGTATTGATTTGTTTCATGTCTATATTCTATGATATAATTTTATTTCCCTCAAAAAAGAGAGAATATCCCCCATGTTGACGTTTTCAAACAGATCTTTCATATTGTTTGCTTTAAAATAACGGTTTCTGAAGTGAGAAAAAAAAAATGCATTCCATGAATAAGTGTTTAACTGTCAAAGGTGTTTGACATTCCACATTGTGGTTGTTGTTCTTGTTTGAGTATATAGGAGTGCGTTAGTCTTGTATGACCAATGTGTAATCGGGACACAATGTCTTGTTCCTTTCTAGACTTTGGGAGGCTGGAGACCAACTTTAAGGAAAAGATGGTCTCCAGCCTCCCAAAGTGGGTTTGATTAGGAAGAGTTTATTGTGGATGTTGTTATTCCAGTGTTGTTGCCATTTTGTATGAAGTAACTAATTTCACGTAACTAATGAAAATCATTTGCAAACAATTATAGCTTCAAGTAATTCTTCTTAATACAAATAAAGAAATTATTTAAGCTTTAAAATAATGGTATCATGACTGTTTGGATAATTGTGTTCTCCATAGGAATTTTCCATTTGAACGACACTCCAAATCCTGGATCCAATCTTAATGAGGATAACTTGTTTTGTTATTCAAGCCTGGTCCGATGGGGACACACAAAAATAACTTTTTTTTTTTTTAGTTTTTAGCTTTTTTTTTAATAGAAGGAAGTGTTATTAATTTTTTTTTTTATAGAAATGTTATTGCTTTTTATTGAGGAAATTTTATTTTTCCAAAATTCATTTTGTGTGTTATTGGTGTTATATAGTCAGGTAATGTGGGAATGGACAGACAGATTTATAAGAATCCTTATTCTTTTTTTCTTTTGCTTTTATATACATTACTATATATATATATATATATATATATATGTTGTAAACACGGTTTGTTTAGAATGGCTTTTTGCCGATAATTTTTGGGAGAATAAGTGCTTAATTGGAGTCGTACCTAATTTTGAAAATTAATTAATTAATAATGAATTAGGCGGGAATACCTATTAAAAGTATGGCTAAACAAATCGGGAAAAATCAATCTCTGTATGTACATTTCGGCCTATTAGGCCTCATCAGCAGAGCTATAGATAGGAAGGCCGCCCTGTGCGTGATTTGAAACCGGACTGCCAAGCTGACAGGCCGATATCACAACCCCTACACCAAACGCAGACTTTAATAGGTATTCCCGCCTAATTCATTATTAATTAATTAATTTTCAAAATTAGGTATGACTCCAATTAAGCATATATATATATGTATGTGTGTGTGTGTGTGTTTGTGTGCATTCACATATATAGTAATGTATATAAAAGCAAAAGAAAAAAAGAAATGATATATAAAGATTCTTATAAATCTGTCTGTCCATTCCCACATTACCTGACTATATATATATATATATAGTCATCCACAAACACGTGTTTCGACTTATCTAGTCTATTCAGTGTGGCTAGACATTTTGTAAGCTATCTACAACCGGGTTAGAAATCCGATTGTTTCAGCAGCAGTCGGACAGCTTACCCTCTCAGCTATCATCACCCATAGAATATGAAGGGGATTTTAACTGTTTTAATACACACATCTGTATGTATGTAAAGGCCGTCATAGAGTGCTTCATCCCATTTTATAAAAGAGCATTGCGTTTATGCTTTAGTTGGTGGCCGTCGGTGAGATCCCCATATATATATATATATATATATATATATATATATATATACATATATGTCATCCACATACTATTTCAACATGTCATGTCTCTTCAGTATGGTTTAAATTTGCAAGCTGCATCAAAATTTTGAAAAAAGTATTATTATTTTTTTTATATTAACATCGAGGAGGTGGTATTGCATAGCTCTCCTTAGAACGGATAGAGCACTCCCTGTGGCCTAATATGTTTATAGCAGTAAAATTTACATTTCTAAAAAGTGAGTGTGTAGATGATGTGGTGGTAAGAACATGATTTATGACAAATTGGTTGAGTTTCAATCCAGGCATGAAGCATCCTGCCTTGTCTAGTCACACTGATGAGCTGGGAAACAGTGAAATAGGACTGTATGTGAATGACTATATATATATATATATATATATATATATATATATACATATACACACACACACACACACTGAGAAGTTGGTATATATATAATGGTTCACATCTACATGCTAGATGGCCGTTGAGCAAAAAAGCTTCCTCCACCCTTTGACAGGTTTTGTTTTTCATCCTGCTGGGTGTCTAGCCACCCTCCTCACCAAAAACATTTGGTAGGTTTATATATATATATGATTCGGACAGAATGTGGTTAATTAATGCCCGAAGAAGATATCAGAAGATCTGAAACATGAGTTGCTAAAAAAATACTAATAAATTATTAAAAAATATAATCTATTTTGTGACTTTCTATATATATATATATATATATATATATATATATATATATATATATTGACATTGAGGAGTTGGTATATATATATATACCAACTCCTCAATGTCAATATAAGAAAATAATAATACTTCTTTCACTACAATAATCAATAACACTTCTCTTGATGAAAATTTATAACACTTCACTTAATAAAAAAAAGAAATAGAACTTTGCCCAATACAAATCAAAAACACTTCATTCAATAAAAAACATTTCCTGAAAAACTTCTTTCTATGAAAATTTGTTACACTTCCCTTAATAAAAAGCAAAAAAAACCCAAAACAATAGAACTTTACCTAATACACTTCCTTCAATAAAAAAAACACTTCCTAAAAAAAAATCAGATGATAATTTATTCCCTTCTAGAAAAAAAAAACAACACTTTCTTAAAAAAAAATTACACTTCTTTCTCTCTAAAATAACATCTTACCCCCCCCCCCCCCCCAATAAACACTAACACTTCTCTAAGAAACAAACAATAAGGCCTTTTTTTCAAAAGATTAAAATAATAATTACTCCCATAAAATAATGAAAGTAGACATAAAATTATCATAATTTAATATAATTAATTATAATTGATTAAAACTTCACAAATGAAATAAATTAATCAACAAACAATAATTTTCAAAAATATTTTTCCCAGGGATACTTACTTTCCGGACTCGGAACACCCGTACGACCATATCTGGATATTTCCAAGTTCTGCAGTATTTAACGCCGATGGGACCGTACTTCTTTTCTTGGTTAACTTCCTTTGGCCAAAAACAGGGGTAGGTCTGTCAAGTAGAAAATAAGGGGAAATGATTTAGAACTTGTAGCGAGCCGGAAGTTATTGCTCTGAAAGCAAAAAGTAGAATGACGAAAATAAATGCTTTGTGCATGGGGATTGGTGCAGGATTAGAGAGAAAAATAGAAATATTAAAAATGATAATTTTCAACCAATCAGAGGCGTTCACACCTAAAAAGAAGTTTATCAAAAAGACCCTTTTTTGGAGCCTATCTAGATCCTATATAAACGAAGGTTTTTCAAAGAATAGCAGAGAAAGAACCAACTTGCCTGAATACTCCATGCTTCTCATTTTAAAGAAATATTTCCATAACTGCAAAAGGTATTATAAGCTATATTTTTCTTCTCTCTCTCTCTCTCTCTCTCTCTTCTCTCTCTTCTCTCTCTTTCTCTCTCTCTCTAAATAACTTGACTGCTGATTTGATTTTGAACAAAACCCTTACTTTCTAAGTTGGACTCAACTCAACAATTCTTATTATCTTATTGCAGGAACATTTAAAAAAGCATTTCTGCAGGACTTTGCTCAGTATTCTTGATTATTGTAATTTTTGTTTCAATACACATTTTATTTGTTAAATGTATGAGTTCTTTGTTTTTTCTGCCTTTAGACATGTGTCCTTATTGTGTGATGAGTAAATTACCTAAATATATATAACTCCAAACTACTCCCCAACCATAAACTCTTCGATAGGACTGAGTTATTGTTTAAAAAAATATTTTAGAATATGCAGATGATGTTGACTTAATATGCAAATGAGGACAAGAAGGCACTCCAAAGATTGCTCCCCATAGCCATAGAAACAGTGAAAGATGAGAACCAATTCATAAATGAGGATAAAACAGAATTCACCTATGTATATCTCTCGGACATACACAAGCCGGATGGAAATGAGACATCCCTGAGGGATTCATCCCAAAACATTTTATAAGAAAAATAAAAAAATAAAATTTAATAAGGAAGAAGAGAAGAGAGAAGAAAGGAGAAGAGAGAAAGGGAAGGGAGAAGAGGAAAGAAGAGAGAAGAAGAGGTCAAGAGAAGGGAGAAAGGGGAGATCAAGAGAAGAGAGAAAGGAGAGGAAGGAGAAGAAAGAAAGGGGAGATCAGAGGAAAGAGAAAGGGGAGGAGGGGAATAGAGAAAGGGGGAGATCAGGGAAGAGAGAAGAGAGAAAGGGGAGGTCAAGAGAAGAGAGAAAGGGGAGAGTAAGGAAAGAGAGAAAGGGGGAGAGTAAGGGAAAGAGAGAAAGGGGGAGGACAGGAAGAAGAGAGAGATTCTTGTATCAATGCTCTGCATCTCCTCTGACAAAGCAGCACGTTGTGTAATGGCCAACATTGCTTCCTAGTGTTTGTGCAAGATACGGTTTAAATTTTTAAAACTGGAAAATAAATAAAAAAAGAAAATGAAATATTTTGGACTAAGAATAATTTAATGTTAGTAAATTTCAAGAGTTACTTACCCGAGAAAATTTTACGTCATTTAATAAAACAATTGTATGAACCTTGTAGTCATAGACCAATCGCCAGATATCTCGTACTGTGTTCTTCATTGGCCATTGGGTTACAATGTAATTATTTCGATTCCAATAACCCTGAAATAATGGTTTAAAAAATTGCAATATATTTAGTAAAACGTATCAAATGTAAAAAAAAAAAAAATAAAACAAATAAAATGTAAATAGAGACAAAAGATAATTAACCTTTTAAGGGCTTGTCAACCCTATTAGGGTTATTTTATTCTACATTCATTATTTTTTTTTTTTTTGCACAGATACAAATATTGGTTATTTCCTATAAGTCCAACATAAACAAAAGGGGAACCACTCTTGACTGATAAATTATTTATTTATTTTCCCATTAAACTAACCCTAAACCCTAACCCTGTCTTCTTTTTCCTAGTAGATCAATAAATAAAAAAGTAAAAGTAAAGTTGTCGGGGCGGCCTAAAGTCGATATCAGCCAGTTAGCAAGGGAGTCTATCCCCTTTTCAATAGCACTAGACCAAGGAGATTGTTTTGGCGTCTGAGGTGGACGTCCACACCTACCATCAACTCCTTACTTTACCGCACAGATCCCTGTGCTACTCATATGCTGAGTTGGCGAGGACCTGTATCGAACTAGGAACCTTGTGGTTTCTAGCCAAACGCTCTACCGACTGAAATAATTTATCAGCCAAGAGTGGTTCTCCTTTTCTTTATGTGAGACTTATAGGAAATAACCCAAATATCTTTTAAAGGGAGTAAAAGTAAACAGAGAACAAGGATGATGAACCTTTTAAGGGCATGTCAAACCAACTAGGTTATTTATGCCTGGAGGAATTTCATGCATTGTACATTAAAAATTACACTAGCAGGACCTGTGAATATACCACAGTAGGATAATTTAATTATTACGTTTGATAGCTTTACTTAAGAGCTATTGCCAAATAGTTCAATATGTAAAAAGTATAATATCTTGATATAACTCTTTCTCATTTTTTCTTCTTTCTTTTCATCTTTTCATTATGTTCAACTGAAACAGATTAATGTTATTGGCCTTACCTATCTAACAAGCACTACCACTCCAGGTCAGAGTGGACCTGGGAGTAATGACAAGCATTTCATAAGTGTCCGAGTAGTGCAGCTATACAGTAGTACTGATACAGTTTGGAAGGGCTCTCTCTTCATCTGATCAGTGAGATCAGAATAACCATATAATCCACTGATAGGAAGTGCGTGGTGTAATGGTTAAAGTCTTGGGAAATGGACTCGTCGCCCCGAGTTCAAATCCTGGATGTGGTAATTGCCTTTCACTTAGCGCTAATACCCTTGGGAAAGGTATGAATCCTACTCTCCCTCCAGCTATGGGTAAATAGTAGGGCAACTGGTCTCTTTAACCATAGTTAGGCAACCAGTCTAGGAGAAGGAAAACTCTGAATTCAAAGCTGATAAACTCCGCTTAAGTAATTGACCTTGTGTCGCATCCTGCTCGTGCGGAGGGGTTGGTAAATACATATAATCCACTGATCATCATCATACTGATGTTTAAAAGGTTTGGTTTGTTTTGTTTTACGGCATATCAACCTCTGTGGGTCATTTAATTCCGATAAAGTTGTGAAATAAATTCATTCTTAATGCATAATACAATTTTGTTTATCAACTCATGTCTTTCTATTTAACCTATAGATGGGACCCTAACAAGTACTACCACTCCGGGTCAGAGTGGACCAGGGAGCAATGATGAAGGGGTGCTCCACATTCCCCAAACCTCCAAAACTGGAACCTCACCATCAGATAGAGTTTAACGTCATTCCCAGGACATATAGACCCTCAGCCACCACCTTCTAACACCCATATGATAAAAAGGGTTGGGGCTTGCCAGAAGAGCAATAGGGCTGGGGCAATCATATAGGTGCTAGGGCTTGACGTGACCAGCCGATTGATCGGAGGGGGTCTCTCCGACCACCCGTCTAGCCCAAGATAGGGCCAAAGTGGAGTATTGCAAGTCATGAACTGCTCATCCACCCGGGCTCTATCCTTAAGCATCACGGGTCGCCACCCACGGCCAACAGGTGGCCCCATTTGGGAGACTTACCCCTCTGCAGAGGTGCAGTCGGTGCATTCTAGCCGACAGGGCGGTGTTTAAAAGGATGAATATCTGCGGATAATACTTACATCTACATAAACTCCGTTGATAAAGTCACTATCGTCACTCTTGTCATTACTCAACAAATATGGACGGGCTCGTTCAGCTGAAAAAGAAAAAAGAAAAAACATTTATTATTTTACTCTTCATTTTTATTATTATTATTATTGATATTATTTTACTCCATTCGAGTTTTTTCAAATCCACTTTAGCCAGTGATTCACTGGAGGCTGAGTGACAGCAAGTCTCCTCAGGTCTCCAGGACTCTTCTGGGTTATTTCCTATAACTCCAACCTAAAAAAGGGGAACCACTCTGATTGACTGATAAATTATTTATTGATTTATTAATCTACTAGGAAAAAAGAAGATGGGGTTAGCGTTAGGTTAGGGGTTAGGGTTAGGGTTTAGGGTTAGTTTAATGGGAAAATAATGGGTAGATTAATTAACAGATAAAATTCATTCAGAGTGGTTCCCCTTTTCTGAGTATTCTAGCCGATGTAGTTTGGATAGTCTCAATTCTTCCTCTGATTTCTAGTTCACTCAGACTCTTTTCCAGACCCTTGGGGGCTGTTCCAGGGGCACCAATTACAATTGGCACAACTTTCACCTTCATGTTCCACTTTTTTATTATTATTATTATTATTATTCTACTCCTTGTGATTATTATTATTATCCTAATCTTTGCAATTATTATTATCACCATACTCCTTGTGATTATAATTATCTTTTTACTCCTTGCAATAATCATCTGGAGTGGCACACCTAACATCAGTTCCCCTCTTTACAACATAGATCCAAGCTGTGCTACTCATGGGCTTAATTGGCAAAAAACCCCCGGAACCTTGTGATTCCCTGGCAGATGCTCTACCGACTGAGCTAAACCAATCCCAAAAACAGAATTCAATAAAAGTTTTGTTTTTCTTTTTTCAACAATTTAAATATTGTACAAGAAAAACAACTGGAACTTGATTGGCTGTCAGTAAACTCTTGAGTTTGTTTGTAAAGACTAAGTATATTGCAATAAGATGTAAAGTTCTTATATTAAAGTTGGAAGGCTTTAAGTAACCTTATATATATATATATATATATTAATTTATATAATCTAAAATTTGCTTTGAGTGAATTCACTCAAATATGTAAAACTCCTATCTTTTCACACAGACAATGTGGTAATCCTTAACTTTTTCCTCGTAAATTTCTACTATAAAATAAACTGAACCCTCATTTTATGTCCGTGTTTTTGCAATAAATGTTTTATTTTTCTTGCACCCGTTATTTTATAATACTAAATATATATTCTTTATTCTTTAACAAATAAAGAAAATAGATTTAGTATTGTAAAATAACGGGTACAAGATAAATAAAACATTTATTGCAAAAACATGGACATAAAATGAGGGTTCAGTTTATTTTATAGTAGGAATTTACGAGGAAAAAGTTAAGGATTACCGACAATGTCCTATCAGAGACGTGTGTAACTTTTTACATTATTAATAATCCACTTTAATTACAGACTAAATTTAAATTAAATAAATTAGTAAATAAAATATAGTTATAATTGTTACTTTAACTATTTGTACTTGAAGATTTTTTCATTTCCACTCATGATACCCAGGAAATAATACAAATGATAAGAATTGCAAATTAGTTGAATTCATTTTATTTTGCATTTAATAAGCCATCTTTTTATTCAAAGAAAGATAGATGAATTTTATTATTTAAGAGGATGGCTTAGGCATTAGATTAACCGCAAAAGTTGGTGTGCCATTAAACAAAGAAAACCAAACCTTACATATGTGCACATAAAATATATATCTTTTTTTTTTTTAATAAAAAACGATTATGTTGCACTTTTACCAAATAGTAAACAAATTTGAAGCGAATCTGCAAGGAAATTTACCAAGATAAAAGTCATGCTTGAAACCATCTCACTAAACAATAGATTTGGACCATATTACCTTTAAGCACCCCTTTTTGACCTCAATTAAGAAAGGACATGCTTTTCATTTATACTATGAATATCCGGTTGTTTGTTAGGGGTTAGGGTTAGAGGTTAGTTTTATAATTTTAAAAAAATCTAAAAATCGTCTGTTAAAAGAACCGGATATTGATGGTGTAAATGAAAAACATGTCCTTTCTTAATCGAGATCAAAAAGGGTGCCTAAAGGTCCATAGATTTTCTTGGGTTGATAGATATTTAAAGCAAGGTTTACAAGCAATCCTATTCTCCGTGTTAAACAATAAAAATGTCATGGCTCATCTACAAGAGACGACATTCATCTATTCTACTCATCTATTGTATATACTGATGACAAGATCTACCTATTCAAAAATTCAGTGAAGGAGTTTATTTCCTTTTCACTAGCACTAGACCAGGGAGATTGTTTTCATGTCTGAGGTGGAGCACCACACCTACCATCAGCTCTCCACATTACTGCACAGATTAAAGCTGTCCTACTCATATGCTAAATTGGTGAGATTGTTTTCATGTCTGAGGTGGAGCACCTCACCTACCATCAGCTGCCTACATTACTGCACAGATCAAAGCTGTGCTAGTCATATGGTAAATTGGTGAGGGCCCGATATCAAACATTGGAACCTTGTGATTCCTAGGCAGATGCTCTACCGACTGAGCTAAGCCGGTCCCAAAAACAGGATTAAAAAAAAAAAAAAAAAAAAAAAATGTGTTGTTGAGTTTGGTTGGCGGGAAGCATTCAAGTCACGTTCAAATGTTTTCTTCTTAGAAAATATTATTATGGCCAAATAATGGGGGTCAGTTTATAACTGAGTTAAAATAGAAAATGAACCCCCATTTTATGATCACTTCTTATTTTCTTGTTTGTTTTCATTACTGAGGTTAAGCAGTGATGAAATTCTTCTATACTTAATTGGGAGTCCATGTAAGCAACAGCAGGTATTGTAAGCAACCTAAGACCTTTGTGTTGAGTTTGGTTGGTGGGATGCATTCATGATAAAGGATGAGATAGAGAATCACAAGTAAAGATAACATGTCTGTCTTACACAGGTTTATTGAAGAGAAGTCAGTTTAGCAGAGTACATTTGGCAGGAATAAATTGCGCCTAAAATCAAGTCATGTGGTTTTACATACCACACATTAATACAATATCGTAATTCTAGTAAAGTGGCTCTTAGGGCCTTATTACAATGGACTATTTTTCCTGATGCAGTTCTAACACTTTGTTTATGAAAAGGATTTTATTCAGCATTAAATGACCCATAAAGGGTTGATATGCCGTAAAATAAAACAATAAGCAAGGATACTGATAATTAGAAAAGATTATTATGGCTAAATGATGGGGCATCAGTTTATAACTGAGTTAAAATAGAAAATGAACCCCCTTTTTATTATCCCTTCCTATTTTCTAGTTTGTTTTCATTACTGAGGTTAAGCAGTGATGAAATTATTCTATACTTAATTGGGAGTCCACATAAGCAACAGCAGGTACTGTAAGCAGCCTGAGACCTTGTGTTGAGTTTGGTTGGCGGGAACCGTTCATTATATTCAATGAAGGATGAGATAAAGAAACACACGTAAAGATAACACGTCTTTCTTACACGGTTTTATTGAAGAGAAGTCAGTTTAGCAGAGTACATTTGGCGGGAATACATTGCGCCCCAAATCAAGTCATGTGGTTTTACATACCGCGTATTAATACAATATAATTAATTCTGGTAAGGTGGCTCTTAGGGCCTTATTACAATGGACTATTTTTCCTGAAGCAGTTCTAAAACGTGTTTTTCTTTTTTCAACAATTTAACAGCATTATCTTTTTTACAATTAAAAAGTGATTACATAGCACTTTTACCGAATAGTAAAACGAGGAAATTTAACAAGATAAAAGTCACGCTTGAAACCATCCACAGAACAATAGATTTTCTCGAGCTGATAGATATTTTTCTTCAAGGTTTACAAGTGATCCTATTCTCTGCGTTAAACAATAAAAATGTCACGGCTCATCTACAAGAGACGACATTCGTCTATTCTACTCATTATCTATTGTATACCAATGACAAGATCTACCGCCTATTCAAATAAACAGTATACGGAATCCTAAAATGCGTTCAAAGACACTCTCTTTCTCTACGGCAGAAAATAACAACAAAACCCCCAAAACAAAACAAAAAAACAAAAAAAAAAATCCAGTATCTATTTATATCCTAGTTGATTGTTATTAGATAAACCTTCTACTATTATTTGTTTTCATCGTGTATTGATCGAACAAATTCAAGCGGAATAGATTGTGTTCTTTTTTGTTTTGTTTTGTTTTGTTTGTATTTCTTTTCTTTCTTTTTTTCTTTTTCTTTTCTTCTTTTTTTTTATTCAAGGGCAAGCGTAGTCTGAACTTTGTTGTCTGCTAACCTGTTTTTCATACAGACGAGACTTTTGTTTGTAAATTGAATAATATTGGAAGGAATTGGTGACTGAAAAACGATCCTTCTGCTTTGGAAAACACAGCATTTAATACAATTCCGAACTGCTATTCTCGGAGCGACTCCAAGTAACACAATGTTTATTCACACATTCTCTGTAATGTTGTATGTCAATGCAGAATCAGTTTTCAAAGTGAGAAGTCTTTAAGTTATGTAATACTTTGAGGTTCCTTTTTTTAAAAAAAATTAAATACCTCACATATATATAAATATATATATATAATCAACTGCAATTAATCAATTAAATATATATATAATCAACCAATTGATCAATTAATCAATATCTTGATTAATCCAGTGGATTTAACCCTGAAGATCCTTATGGTGAAACTCGAGTAGGTTATTACTGTGTACCTTTATCATAATATATATATATATATATATATATATATATATACATATATATATCCACATATATATATATATATAAAAATATACACATACACACACACACACACATATATATATATATATATATATATATATACATACATATATATATATACATATACTATATATACATACATACAAATATATAGATAAAAGGATATGAAAACACACAATGCTGTTAAAATGAAAATATTTTATATCATATTCATAGCTAATATTGAACAATATTTCGATTTATAAAAATCATCTTCAGAGCTTGTTTTTAATCCGGACTCATCGAGAGAGAAGCAGAAAATAATTTAAATTCAAAACGAAAAACATTGATGTTCCAAAAAGCGTTCAAGTCATGCGATCGTTTCATCATCAGCACATCCACCAGATGTCTCCAAGCCAACAACACAACTGTATATCTTTAGTGTAACAGTTTTTGAAAGAAGAAGACATTTAAAATTCAAAAATAGACAAATTCTCTTTTTCAAACAAGAAGAGTTTTAACCCGTTCATGGTCAGCCTGCAACGGATTTTTTCAGAAAATAAATTTTTTTTCAACTATTTTTTTAATTTTATTTTATTTTTAAAAAAATTTACTTTTTGATGTAAAAAATATGAATGGTGTAAGGGTTTATTGGGATAATGTGAAATTTAAATTTGTTTGGAAGTGTATGTCTAAAATGGTTATGTGAAGGGTTTTTATGATTTTTGAGCACAAGTGTCGCTAAATAAGGGGATAAATTAAAAAAGCCTTGTCATTGGGGGATGGTTTGATGGGTGAGAATAACGCAAGATTCCATAATTCTACGTAGTGTTCTATTGTAAAACGGGTCTCTGAACATAGATATCATATTAAACGAGGTTTTCTAAACAACGCCCTAGCTAAACATATTATAGACACTAACCATACCTTTGATTTTAAAGGTGCCAAAATATTAACTCACATACACAATAGAACACTATGTAGAATTATGGAATCTTGTGTTATTCTCACCATCAAACCATCCCCTAAAGACAAGGCTTTTTTAATATATTCCCTTATTTAGCAAAAATGGAAAGATACAGACCATTGGAGACCTTTTGACCTGAGAGGAGGGAAAGCCGCAAATCACGTGAAGTCATGTGAGAGCTAGTTAGCTCGTCAGTTCCAAGGATGATGAAGAGAGATGTCTCTTGCTTAACTAGAACTCATCACTTGCACACGTGCTGTGTTAGTTAAGATTAGGAATAAAAGTTTAAACATTAACTTGGTGTTGTTGGTCATTAATATCTTAGCTAGAAAATTAATCAACAACAAGATCGGCCAACAAGAAGAAGATAGAATTCAACATAGCGATTAGATGGTCGCACGAATGGCCAGAGAAAAAGAAAGGAGTAAGTAATGCAATTATGCATCTTGTCTTTCTGATACCCTGTCTGTCTATCTCTTCCCTCTCCAGTAAAAGAATATTTGTGTATATACTCGCAACATGAGCATGTGGATATGAGTATATAACAGTAGAAGACAAAAATGAAAACAAGTTGGAGCTCGAAAAAAGTGAAAAGAAGAATATGAAGATATTTAAAAATCTAAATGTTTAAGTGAGTCAGTGTACTGTTGGTTTGAACAACAGCAACTCGCTAAGCACAACTGAACCTGCCAGTCAGTCAGTGTACTGTTGGTTTGAACAACAGCAACTGGCTAAACACAACTGAACCTGTCAGTCAGTATACTGTTGGTTTGAACAACAGCAACTGGCTAAGCACAACTGAACCTGCCAGTCAGTCAGTGTACTGTTGGTTTGAACAACAGCAACTGGCTAAACACAACTGAACCAGTGCCAAGACAGTTGGTACTTATTGAAATTGAGAAAAGTCCATTCTTATATTTGGGTGATTCCATTCCCTGAGTCCTGATTGGCTGCTTGGTTTCTATGATATTATGAGGCTTCATAAATAACCTGGCATTTTGCAGAAGTATTTGCAGCAAGACAGATTCGTATTGAGTTACGACTACTTGCTGCCTTGTCTTACCAATTCGATGGTAATTGGAACTAGTATGATTATTCTACACTAAATTTCCATAAATAGCATTGCAAATCTTAAAAAACAAAAACAAATCAATACACCAGGGTTTCCCCTCCCTTACCCAGACAATGTTGGGTAGCTGCTTCTAGTCCTTAATAAAATAAAAATTAAATTACAGGAGCTCGAAAAATTGAAGAAAAGAACTTACGTGGTTGTAACATGATATCACGACTCTTGCTTCTGTTCTCTTGTCGATGACCCCCAGCACAATCTCCAATTGACAACTTAGGCACCACCTGGTTCAAAGTCTGCAAAAAAAAAAAAAGTTAAGATTTATTTATTTTTTTCCCAAATTATTAACTTTTTTTTCTTATTAACTTATAATGTGACACAATAACTAATGATGTGGAACCATGATGGTGGTTTGAGTCATTAGTTAAGGAAAAGTTTGAGTATAGGTAATGGAAAAGTTTGAAGAATGATGTCAGAGGAGACGTGTGGCATTGTTTTTGGTAAGAAGAGGAATGACATGGTGAAGGAGAGAAAGGAAGAGTGAGAGGTAATAGTTTGGAGAGATTAAATTTGGTTGCTGACGGGTTAAGACTACTTGATCAAGTAATTTTTATTTTATCTTTATGATCAAGCCTCAGCCTGTCTTAACCCGTCAGCAACCAAACTGTGTTGCGTAGCGGCGTCGTCACTGTACTAAACTGCAATAGTTTTATCTTCGTTGTAAGGGATGACAATAACACCAAAGTTATCCTCCAGAAGTTTATTGAAATAAATTCAAGCTTCTTAACTTCGAGAGAGAGGGTCAGTTTAATTAATATATTCAGTCTTTAGACTTTCGGTCCTTCGATTAAATTTCTAGGTGACAAGCTTTTTCAGTTGGTAAATATTAAGGCTAGCTTTTCCAACACCAACTACACGAAGTCCTGCTCGGCCAACTAACTCGCATCGACTCTTCCGACTACTGACCCCGATCACCTCATTCTCTCTCCGGCTGACTGCCTCCGGGGCTGACTGACGACTGACCTGTCTCGAGCCCTTGGTTCTTTTATATTCATAGCTACTCCGACACATTTTTTTATCTCTTGATCTGATAACGGGAAGTTGTTATATTTCTTTGTTTAATAAAACCGGAAATTCATATTTCCGTTTGTACAATATATAACAACTGAATCTCTCCAAACTATCAAATCTTTAAAAGTTACTTACATGGAATTCTTCTTGTTGGACTCGGGAACTTACACAGACTCGAAAGTTCCAGAGTCCGACAAGAAATACCTGAAGAAGGCTGGAGTGCACATCGGCTGAAACATTGTACAGATAACAATGAAGATGAGGACAATAGTCCAAATAATCCAAATAATACTAATTATCAAGCCTCATCTCAAAAATTCAGAGAAATAGTGTAGATAACAATAAAGATGAGGACAATAGTCCGAATAATCCAAATAATATTAATTATCTAGCCTCATCTCATAAATTCAGAGAAATAGTGTAGATAACAATAAAGATGAGGACAATAGTCTGAATAATCCAAATAATCCAAATTATCAAGCCTCATCTCAAAAATTCAGAGAAATAGTGTAGATAACAATAAAGATGAGGACAATAGTCTGAATAATCCAAATAATCCAAATTATCAAGCCTCATCTCAAAAAATTCAGAGAAATAGTGTAGATAACAATAAAGATGAGGACAATAGTCTGAATAATCCAAATAATCCAAATTATCAAGCCTCATCTCAAAAATTCAGAGAAATAGTGTAGATAACAATAAAGATGAGGACAATAGTCTGAATAATCCAAATAATCCAAATTATCAAGCCTCATCTCAAAAATTCAGAGAAATAGTGTAGATAACAATAAAGATGAATAATTCAAATAATATTAATTATCAAGCCTCATCAGAAAACTGTTTAAATGTTACTTACATGGAATTCTTCAGCAAATGCATTCGCTGTGTTCGGTCCCTTTTCTGATAGCCTTTGGATAAGCGAGGATGCAGTGTATATGGAATTACTGCACTGCATATAAAGGGCTAATGTGTCGTAGATCAACCTGTATTGAACCTGCAATAAAAATAATCATAAATTAACCCTCATTAATATAGATTAAAATAAAGTGCTCAATTATGTGTGTAAGAGCTGTATTTATTTATTTTATTCATTATAGTGTACAATACATTTATGATGCCATTGTTACCACAGGTTTCCAGGCAGCATGTTAGCTACCCTTCATCAAGACAATGCGCCTGTTTAAGAATTATGATAGTAGTAATAGTAATAGGGGAAAAGAGTTAAGGGTCTACCATGGTTTCAATTTGAATTATCCCATCAGGCCCCTAACTAACACTTGACTAAGTGTATTTATTAAACCGGCGCGTTGTCTTGATGAAGGGTAGCTAACATGCTGCCTGGAAACCAATAGTAACAATAGCACCTTAAATGTATTGTATCCTATAATAAATAAATAAATAAATATATATATATATATATATATATATATATGAGGAAAGAGGATTGGAATAAATCCAAAAGAATGTGGTAGAGATATAAGGAACACAAGAACAGCTCGGCATCATCAGTCGCTTTATTCAATTATCAGGTATCATACAAGTGTTTTCTTCCCCTTTAATAAAACACTTGTATGATACCTTGATAATTCAATAAAGCGACTGATGATGATGCCGAGCTCAATGCTCTAGCAAAATATATCCTACGTACATTTGTCTGAGTTTTGTTATTGTGTTCCTCATATCTCTACCATATATATATATATATATATATATATATAATCCAAAAGTCCAGAGAAGAAATCTTCCTTACAACACAAGAGTTTTATTTAAACAAAACCAAGTCGCAGTTTGAGAGCTCAATGTGTGTTCTTAATGTTAGAGTCATGGAGCAAATATATAAGTAAAGAAATAACAAAAGACTTAGAGATTTAGCATTATAGTCTATTTCAGGGAGCTTAGACAAATAGTCTAATCTGATGAGTCGGGAGATTTAGACTATTTGTCTAAGCTCCCTGAAATAGTCTATAATGCTCAATCTCTAAGTCTTTTGTTATTTCTTTACTTATATATTTGCTCTGTGACTCTAACATTAAGAGCACACACTGAGCTCTCAAACTGCGACAGGTTTTTTGTTTTTTTTAAATAAAACTCTTGTGTCATAAGGAAGATTTCTTCTCTGGACTTTTGGATTATATATATATATATATATATATATATATTGTATATGGAAAGGTTTTAAATGCATATTGTATACATTTTGCATCATTGCAATCACTGATTGTTGCAACTTAATGATTAATAAAAATTAAAGTAGTGCTGTTTTACATTTACGTCAAATATACATGTAGTATAATGCGTAATAAGTATGATAAGAGAGAGAGAGAGAGAGAGAGAAGAGAAGAGAGAGAGAGAGAGAGAGAGAATCATTAGTTAAAAAAGGGGAGAAAGAAAACTTACTGGGGTCCGGATCATGTTTTTGCGCGAGGTGTGCATATGCAAAATTGCACCAAAGACATCAACGTAATCCTCGACTTCAAGTTGTTTTAGGCAATAATCAACGGCTATAAAGATAGCAGTCCGTGCCCCACCACTTCTGTCAGCAACAGGAAAGAAACAATAATAAAATTTAAATCAACGACAAAAATTATTTCAATTAAAACGTGCAAAAATTAATAGGTTAAAATGAACATAACAGACCTAAATTCCACTGTCGTATATTACCCTACTGGAAGAAAAAAAAAATACCAAAAATCAGGGAATTAACCAAATTTAATGAAATTTTCATGAATAAGATATATAATGCACCAGTTATTTTATTTAAAAACTTTTACGTTTTTTCAGGTCAGTTTTGAACCTTGTATCTTTGAGGCATAACACAGATTCTCAAAGATCCTTCATTGTCCCAGGGAGGTCCTCTGCGCAGCATCCTGCATCCTCGCAGAGTTGGTCAATGTAAGTCCTGTGGGTGGCCCACATTGGCATGGTGGCCCACATTGGCATGTCCATGTGTTGGCTTTCATAGGAGAATATTGATTATGAACTTGTCCTGGCTTCTCCAGCAGTATCCAGCATGCCTTGTCCGTCTCACTCGGATGGTACGTGAGATGGGGGGGCAGGTGTCCATACAGCTGCTTCCACAACTTGTTCAGAACTGCATGCAGCATTCTTGTGCAACTCCCTTCCTGGCTGAGGTTTTCACTCAAGATATCTGTACTTGGTCCCATCCATCTTTTCCTTGGCCTGATGTTGTCTTGTTGATGCCAAACAGCTCAACTGAACCTGCCAGTCAGTCAGTATACTGTTGGTTTGAACAACAGCAACTGGCTAAGCTCAACTGAACCACAGCATTTTCTACCAACCCTCCTCTTCAGACGGGCCTGTACATGTGCCTTTTTTTGAGTAGGGGGACCTTGTAGGCACTACATGATATTAGTCCACTATGACACAGTGTGGTACAAATGGCCATCCATTGAGAAGAAACAAGACTTTCCAGCAACTGGTTTGAATTTAGAGTTTTCTTTCACCTGTTTGTTTTTTTTTTTAAGGTGAAAAATTGGTCCAATACACAAGTATATATGGTAGGAAGGTTAAAAAAATAATAGTTATGAAGCTAGTCTTGCTGATCTATGAATACTGAATAGCAAGTTCAATCCTCACTTAAGGATCGTGACTGAGCAGTCCATGACATGCAATACTCTACTTTGGCTTGTACATATGCCAGACCAGTGATCGGAGAGGCCTCCTCCAATCAACTGGCTTGTCCCGTCAAACCCTAACACACACACACACATATATATATATATATATATATATATATATATATATATATATAAGGAAGCACGTGGTGTAATGGCTAAAGTCATGGGAAATGGACTCGTCACCATGAGTTCAAATCCTGGATGTGGTAATTGCATTTCACTTTGTGCTAATACCCTTGGGAAAGGTACGGATCCTACTTTCCTTCCAGCTATGGATAAATAATAGGGCAGACTGGGCTCTTTAACCTATGGTTAGGCAACCGGTCTAGGGAAAGGAAAACTCTGAATTCAAATTTTATTTACCAACCCCTCCGCACGAGTAGGATATGATATAATGTCAATTTCTTAAGTTTAACAGGTTTGAATTCAAAATTTTAATTCTCCTAGACTGGTTACCTAGCCAAGATTAAAGAGCCCAGACTGTCCTAGCATCTATATAATTGTTCCAACCCTATTTCCATTATAGAAAACTGTGGGTATGTAATCGAGAGAGGAGACTCAGTTACAGATGTGACAGATATGATTGCCCCAACCCTACTGCCCTTATGGCAAGCCCCAACCCTTTCTATCATATATGTGCTAGAAGGCAGTGGCTGAGGGTCTTAGTATCCTGAGTTAAACACTATCTGATGGTGATGCTCCAATTCTGGAGCTCTTGGAAATGTGAAGTACCCCTCCATCATCATTACTCCCAGGCCCACTCTGACCCTTAATTGCAACCCTGTGTCACATCCAACCCTTGGCGAAGGAAGGTGGTGATGCTTCTAACAGCCAGTTTTTGCTGGGGTAAAAATCATTATTTTTCCTCAAAGACATTAACAGTAGCCAAAAGATTGGCAATGAAAAGTCATTAATTTAGATTCTTGGAAGCTGGCCTATTGCCGGTGGGGGTGGGGTGGGGTGGGGGCTGGATGGTGAGGTTCGCCTTCCAGAAATCACTTGGCTGCCTCTATAAATTGTGATGTGAACTAATTTTCATGTGTTAATTCTTATAGCATAAACCATTTTTAATTCCCTCCCCCCATTTATACTGTGCTCTTGGTATGACACTATATTGAATCTTGCGCTAATACCCTTGGGAAAGGTATGAATCCTACTCTCCCTCCAGCTATGGGTAAATAGTAGGGTAGACTGGACTCTTTAACCTTAGTTAGGTAACCAGTCTAGGAGAAGGAAAACTCTGAATTTAAACCTGTTAAACTTCGCCTAAGAAATTGACCTTGTGTCACATCCTGCTCGTGCGGAAGGGGTTGGTAAATATATATATATATTGAATCTGGTGGTGAGGCTCCAGTTCTGGAAAACTGGGAAGTGTGGAGCATGCCTTCATTGGCATATTCCAGATCCATATGTAGAAAGTAAAGTTGGTACAGTGGCCTATTGTTGGTATCAGCCAGACAGTGAGCGAGTCTATCCCCTTTTTGCTAGCGCTAGACAAGAGAATTTATTTTGCCATTTTGACAGTAGTAAACACCAAAAACTTTACGCGTGATACTAGCGAGCGTATTGCCAACTCCCGATAGAAATCACATATTGCGATTTACGTGTATGAAAGAAAAGACGAATAACGCAACTCATAAAAAAAACAACAAATAAAACAATTTGAAGTGAAAACTGAGTCCCGTCCCTCTCAAATAAAATGTTGCATGCATGTAATAATCAAACAATTATTTTGAATATTTTGCACATAAATTTTACACAAAATCGTAGGTGTTTATTTATTTGTAAACTTTTTAGTTAACTTCTTGTTACTGTAAAAAAAAAAAAAAAAAAAGGGACAAGAGTAAAAAAAATAATTTTAAAAATTGCTTACTCAAATTTTGGGTGTATATAGCATAAGAATATTGTGACGTAAGCTGTGACGTAGAGCTATGACGTAGTTTTTGTTACAGACAGAAATACAGACAATCTCCATTATTAATACTAGTACAAAATAATAAACACCCTCCGGGCGATGTAAAAATAGATTTTTGAAACATATTGCCTGAGGGATGGGAGTTAAAAATTCAATGTCAGCGAGTTTGTACCCTAAGTAAGTAAAATCATCAAATTCATTAAAGGATTAAAAATTAAAACAATTTGAAATGTAAACTTTAAATATGTATTAAAATAAAACAAACAAACGAATTAGTGCCGAGTGAAAATAGGCACTACGTAAAAAACATGTGGCTATTTAGTGCCGTGAAAGAAAAGGCGCTACGTAACATATCGATTTGGTAACGTGACGACGAACAACCCCGTAACGTTACAAGTGGCCTATTGTTGGTATCAACCAGACAGTGAGCGAGTCTATCCCCTTTTTGCTAGCACTAGACAAGAGAATTTATTTTATCATTTTGCTGTCAGCTTCACACTTTACCGCAGAAATCAGATTTTTTTTTTTCAGTCTGACACTCATGTATACTGTACCCTTGGTATAACACTATATTGAATTGCCAAAAATTGAAGCGGACTATTAGAAAGGTTAATTTTCAGCCCAACAACATTCAAAGTGGAGAAGTTCCAACATGTAGTTTATGTGGAAGAGTATGTCTCTCCAGGGCTGGGCTGTCCTGATGAGTCATCTGAGAAAACACAAGAATATAGTGCCAAATGCTACTGGCACCCAAATATGATGATGATAAAAAACTATAAAAAAAAACAGGAAGTGGTCTTACTCGAACACTAGTTGACAGCCATTATATATATATATGTGTGTGCATGTGTATACATGTATTATATATATGTGTGTGCATGTGTGTGTGTATACATATTATACTATATATATGTGAGAGAGAGAGAGAGAGAGAGAGAGAGAGAGAGAGAGAGAGAGAGTGACCAACAATATTCAAAGTGGAGAAGTTCCAACACGTAGTTTATGTGGAAGAGTATGTCTCTCCAGGGCTGGCCTGTTGAGTTATCTGAGAAAACACAAGGATAGAGGGTCAAATGCTACTGGCACCCAACTATGATGATAAAAAAAAAAACAGGAAATGTTCTTACTCGAACACGAGTTGACAACCATTATTATATATATATATATATATATATACATATATATATATATAACATTTTCAGAAAGCCTTTTTTAAAATTTTTCTTTTCAGCACTGTCTTGTACAGACTAAAAGCCCATCACAAAATTACAATTAAAGTAACTTCTAAAAAGGGAAAAAAAAACGTTTATAAGTGAATGAAATATAGATATATTTATTGAAAGTTCTTTAATCTTTACAATTTTCAAACCCTTAAACTGCAACATTCAAAGTGGAGAAGTTTCAACATGTAGTTTATGTCTCTCCAGGGCTGGCCTGGTGAGTTATCTGAGAAAACACAAGGATAGTGTCAAATGCTACTGGCACCCAACTATGATGATAAAAAAATGTTAAATTAAAAAAGAAACAGGAAATGGTCTTACTCGAACACTAGTTGACAGCCATTATATATATATATGTGTGTGTGTGCGTGTGTGTGTGTGTGTATACATATTATATTATATATATGTATGTGTGTGTGTGAGAGAGAGAGAGAGAGAGAGAGAGAGAGAGACCAGCAACATTCAAAATGGAGAAGTTCCAACACGTAGTTTATGTGGAAGAGTATGTCTCTCCAGGGCTGGCCTGTTGAGTTATCTGAGAAAACACAAGGATAGAGGGTCAAATGCTACTGGCACCCAAATATGATGATAAAAAAAACAGGAAATGGTCTTACTCGAACACTAGTTGACAGCCATTATATATATATGTGTGTGTGTGTGTGTGTGTGTGTGTGTGTGTATACATATTATATATATGTATGTGTGTGTGTGTGAGAGAGAGAGAGAGAGAGAGAGAGACCAACAACATTCAAAGTGGAGAAGTTCCAACATGTAGTTTATGTGGAAGAGTATGTCTCCCCAGGGCTGTCCTGGTGAGTCATCTGAGAAAACACAAGGATAGAGTGTCAAATGCTACTGGCACCCAACTATGATGATAGGGGTTATCATAAAAAAAAAAGACAACAGGAAGTGGTCTTACTGGATCAACGCAAGGTCTTCTTTTTACATAAGGATTTTTAATGGGGCATACTGCGAGGATCTAATTTGTGATTCAGTAACAATAGATCTGCAAGACTAAATTTTTTGCTACCCGTTTACCCAGGCGATGCCGGGTAGCCAGTTCTAGTTTTGAATAAAGTTTTATGTTTTTTACGAACCTGCAGTGCACCAATAAAGGTCCTGAAGACGAGTCCATGTACTTTAATATTCGTCTCCGAGAATCTAAAATCACACCTGCATCTATTGTATCATCCATTTCCCAACTGGACATCTCAAAATGTTCAATTATCCGACAACCTGGATTGCCTTCCTGTTAAAAGGAGAATAAAAAGATAAAAAAAATGAAAAGAATACGTTTATAAATGGGAAGACATTTAGAAAAAAAAGAATAAAAAATTAATAAAATAAAAAATTAATAATAATTAATATTAATAATAATTAATAATAAATTAATAAATAATAATAATAAATATTAAATAATAATATTATAATAATAATAATAATAATAAATAATAATAATAATAATATTATAATAATAATAATAAATAATAATAATAATAATAAATAATAAATTAATAAATTAATAATAATTAATATTAATAATAATTAATAATAATTAATAATAAATTAATAAATTAATAAGAATAAATTAATAAGAATAAAAAATTAATAAATTAATAAATTTAGAATAAAAAGACAAAAAAAATGAAAAGAATACGTTTATAAATGGGAAGACATTTAGAAAAAAAATAAAATAAAGAAAAGATGGTTATTTCCTATTGTTGTATACCCTTTCTTTACTTCTTTACTTTAGAATACGTTTATAAATGGGAAGAAATTTAGAAAAAAAATAAAATAAAGAAAAGATGATTATTTCCTATTGTTGTATACCCTTTCTTTACTTGTTACTTGCTTCTATATCTTGGACATCTATTCTTCTGGCAGGCTTTGCTTCTTCTATCATTTTGGTCTGGTCTCTTCTAAGGTCTGGACTTTCTTGGGGACTTTGGGTCTGGTTTCTGTTAGGGATCTCTCCTTATCAGAAGCCCTGTGTCATTCTTAGTTTTTAGGTAATAAACACAAGACTTCGATTTACTTTGATGTTACTTTATTTGTAAATCCCCAAACCAGACATCTGCGCACATCCTATGAGCTTGGCTCCTACTTGCTAACTGAGTCTTACTTACTATCCTTAAACCGGAAGACAGGGTCTTCTATGCCTTCCGGTTCTCACGATTTATCCCCGGAAGGCAAGGTGAGAGTGAGGTCAAGCGCCGCCACTCATCCTTCGAGGCCGTGGGCTGTAGCGTATAACGGCCATTTTGATTTCTACACTATTACCATAAATATTAGGCATCTAACAATTATGTAACACTATAACTCCAACCTAAAAAGGGGAACCACTTTGAATGAATTTTATCTGTTAATTAATCTACCCATTATTTTCCCATTAAACTAACCCTAAACCCAAACCCTAAACCCGTCTTCTTTTTTCCTAGTAGATCAATCAATAAATTAATAATTTATCAGTCAATCAGAGTGGTTCCCCTTTTGTATGTTGGAGTTATAGGAAATAACCGAAAAGATTAATCAAATAATATTGTCTAACTCTTTACCTACTTTAAACCGCTTACAGCAGCTCTCCCGCCACTGAGATCCTACTGTAAACCGCTGGCAGTGGTTCTTACAAAAAATTAATTTTTTTTATATAAATGGGAAGAAATTTAGAAAAAAGAAAGAAAGAAAAGATTAATCAAATAATATTGTTTAACTCTTTGCCTACTTTAAACCGCTCACAGCAGCTCTCCCACCACTGCGATCCTACCGTAAACCGCTGGCAGTGGTTCTTACTAAAAATTAAAATTCTTATTAAATTAAAATAAGACATTTATTGACAGATTAGTTTCAATGGACTATTATTGAAGTAAGTCAGTTAGACAGTCAACAATTGGTTTGAGCAATGTGACTGGCCAAGCCCAACTGCACCAGTGTCAAGACAACTGGTATTTATGGGAATTCAGAACAGTCCACCCATGCATTTGGGTGAGTCCATTCCCTGAGTCCTGATTGGCTGCTTGGTTTGTAGGGTCCTCTGAGGCACCATAAATCCTGCCACTTTTCAGTGGTCTTTGCGGCATCTCAGAATCATATTCAGTTACGACTGTTTGCCGTCTTGTCTTACCAATTCGACGGTAATTGGACTTAGTATTCTATACCCCTGATCACATTGTCACTGATGTAATGCCAAGATTATAAGGCATTTCGGGTCTTGCAACATCATACACCTTCACCTGGGTGATCCAACTGGTGTTGATCAGCCATTGGCTTGTGGTCAGGGAATGAGATCTCAGCAGCAAATAAACCATATGATGGACTTTGAGGTGCTTTATCCGGAAAAGCGCCAGCAGAACCTTCAACCATATGTGACTCTGGGCTATTCTTCCCCCTTAAGGAAGAAGGAATCCAAGCAAATGATTTACCCCCTAGTCAAGAGAAACTGAAAGCCCAGAGATGCACTTTGATGCTGAGAATAGATTAATTCACAGGTAAGTTCAACTAGTCTTTTAATAACCGTTTTTTAAAAAGGATTCATTTTAAAAAAAGAAGAAGAATTGTTCTGGTACTTACCTTACATATTTGAAGTGTTCGTATTGTCAGGTGTGCGATAGCTATTGTGTTTATCGTACGGATTGTAATTTTGCCATGTTTCACTTGGCCATAATCATTCACAATGTCTTCCCAATATTTATCACATTGCTGCTGCAAGAAAACACACGGAGAAGAAAGAAAAATAAATTAAAATAAATGGAGACAAATAGTGAAGATCATACAAGTCTTAAATATCTATGTATTAATACTCGTATTCCTTAATTGTACGATGATTATCATCTTGCACACTTTATTATCATTTCTCCAATATTAACAAAGAATTATATATATATATATATGATTAAATTGATTTTACATCCAACAGGAAACATCACCATGGTCACAAAACACAAATACGCTTTTTCATTCGCACATACACACGTACAAAATCCCGCGCTAGGATACAGTCTTAACGTCACAACCAACACGCATTTTCAATGTCACGCGCATTACAACATACACACACGTACAAACAAAAATAAATGCATTCACGCTCACACGAGAATACAGTTATTTAAAAAATAACATCATTTTCAAAAAAAAAAATTCATTTGGGAAGAAATGCCATAGCTGGACTGCTTCAGTTCAATTCTTTTGATAAAGAGGTATTACCTCGAAAATTCAGGAAATAATAAAAATACAGGTCAACACACAACACCATTGTTACCGTATTATTATTTTTTATTTATTCCAAACTGCATTGTGATAGCCTTCTAAATCCTCCTCCTAACCAATACATACACAATGCTTCAAGCAAATTATGAAACTTTCTTATAGATACTAGCAAATATATGCACCCTCCGGGTGCAAGTATTTAAGTTTTAATGTAATGAAATATATTAAATTAGAAAGGCTAATGAAACCAAATAAGAATGCAGATAAAAAGATTTGAAACAGAGGGGATATAATTGAAAAATAGAACAACTGAAATTTATTCTTCCATCACTCTCGTCTTTCATTGTTATTTTTTCTAATTTAAGTATTTAGTTAAAAGAGGAAGTAAAGAATAAAATGACAGTTATCTTTTCTTGTTAATGGATTTCATTTAAGATTCATTGAAGAGATTTTTGCTTATATTCATTAAAATAAAACCAAACAGTTAGAAATCAATAATACTAAGCATATATTTATTAAAATTACATTCTTAATATCAATATGCAAATTAGCCTTCCCGTTCACACTGTAAACCGC
>CM042170.1:59860388-59867888 GCA_023376005.1 Doryteuthis pealeii | reverse complement strand
GAAACAGATTTCTTCCAAAATGGTTTTAAAGCACTTATGATCCGAGTTTCATACGATCTTTTGACCGGCATTTTTTTTTCTCTCCCGCTGATGTCGATGGTCCCATTTCATATTGTCTTCATAATCCTGTTGTCAATTGCCTGCGAGCTTTGGAATTCCTCGGATATCTCCTTTTGTGTTAAACCGACATTGTCCAAGATGGTGAATGGCGGTTTGCACATCTTTTCAAATACTTCACTTTTGTCCCATGTTGTCGCAGCAAGATCACGGAGGATCAACATTTGAAATGAGATTTATTCCTCAGGGGGAAATATCCACTCAAACAAAATCTCTAACATCACGTTCTCTCTTTTGAGTTTTGATAATGTTACTTTCATATTTCATTATGAATCGAAATTAGAAATACACTTTCACTTTCACTTTCAGAGTCAATTTTTCTTACAAGTTTTCCGAGTGTCCCAACTTATGATTTTTCTGAGTCAATTTTTTTGCTTTCTGTTGGGAGCTAAAATCTAAGTTATTATATATATATATATAATATATATATATATATATATATATATCAATACAGGATATAATTCACTATTTATATTCATTTCTATTTGTGTGTGTATGTGGATATCATAGATTTTTACTTACTATTGCATGCTGAAAAAGCCCTGTTTATCTGTGTGTGTATGTGTATATATATATATATATATGTGTGTGTATTTAGGCAGCATTTTTTCTTGTAGGCATATATTGTTTTAATAATGCAGCCATTTTCTGTCTGCAAGTCTTGTCCTTTGTTTTTTCGTATTGCCGGATTATTTTTGTAATATCTGGCGAGAATTGGCTGATGTATTTGCCATATGTCATAGACCGAGTACTTTCTGCCCTATCGTGGGCCATCTTCAAGGTATTTTGAAACCATACAACAATGGGCTATTCCATTTTCCATTTATATAGGTTGTGTTTATTATTGTTGTTGTTGTTATTATTAGTTTTATTATTATTATTGTCATTATTATTATTATTTTTGCTATTATAATTTTATAGTAATTATAGGCATTTTAGACATATGGCGAATACATCAGCCAATTCTCACCAGATATTAAAACAATAATCAGGCAATATGAAAAAACAAAGGACAAGACTTGCAGACAGAAAATGGCTGCATTATTTTAACAATATATATATATATTATATATATATATTATATATTATATATATATATATATATATATAGTGTGGGATTGTCATTGTTTCAGCTTTTTCTGGAACGGTGCATCAAAATGTCAATTTTTTTGCTTTCTGTTGGAAGCTAAAATCTAAGTTATTTATATATATATATATATATATATATATTATACAAGTTTTGTTGAACTGTACAGACAATTCTTGTCGGACAAGTTTTTGGTTGATCCTTTCTAATTTTCGGGCCATCTTTTTGGTTTCGGGGTGTAACTGGTATAACAGTCCACCAAAGGTTTCAAAACGAGCACTTTTGGCAATACAGTTTGCCATCATCAGGTAGGAAATGATGGTATGGTTTTGTGTCACGTTTTTAACGAGAACGAGTAGTAGCAAGGAATTAGAAGTGGGAGGTAATAACCATTGGTAGTGGGAGGTTGTAGGAATGGTAGTGGTTCGAGCGAGCGATGCAGTAGTGATTTGTTTTTTTTCTTTTTTTTGTGGGAGGTGGGGGGCACAAGTTGTGAGAAGGGGAGGGGTATAGTGGAAGGAGGATAGGCGGAAAATTATAATATATATATATAAAGTCGTAAACATGCAACACGAGAATACAATTAAAAAACTCACACATTTAATCATTTACACCATTTCTGTCATTTAAAAAAATATTTTGTTTACCTGACAAATGCTTTAGTAGGAAACTATTGATCGTAATATAGTTCCCAAATAAATGAATAAAAGCTAAACCTTTTATTTGTCTATTCATTCATCTATCAATGCTCTATCACATATCAGATATTGAGCACTCTTCTAATAACGCTGTACGTTCGATTACTACTACTTTTTCAAGTATAATAGTGCCAACCATACATACTAATATATATATATATATATATATATATATATCAATACAGGATATAGTTCACTATTTATATTCATTTCTATTTGTGTGTGTGTGTGGGAGGGGTATGTGGATATCATAGATTTTTACTTACTATTGCATGCTGAAAAAGCCCTGTTTATCTGTATGCGTGTGTGTGTGTGTATGTATATATATATATATATATATATACACACATGTAGGTATAATATATATATGTTGAAAAAATAAATAAAGGAAAGAAAGTATAGAATGGATAAAATAGGATATTTTAATCAATTTTACTTACACGTTCGCATGCGATATGATGTCATTAACCATCTTTCTTGACCGTGTCTGAATGTGAATTTTAAAAAAGGTTCTTTTTTTGAACATTTCAAAAATTCTCTGCTTTTCCAATGAATTTCCTTTCAAATAAGGATTTACTCTGATGAAGATCGAATTTTCTTTGTGTGCGGAACATTTCTACATTTTTTCTATTATTATCATTTCATTTCATTTGGTTATTTAAAAATAATAATAGTTTGAATAATGTACACATGGATAAACTCCTGACCAAAACACATGTAAGTAAAATTGATTAAAATATCCTATTTTATCAATTTTATACTTTCTTTCCTTTATTTATTTTTTCAACATACTGTACGATTCACTTCCATTTTCATTTTACATATATATATATATATATATATACAGGATATAGTTCACTATTTATATTCATTTCTATTTGTGTGTGTGTGTGTATGTGGATATCATAGATTTTTACTTACTATTGCATGCTGAAAAAGCCCTGTTTATATATATATATATATATATATATATATATATATATATACTGTAGTGTGAGATGGTCACTATTTCAGCTTTTGCTGGAATGGTGTACCAAAGGCAGTATTAATTGGTAGAGTGCTCAATATAAAAATAGAGCTGTTATATAATATAATAAGATAAATATATAAAGGTTTTACATATCTATTTATTAGGCGACAAAGGAACATTCACAACCATATTGGTTTCATGCGATGCATTCATCAGATGAAGATGTTTCAAATGAAACCAATATGGTTGTGAATGTTCCTTTGTCACCTAATAAATAGATATATAAAACCTTTATATATTTATCTTATATATATATATATATATATATATATATATATATATATACATGTAGGTACAATAGATTTTTACATACTGTTGCTTGCTCATAAAGCCCTGTTTATTTGTATGTGTATGTGTGTGTGTGTACATATGTTATATGTGTATATATATATATATATATATATATATATATATATACACACACACATGTAGGTACAATAGATTTTTACTTACTGTTGCTTGCTCATAAAGCCCTGTGTGTGTGTATGTGTGTGTGTATATATATATATATATATATATATATATATATACATGTAGGCATAATAGATTTTTACTTACTGTTACTTGCTCATAAAGCCCTGTTCAATTATGTGTGTGTGTGTAGATATGTGTCTAAATGGGTATCATAGATTTTTTACTTACGTTTGCATGCTCATAATGCCCTGTTTATTTATGTGTGTGTGTGTGCAGATATGTGTCTACATGGGTATCATAGATGTTTTACTTACCTTTGCATGCTCAAAAAGCCCTGTTTGCGTGTGTGTCTGTGTATATATATATATATATAATATATATATATATATATATATATAAATGGGATTTGATAATTTGCTTTTGAAACATTGTTATGTAAAGTATATTATTATTTATATTATTTGAAAGCAATTACAACGCGTATATATCATATAAAATTCGATAATTATTGAAAATAATCATGACAAGCAAACCCGGCGAATAACGTGCACCACATGGAACACTGTACAGCTGTTTCAACTGTTTAAAGTTGAAACAGCTGTATGGTGTTCCACATGGTGCACATTATTCACCAGGTTTGCTTGTCATGATTATTTTCAATAACTATCGAATTTTATACGATATATACGCATTGTAATTGCCTTCAAATAATATACATAATAATATATATATATATACGTAGGTATAATAGATTTTTACTTACTGTTGCATGCTCAAAAAGCCCTGTTGCCATAACAATGCACCGGACTTGTTCTTGCCATACCATTTGCCAAAAGGCAGACGCGATTCTATACTGAGGACCTGAAAAGTAAACAAACAGGAAACAATGTGTAAACACTAAGGTCAACTAAGGTCAATTTCATGTTTTGGCTGTCAAATGTTTGGGCAAAAATATTAATTTATATTCATCTTATATTCTGAAGAAGGCCGGAGGGCATATCGGCTGAAACGTTGTACAGATAACAATGAAGATGAGGACAATAGTCCAAATAATGCAGATAATACTGAGCCCACTCTGTTCTACAACTTACCCATAGCTGGAGCAAGAACAGTTAGATTCATATTTTCTCCTCCCCACAAAAAAAAAAAAAAAATTTTTAATAATAAATTAATTTGACTTACCCTGAGTTGCAATGTATTCTCTGGATTTGCAAAATCCCTGAAAAGAAACAAAACAAAAAATGTCTTTTTAATATCTATATACTAATCCTTTTGTAACTACCTACCTACCTTTAATCTTAGGATTTGGTATGCACTAAGTTGTTGTAACTCAAGTATCAAGAAACAATAGGGAGAAACACAATGAGTATTAAGGATAGAGGAAAAAATTACTAAGCAAATATAGAAGGTTAACAGAGTAATTAGCAATTGCTAGATTGAATAAAAAAAAACTGTTGTAACTCAAATATCAGCATTAAGAGAAATAATATGAATAAATACAACAATTATTAAGGATAGGGGAAAAGGTTTACTAAGTAAAGATACAAGGTTAACAGAGTAATTAGCAATTGCTAGACTGAATTAAAAAACTGTTGTAACTCAAATATCAGCATTAAGAGAAATAATATGAAGAAACACAACAATTATTAAGGATAGGGGAAAAGGTTTACTAAGCAAAGATACAAGGTTAACAGAGTAATTAGCAATTGCTAGATTGAATAAAAAAAAACTGTTGTAACTTGAGTTAAAAAGACCTGTAAGATCTCCTACCTACTTTTAATCTTAGATCCTGGGTCATTAGTAGTTTATGGATAAATAACCCAAGATTTAGATTTTCTTTATATTTTATTTAGAAATCCCCATCCAGACTAACTGCACATAGTGTGAGTATGGGAGCATGCTGATCGCGACTTGCCATCTCCGTGGCTTGCCCAGTACTGATTTAACTAACTCTTTCAAATGAAAACCGGAAGAGGCCTTTGTTTCTCATTTCTCTACTAATTCTCACGGTATCTACCGGAAAAGGGGTTAACACGAGTTTAACATGTGCCAATCAATCTTCCATGATATCGTCACATACTCTCACTAAAAAAAACAAAAAAAACTGCTAGCCATAATTTCTAACAGCCATTTTGATTTCTACACTAACTGTACATAATTGTTAGGGTACTAACAATTATGTAACACTAAGATTCTATAAATCTTACATACCATTGAGTTTAATGGTTGGCAAATTCAATTCCTTATGAAATTAAATCTTTATTAAATCAAATAAAATGTTTGTTAGCAAATATCTTTGTATCTAAGGTGATTTAGCGATGAGAAATAGATAAAATTTGTCTTTTACACATACACACACATACATCGTTTAGCTGGTTGGTTGGTTTTACAGCTATGACAACTCTTGGGTTATTGAGTGCTGAAGTAAACACATATACATATGGGTAATTCCATGTCAAATTATCCAGGCCATTTCACCCACCCACTTCAATTTTTCATAACTCAGCCAATTTTTGGACTTGGAACCTCAAATCTTAGGGAATATCTAACTTTAACACAGTCCACACCTGTACAAAATTTCAGAAAAATTGAAGGGGGTGGGTGATAATTTTACTTTTTTCTGGATGATTTCACATGGAATTGCCCATACACATACACACACACATATATATATGTGTGTGTTTATGAAGAGGGGGAACTTAACGGAGAAAATAAAATATTGATTATGAAATTTGACTTTTGATAATATAATTAACCGAATAAGTCAGGGTTATTAATGAATATAAAAATGCTCAATAAGTTTGCTGAGCAAATTTAGTCATTACTATATATATATATATAATAGCACGACCGAGAGAGAGAGAGAAGAGAGAGAGAGAGAGAGAGAGAAACATGCATCTACATATACATATATACATACATATAAATAGAAGAATGCTTCTACATATATATAAATACATATATACTATATATATACACGTACATATTTGCATATACATATATATATGTATATATTACATGTACATATTTGCATATACATATATACACACATACTACATGGTACAATATTTGCATATACATAATATATGAATATATACATATATATTAAATACATATATATATATATATATATGACTATCGTAGTACATATATCATAAAACATTCATATTATTATATAATTTAGCGCAATCACACACGCGCCGCAAAGTGCATCGCACCTCATAAAAATACAAGATATATATATACAAAATTACATATATATGAATATATAGCATATATAACACATACATATAATATATAAAACACACACACACATTGCATGCATTCTACATATATAAATACAGATATATATATACAAATACATTATATGTATATATATATACTATATAACACATACATAGTATATATGAATATTACGACCAACATCACGTGCATGCACCATTCTACATATAGGTAAATACAGAATATATTGAGTATACAAACTCCCTATTATATGAATATAATACGATATATACACAATACATATATATCCATAAACACACAGACCACACATGCATGCAATCATTACATTATATAAATACAGATACTAAATATTATAACAACAATATATAAAATGAATAATATACATAATATTACGACAATACTATAATAATAGAAAACACCACACACAGAGGATGCATCGTCATAATAAATAACAGGAGTGATTATAACAAATACATATATATGAACTACAACTCTATAACATATATACAGGATATTAACAATATATATATACACACACCACACATTTGCATTCTCATTATATAATAAACATATATATTAATATTATACCTACTATATATTAATTATATATTAATTATAAAACGAACATTCAAGAGCTCACGATAGCGTAATACAATTCGATACCATGATATAGATATATAAATCGTTACTCATTAACATAAGCTCAATAATCACTATTTTTATTGTTATAAATACTGTTTGTGTGTATAGTATATATTCTGTAATACTTAACTTAAAACCACTCTTTAACAAAACACACATCGGTGACACTTAAAATAATAAAAAATACCAACTCTGTGTGAAGAATAATAACATAAGAGAAACTCTCTTCCTCTCACACTCACACTCTCTCTTCCACAAAAAACAAATAC